>CM076573.1:191727659-191892052 GCA_034641835.2 Pinus albicaulis
TTCTTTGTTGTGGTCCAAAAGAATGTATTATTTTTGTTTCCCTCCACCCTATGAACTGACCGCTCATATTAGGCATATACCCTGTCTCTTGGATTCTGAACACACCCAGCCATGGCCTTCAACATTTGTCAAATATTGCTCCCAAGTAATCTGCATAGCTTGTTTGTTTTAGAAACTTCCTGTTTAGTTTCGTTTCATTTTATTAGCATCACCAGTAATCACCACAAGAACAAAGACCATCCTTGAAATGATGGTAACGGTTAGCATCTCTCACAATAATTTCTCGACTAACAATCTTTGAGATAAACTTAGTGGCACTGTGGCAGTCACCACAGACTCGGAGATTCTTGGTTATATGGATAGGTATCCCAGGGCTGGTGGTAATAAGACCAAAAGCAATAGCCAGTTTCTCACTATGGCTGCCAAGAATGTTTTCCTTTTCTTCCTCGTGCACATTATGCAGCACACAGCTTGTATCAGGCACGTATCCTGCCTCTTCCATCTGCCCAGCCAAGGTCTCCAACATTGCATAAATTTCCTCAGATTGAGGGTGTGATTTATCTCCCATAAGAAAGGCATAAACCCTATTATATACCTCAATAAAACTATATCCTGGAACCTTTTTCAACCCTCGGGAATTTATCAATGTTCTCACCTTGGTTACATCATCCCACCTGCCAGCAGCAGCATAAATGTTAGACAGCAGCACATAATATCCAACAGTTTTGGGCTGTAAGTCAAAAAGACATTCTGCCACACGTTGCCCTAACTCGAGGTTGCCATGAATTCTGCAGGCACCAAGTAAGGCACCCCATACACCAACATCAGGTTCTAATGGCATCTTATTGATCAAGTCTTGTGCCTCGGTCAGTAGCCCAGCACGGCCAAGAAGATCAACCATGGATGTATAATGCTTAATCCTAGGTTTTATTCCATAGTCAACTCTCATGCAATCAAAATATTGCCAACCCTCATCCACTAGGCCTGCATGACTGCATGCAGATAAAACACAAGTAAATGTGACGTGGTTTGGTTTTATAGCTGTCTGTCGCATCTGAAGAAAACAAGCAACTGCATCTTTCCCATGCCCATGCATTCCATACCCTGCAATCATTGCATTCCATGAGACTACATCCTTTTTAGGCATTTTGTCAAACACTTGATAGGCAATTTCTATGCGACCACACTTGGCATACATGTCTATGAGACCAGTCCCTACAAATACATCCAAATCAAACCCACTTTGAACAATGTAACCATGAATCCGTTTACCTTGTTGCAGAGCACCTAATTGGGAAAAAGCCGAGAGCACTTCTGTCATGGTGACAGCATTAGGTTTCATGCATGTCATTGTCATTTGGTTAAAGAGGGTCAAGGCCTCATTAGCATGCCCACTCTGGGCATAGGCAGAGATCATTGCATTCCATGCACCAATATATGTTTTAGACGTTTTGCCAAACACTTGGCTAGCAAGATCTATGCTTCCACATTTTCCATACATATCTATGAGGGCTGTCTCCATGCAAACGTCAGAATCCAATCCATTTCTATTAATGTGCTCATGTATCCGTTTCCCCTGTTGCAGATCTCCCAAGTGGGCACATGCTTGAAGCACGCTCATCATGGTGACCATGTTCGGTGTTATATCTGACTGCTGCATCTGATTAAAAACTGTGAGAGCCTCATGGAAACACGCATCTTGGGCATACGCAGCGATCATTGCATTCCAGGAGACCACGTCTCTTTTAAACATTTTGTCAAACAACGTTCGCGCAATATCAATACAACCACACTTGGCATACATAGTTACCAATGCATTCGTTACAGAAATATCCCATTCAATTCCACTTCTATTTGCATAGTCATGAATCCACTTACCCTGTTGTAGATCTCCTAAATCACTGCAGGCCGAGAGCACGCCCACCAAAGTTCTTGAGTCCGGGTTCACATTCTCCACTAGCATCTGATGAAACAAACTCAAGGCTTCATTAGCTTGTCCATTCCTGGCATACCCTGCAATGATCGCTGTCCATGAAACCACATCTCTGGTGGCCATTTTGTCAAACATCTGGCGTGCATTGTCCACACTACCACATTTGGCATACATGTCTATAAGAGCATTGCCCACATAAACATCTGATTCAAGCCCATTTCTTATTATGTCATAATGAATCTCTTTGCCGCTTCCCAGAGAAGTCGTTCCACCGCATGCTTTGAGGACAAACGGGAAAGTATACTTATCAGGTTGAATGCCATCCTGTAGCATTCTGTAATAGAGTGTAAGGGATTCTTCATGCCTTCCATTCCTGGCATAATCTCTTATAATAGCATTCCATAAGAAAACATTTCGTTCGTGTGCTTTTTCAAACACTTGGCGTGCATCGTCCAGACTGCCGCACATGGCATACACGCTCACGGTTTTGGTTGCTAAGAATATGTTTTGATGAAAGCCAGTTATGAGCAAGTGAGTGTGGATTTGCTTCAGGGATTTTAAGTCGGCGCATGACTGCAAAAGCGAAGTATATCTAGTGGCACTGAAATCCTTAAACGGAGCTTTGGAGCCATTAGACTGCGATTCACATTGTGAGATTTGTGTGGGTTTTTCAACAGAAGCCGTGCACAAACTAGCTCCGGTAAGTTGCTGAATTTTGAATTTGTTATAAGAAGAGCGGTAATTGTGCCAAACGGAAGAAGCCATGGAGTAATATGAGAGGTAGATTTGAATAAATGGTATTACATGTCATAACGAGAAGTGTTCTTCGTGGATGGCTAGCCGTTACATGTGGATTTTCATGGTTATTCTAATGGTTCAATCTATGTGAGTTGGTCATGGCTATGGTTTTGTATTTGATTGAGAAGTAAAGAATAAAGATAGTTTATTGGATAAATTGTTTTTTTATCTTTATTGGATAAATTGTTTTTTTATGTGGCTCTTGTACTCTGTTAATTTTTTATGAAGTTTCATAATAAATTTTTCCAGCTTGGGGTTAATGGTTTTGTTTAGAAGTGAAGAAAAAGTTATTTTAATGTTCACGAGGTTAAAGTTAGTCTATGGGACAAATTGCTTCTCTATCTGGGGTTTGTATTCGGTTATTTTCCTGTGAAGTTTCACAATAAACTCTTCCAGCCTCTCGATAAACCTCTTGCTGAATAGGTTTTCCCAAGAGCTAGCTATCAAAATATCTGCATAACTTTCCTTGTCGTCTTTGAAGGCCTCACATTTTAAAATGAAATGTTTTTATGTTTCCACTTTTCTGGTAGAGCAAAAAATACATATGTTTTCCTCCCACACTTCTTTTGGCATTTTCCAGTGCCTTGTTTCACAACAGAGTTATGAGAATTAGCCCTTAATTGAACAATGAATTTTGGCTCTCCAAGAAATATTGGCTCCTATATAATACTTTTTCTTTCTCTCTAGCTCCTTCTCCCAAGTACATTTGTGGAACTTATCCATAACAAAAGCTTTTATCTCTTTACTACTTGTGGGACACATGCTCAAGCAAATGCCCCATTTGCTAAACCATTTGTTATTTTGCCGCATCCAAGCCTTCTTTCTTTTGCACAATATGTCATTAAACACAACCTTAGACCATTTTCTCTCTTCCATTTGCTCAAATTTTTTTAAGTACCTTATGACTTACACCATAGCAATTACTTCAATATGAGCAACCCATGTTTCACTTAAGAAGATAGCATAAGGAACTACACTTATAATTTTGAATTTGTTTGTAACCAAACGTTTTTTTAATTTTTTCAACGTGTTTCCATTGCATGTCGGATGTACTGTTGGCCCACAATTCACAATCGTAGAGAATCATCAGAGTCACTAAAAGCCCAAAAAGAGTTAGAGTGGTTTTCCAGTCCCATAACTTTGCATCTCTGCACCTATTTTGAAAAGCATAAAATGTTTTCCAAACCCCCAAAGTTCTTTTCTTTCTACAACCATCTCAGCGTAGATTTTTGTTGAAGTCAATTCCGAGGTATTTGCAATCTGTAACTTCTTCCAAAATGTTGCCTTCAAAGTAGAACTTATGTTGGTTATGTTTTCTTTTGTTAGAGAAAACCACTACTTTTGTTTTGATGATATTGACTTGCATCCCCACACTTCTACAAAAATGCTCAAGGGAAAGTAAGTGCTCTTTAACCAAGAGCAGATTTAGCAATCAGAATAAGGTCATCTGCATAAAAAATAAGTTGTATAACAAACTTTCCCAAATGGATATCGACACCCCCTTGCAAATATAGCCACTCTTCAAGCTTGTTGATATATAAACCAAAGAGGGTAGGAGACAATGGGAAACCTTGTTTGACCTTGATGTCGCTTCAAAAAATTTCAGAGATGTCTGATGAAGTTTTAATTTTGACTTTCACCTCTTCATACATCCTATGCACAACTTCTCTTAAATGCCCGGGAACCCCAAGTTCCTCCATTCAGTGCCAAAGCTTATCCCTAGGAACTGTGTCAAAGGCTTTTTTCTGAAATCAACAAAGCAACAAAAGACTTTCCTTTTTCTCTCAAACATTTTCAATGATGTGTCTTAAATTTATACCATGATCAACTGTGGAATGTTTAGGTCTAAAACTTGCTTGTCCTTTAGCACATTTATCTCTTTCTTTTGCCCACTTGCTAATTTTATTTTCTAACATGCTTCCAAATAACTTTGCAAACAAGGGGTTTATCATTATGGTCATATAATTGGAAGGATTATTGATGTCACCACCCTTGAAAAGAGGTATTGCCAGACTAGTTGTCCAATCTGTGGGGAACCCCTGTTATATGATGTTGTTGAAAAATTTTGTAATGTGAGGTGCAAGAAAGTTTAAGCCCCACTTTAGATACTTTTCTTGGAGTTCACTTAAGTCTTTTTCTTTTCCAACACCTAACTTCTTGATACCCATCTCTACCTTTTGCATCGTGAAGAGTTTTGTATCAATGTTGATTAAGGGGGAGGGTTAACCTTGGGATCCTGCTCATAAAGTTGTCTTGCATAGTCAAACCATTTAGAAGTTGTAATATTGTTTTCAGTTTGCATATTTCTCGGTTGAAGTTCCTTCCAAAATAATTTGGGGTTATTTTTCCTAAGGAACACTAGTTCTTCTCTCCTTGAAACCATGAAATCGGCATTTTTCTTTCTTAATATATGCTTTTAAGCTTTGAGCTTTATGTTATCCTTGTTTGACTCTATCAACATTCTCCTTGCCTTTTTTCATTCCTCGTCAAACTGAGCACTAACCGGAAAGCAATTTGTTTCAAACTTCTTAATTTTTGCGCTTTTGCACTCTCCAAGTGCGCTTTGAATTAAATGTATTAATTCATGACTATGCAGGTCATGAAATGGAATTTCTCCTTCTCGAAGAGCCTCTCTAGCGCTATTTTGAATGGATTACAATTTTATGGAGTCAAAAGAATTCTACCCTTTGGAATATTTTGTTGAACACACTGATTTTTTTACCCTAACTGCTTCTTTTTGGTCCAAGAGAAGCTTAAATAACTTGGCTTGTGATCTTATTTCAAGTCCCAAAGGTGATCTCCAATCAAACCTCCTCCATTTTCTCACACAATAATATCGTAATGATTTTTTTTTATTTTTTTTCTAATGCTTCTAATTGGTATATTTAACATATTCATTATTGTTTGATGATGAAACATAGTTGGTTGGTTCGAAATCGCGTAGATCTTAAGACAGTGATGTGATTTATCCCAAAGAGATTATGTATAAATCATGAATCACAAAAACTTGCATGTTGAGATATCAATTCTTATTTAATAGATTTATTTTAAATTTTAATTGGCTATTTTGACTCTTGCTAAGTCATAAATTCTTGGTATTGGATATACTCTCGATGTTATAGTGGTAGCTGCTGGGTTTGATCTTGGGTGTCACCTAAAGCACTCTAACGATTCACTGATTCACCATAGTATAAAAAATTTTGTTAATGTGCAAATTTTCCAAATTTATCTTATTTCTTGAATTTCTCAATGTCTATATGATCTAAATTAGATTATTATATTATTTGTCATCTATCTCAATACTTTCAAAGTGGGTAAAAAGAGAAATCAACTCACAAGACCACTTTTATTGATGAAATGATTTTCCAAAATAAAATTAATTTCTATTTATGTTTTTACACCGAAGGTGTTATATTGTTGGGGTTTTTGGTTGCGACATTGTTGAGATTCGTCGTTCTTGACATAATCTCAACAATGTCCCACGTACCATTTGTTAATTATGATTATATGAGATTTGAAATTCAATTCACGTGGTTAATGTATAAGTTCTGCCCCAAGATCTGGCCACGGGATTCAGATTGAAGGGTTTCTTTGGCTCGCTCGTAGAACGCGGGCATATTAACTTGGCCTCCAGCAGAGGACGCGAGGACCGCATTGGCGAAGCTCATTTCATCCTCAGAAGACCATTTCTTGGCCGTATCCTTGGCAAACTCGCTAAGCATTTCCAGTGCATTTGATCTGTGAGTCGCGTCCCCAAGGACCGAGGGCTCTTTCGGATATGTCTAGGTAGCAGCTCTTCGATATCAATTTGCGATTTGTTTCCGTTGGCTCCTGTTTCTCTTGAATTCTTCTTCTTTTTACTCGCCGACAGCTTGGTCTCCAGCCTATCTCAACTCTATTTGGGCCTTAACCTGTCTCTAGTCTTCTTCATGACTGAAGTCTTGGGCTCTGAGTCAGAAGATGCAGCAGAGAACTTGGTGGGCGGACCTGCAAAATTGGGTTTGGCATGAGATCTTGCATTGCTGTCGCCGTCGGAGTAAGGAAGAACAAAAGAGCCCACTACTGCTCCCTGATTCACGCAAATTTTACCTTTTCTGTGTTATGACAACGTTGCAATGCAGGATTTGCAACAAAATGCACACATGCCACTGCAATGCTCTTGTAGAGAAAAGTAATGTACAAGTTGCATTAAAACGTTATGAACTGGGTTGCAAGAGCAAAGTAACGCACAAGTTGCATTAAAACGTTATGAACTGGGTTGGTCATGACATAAAGACTATGATACATGGATTTACAGTTCAAACTTCATAGAATTTCAAGCAGTCGGGATTTAGACTTCATAGGATTAATGGTTAGTTGGATTTCTGTTGGATTTCTATCGAAAGAAGTTAATGCAATACAAAATAGTCACACTAGAAAGAGACAGCTCCTTGTTAGAGTTTAATGCTAGTACGGGCTCTGAATCACCATGATTGGTACACTGCCCTTGCATTCGGCATGGATATCATATTCCTCTTCTTTAAATGAGGGGGCCATTCACAGGGGAACCTTAAATTTACAATCATAACGTTTCAATCTATCCTTCGAGCTGGACAACATTTCTCGCAAGGGTATAAATACAATTGCCGCCCTCTGGCCTTCAAATCTTGTTGTTGAAACAAGAAAAACGATCTAAATTGCGTAGGAGGAGGGTTTTAATACTAATTCTCACCTTTAATTTTCAATCTTTAAATTATACTGCTGAATTTCTTGCGGGAGCTGGAGAACAGTTCTCGCAAAGGTCTTATTACGAATTCAGCAGTATAATTTAAAGATTGAAAATTAAAGGTCTTATTACGAATTCAGGCCTCATTTTCGAGCAAAATAACTTTAAATTGACAGTTCCAGCCAGAGAACATTTGTTGTGAGGGCTTTAATGGAAATTTTCTCATCTCTGACCCTGCATTTGGTCATGGCTGCCCTAGTCGAGGCCTCCGTGGTCGCCGCCTCGCCATATTATGTTCACAGAAGAACAGTGGATCAACTCCTTGAGTTAAAGCACCGGATTGAAGAAGAACAAAAAGCTGAGTCAGAGCACAAGAAGAGGCAACGACATCATCACAATAAGAATTATGGTCAAAATTCGCGTGCGATGTCAGAATTTACAGCCGTTAGAGGGTTACTGGAGTCTAATACTGCCGAGCATCAGAAGAAGTTGAGCTCCTACGAGGGAGGAAATGGAATCGTGGACCAGCGGCGAGGTTCCTCTGCAAATTTAACGACGATTCCCTTGGGACTTCCTCGGGTTCAGATGCAGTGCGAGGGTACATTTCTTTAACACTGGAATTTAGTTAATGTCAGGTAGTCATAGCAAGCAGTAAATGTTGGTGTCTCAAAACTCCCTAAAATTAAAATTAAATGCTCGTAACCGTTTGCAAAAACGCTAAATTAAAGTTATTTGACTTTAAAATTAAATTTAATTGATTGAATTCTCTTTTTATTTTTATATTTTAATGTTAATTTAATTACACCGAAGGTGTTATATTGTGGGTTTTTTTTTTGTGACACTGTTCAAATTTGTCGTAAAACCCTTATTCATTCATAAGCTTATGTTTCCCATTAAACCCTTCCATTAAACTCTTCCATTTGCAGAAATGAGACAAAGTTGGTGAAGTGCGTAGTTAGAGACGTGCGGAAGCTTAGACAGACGACTCGTCATCCTTTGATGTGATACTGCGGCATATATATGGTGATGTTAGATCTTCTTCCTAATAATTGCCATGGCATTTATCGACACTCTTACAGAAGGTTTTGCGCGTTTTGGAGACTCGCAACGTCTTTTGATTCGTTGGATTATGTTATGCATCCCTTTCGTTCCTGAATATTTCGATAATTATGTTATACAAGTTTTCAGTTGTCGCATGAGACTCGCTTTTCACAGGGATTTTCCTGCAATTTCGGAAGCTTATGTATTGTATCTTCTTCTATTAAGTTTAAACAAACCTGTAACTTTACAGAAACAAGAAGTTATAGGTCTTCATGTTTTTAATACAAAATATACATACTTTTTCATGCTTTTTAATACAAAATATACTTGGAAATCTGAGTGGAACATACTCCCATTCGATGAGAGGGCCCAGATCAGAGCTAGACAGGGCAGCGGAACATCATTTCGTTCTGCAGAACCTCATTACATGAACTGGCCCTTTCTCTCTCCCAATTCTGAATTAATGCTCAACCTGCTTGTTGGATGATAGCCCCGCCACTTAATTGAATTGTTTTTCTTTTATTAAGATTGTTTTTATTTTAATTTTAATTTTATTAAAAAGTATTAAATATTTTTCAAAATTTTAATATTAAAATAATTTTTTTTTCTTAATGGTATTATAGGAAATAAATAAATGATTTTTTCAAATCTTGTATTTTTTGTTGTACAACAAATAAATACATGATTTTCCCAAATCTTGTATTTTTTCGGTGTACCTTTGCACTGTTCACTGCAGCTAATCAGTGAACCTGAATTTCATCGTTCCTTTACCCAATTTGAATTTTACACATCGCACTGAAACTGTTTCGCTTGCATCACTGCAGAGGGACCTCGGGGTACCGCTTGTTCATCGACCTTCTGCCCCCGCAGCAAATGTCAACCGTTGATCTCAGTCAAAGCACACGGCGAGGTCAACTACAGGGGCATCTTTTGCTTTAAACATCGAGGTTGTTTGTGCCTGCGGGTCTTCATTAATCTAGGATCAATGGAGACCGAACCCTTTGAAATGCACGAGAGTTAACACAAAGTCCACTCCTTCAGTGTACCTTTGAACCCTTAGGGGCAAATGCTAGTTATAACTATTATTATTTTTATTTTTATTTAATTATATTTATATATATATTCATAAACATATGCTTATACAATCTTATAAACCATATTGTTCCCTCTTTTTCATACATAGGAATATAATAACATATAATGTACTAGATTCAAATTTCATATATTGTCTTAAGTTGACTTTATCTATATTTTTTCGTCTCTTCTGCTTTATGGCTATTATTCTTTTATATTTTTAATATTTATTTTGATCATTTCCTTTTCTTCAACGAATTCAAGTGTCAATTTTTTTTTAATCCATTTTTTAATAGATATTAATTATATTACATAATCTTTTCTTATGAAAGATATTAATACTAGCATTTGTACCGAAAGGGTGCAAAGACACGTCGATAGAAATGTAGATGAATGTAGTATGTTTTTTACTTTTTGACTGGATTAAGTGTGTGTTTCACTTTCTTGATTGGGTTATAGTTTAGATCATGTATTTGATGTTTTATCCACTCATTAATTCTCAATTTTCTCTTTCACGTTAGGATAAATAAATAAATAAATAAGTAAATATTAATAGTTAATATGGGGTTGTGGAATAGCACTAAAATCAAACACACTTGGAATAATTTGAAAAATATTGTAATATTCCCATATGACCATCTGCATTACGTTGCATCACTATGTTGCATCCAAGAGTGTTGTATGCAATGGTTTTTCTTCTAGGAGTGTTGTATGCAATGATTTCATTGGATACCTAGACACTCACTAATTATATTTTTTAACTTATGGAATGGTTTCATTGGATACCTAGACACTCACTAATTAGATTTTTCTACTTATGATAAAATAAATAGTTGTTGCACCTTAACTGGGTTGGATAGTTTTATGGATCACTTCCAAGAAAACATAAAATATCCAATATGAAAATAAAGTCAATGGAGTTTTAGAGCTCTTCTCACATAAGATACCACTTTTATGCACCATACCAAAAGCTAGTTACATAGAGAATATATAAAACTACTTGTTTGCCTAAATCTAACACTATTTTGATATCTTCTAACTCATTATTGCAAACTACTACTTATGTATTAAATGCATTACACTAACAAATCCATTGACTAAATAGATTTTCTAATAATTAGAAAATGTAGCAAAAAACTATATTCAACAATTTCCACTAGAGTTAAAAATTCCTTGAATAATTTCACTTTTGTTCAACTTTTGTTTCAATTCTACCAACTTAAGAAAGTATGCTCTGACATAAGCATCTCCATTTTTTCCTTTTTCAGGGAAGAGAAATGGAAGTAGATAAACTAACTATATAATATGGATTTTAGGCCATCATTTAATAAAATCTATAAGGAAAGTTAAGATGGCATAAGTAATCACAATACACACTAGTTCGCCAATACAAATCCAAAAGAAAGATCAGGGGCTTCTAATGATTACTGGTATAAGACTTTCGTTGTCATGTTAGAGTGGATTTGTAATCACCAACATATAAACTTCTCTGCAAATATTTCCTCCAAGTCCAGATGGGGAAGAACTCACCACTATATACCTAAATTCCTTGAAAGGAATAGGTTGTTAACATATTGTATAGTAGATGTTGATGCATTTACATATCTTTTCATGTCCACTCTCGCGGACGCCTCATCTTCGTTTAGCTTCTTTAAGAGTTGTGATTTTGTTGGTAGCGTATGCATTCTAGGAGCAACAAGAAGAGACCGAAAAGAGAGCGCGACATAAATAATTTATAGCGTACCACTATGACTATGGGGTTTTGGGGTTTACTCATTCTCTTTATAAAAAAAAATTAGGACTGGTCTATGCTATGAAAACAATGCATATATTTCAATGGTGGAGAAAAGGAAAAAACATTTACTAGTATAGAGGATTAACAACACAAAGTCATGCTTTTTTTAAAGTTTTTTGTCAAATTTTCAACCAATAATTCCCAAAAAAATTGATGTGATTTACTTGAAAATATTTGTCATCAAGTGATCTATGGCGAAGACAAGCCCTTTCTCCTCAACAAATGCCTTTTGCAACCCTCTTTGTATCTCTTTGGATTTCTAGGGTTTGAGGATTCTTAGCTTCTGAGCATTCGAAATTGTGGGAGCCTAATCCGATAATTTACCCTGTAGAATCCTTGAATCAACTATTTTTGCACTAGTTGTAAAAGCCATGGTGGTTACCTTCCCAAATCTGAGCACAGAGGTTGGCTGCATCTTCATGAATATCTTATTTCAATAACTTTTATAACTAACCAGCAAGCTACAAGAGATGATATTAGCAAAGCTCCTGGACCTAACTTGCCTAATATGTCTCGGTGGTACAACCATATCTAGTGCCCTCCTAGCTTCGAGTTTTCCTGGTGAGGCTATAAATGTAGAAAAAGGAGCAGCATTAGCAGCTGCACCGGTTAATGAGACTCCATATAAGTCTTTTTGTAAAGATGAGGAAGATAGAAGGTGAGTTGGACCTCTTTGGTGAGGACACCGAGGAAGAAAAAAGGCAGCAACAGAACGAGAAGCATTTAAAAAAGAATCCAGCAAAAAGAAAGAAAGTGGAAAGCCTTATGTTCTACTAGACGTGAAACCTTGGGATGATGAGACATATATGAAAAAGTGAAGAGATTATGAGAAGTGTACAAATTCCTGGCTTATTTCGGGGAGCTTCAAAGCTTATTGTTGTAGGATATGGCATTAAGAAGCTTCAGATAATGATGACTATTGAAGATGAACTCATGTATTTTGATGATCTTATTGAGGAGCAGCTAACTGTTGAACCAACAAATGAATACATTCAGAGTTGTGACATTGTTGCATTTAACAAAATCTAATGATGCGCAATGACCTTTAGTGGAGATTTTTTTTATGTATTGTATTTTGTAGAGACTAAAAAGCTATTTTGATGAGTTGAATGAGTGTACCAGGAATGAAGCTTTTGGCATTTGATGAGTTTTTGAAAGGGCACACAAGGTTGATAATGGAACTTGGTTGAATTTTATTTGTATTTGAAGCGTTAAAAAAAACTGCGTATTTCAACACAAATTAAACCAACCCTGAATCTCACGCCATTTCTCCCCACCCTAAAAGAAATAAATTTAATTCAAATGCACCAAAGCCATGCCAAAAACACCATAACACAAGCTATGAATTGAGATGATTAAACATTTTCAGTTGGTTCTATAGTTTTGGTTTCTAGTTGTGCCTACCATTGTGAGCACTAGTTACTAAAAGGAATGCAGATAGTTTCCAGGAGATCACTATACTAGGAGGATAGCAAATCGAAGCATAAACATGACAATATTCAAGAATACAAGAAGGGAAGATGACAAATAGATGCATCTTCCTACTAGCTTCCATTATGTTTTCTATATAAGTAATTAATTCATTTATGACGATCAAGAGTTCATCGTGGAAGAAAAACCATAACTTTATATTTATATTTGGGATCCTTCATTTTTTACGTGGTCGTGCCTCGGTGGTACCCTTGTCATCCACCCAGCGTGAAGTGTCTCAACTTGATGGATTCTCAAAGAACAAATTTAGATGATGCCAGCATCATTATCCTCACTCGGTGCCACGCAGAGAAAATATTACACAATGCAGGCGGACACACAAAGTATAGAAAAGCAATCGGATTTGTGGCGAAATCAATGGTGGGCAATGAGATAGACATTTGTTCATCAAGGCCGAAGCCATGGTTGTGGCCTGTGGGACATTACAAATGCCTTTGTTTCTTCTGAGAAGTAGACTGAAGAATCCCCACATTTGCAACTCGTTCAAATCTTCTGGGGTTAATTCCCACAAGGAATCACCCCTGATGGAATTACCTATTATGAAGGTGCAACGATGAAGGTCTTCTCAAACAAGGCTGCCAATTGGAAATAATTTGGTTACAGGCCTCTCATCCAAATCCGTATCCTGCACCTGGGCATTCCGTGGAGGTCTGGTTCAGCTTGAAGGAAAACATGGTGAGATACTCCCGAACTTGCAATCTGAAGGTTTTTCTTAGAGACACTGGTGGTGGAACCATGGGAATCAAGAGTGACAGGAGTCTTAATATCCACTACAAATTAGGAAGCGACGATGTCATGCAGGGGAGGGTAGGAATTGAAAAGGCACTTCCAGAGCAGGCACGTCTGAGGTTGGTGGGCACCATCGCCATTTGCAAAGTTTCAAGGAGGCGTGTCCGAGGCTGGTGGGAACCATCAGCATTTTCATAGCTTCAAGGTAGCGTTGAAAAGACATTAAGAGTGCTCGTTGAGGTTGGAGTGTTCGAGGTCGATGGGCACCATCAACATTTGCAGAGCTTCAAGGTAAACGAGAATACTCCTTCAGATTTTGAGGATTAAGTGGGGTCTGGTTATAGAAACCTGAACCCGAGCCTCTATATTCGGCGCATCAGATGGGGAGCTATGAATGGGGTAGGTAATGACATGGGGAGCTGTAGAATGGGGAATTGCGATGCATCATATGGGGAGATGTAGAATGGATTGAGTAACCGAGAGAGTGCAATGGATGAGAGATGGGAGATGGAACGATTGTGTATGTTTTGCACGATTCACAATTTATGAGCTTGTTCTGGTATGGGGCATTGTTACGGGGCACTTTTGCCTACAGAGGTGCACCTGGCACTATTATGGGCACTGTTGACATCGGTGGTACCTGTTGGAGGATGGCTGGGAACTATTTTAGTGTGTATTCATTAAAACGACGAAATCTCAGCAATATCTTAACAAAAGACTCATGAAATGTCTATGTTTATAATTGTTTTATTATTTTGGTAATTTTCTTTTAGATCCTTCATTTAAATAATATTTTATTAAATAAATTAACTATTATTATGTGTTATATTTTATTATTATTTTGATTTAATTGTTGGAATTATTTTACCTTGATAAGTCTCTACATTTATTTAATTGCATGTTTAGATCAAATTTTTTATCTTTGTTTTGATGAGGAACTATATTGGGTGGTTTGACACAACAACATTCAGCGTATGATCATTATTTCAACAACATTTTCTTTAAATAATGAATCACAAAAGCTTGAATATGACTTGAGGTGTTAAATGATATTTTATGGGGTGAAATTTCCCGTTTAGCACCACCACCTTAATTTCTTATTATACATGCGGAAAATTTTCCAATGGCACAAAATTGCCTAAATGGTAGTTAGTATGCAATTTTTACTTTCTAATAATTAACCTTCATGCTTTTACTACACATAATTGAGAGGATGCCACATCGGCCCCATTACTCATGGAAAAAGGCGCTAATAATAATTTGATGCTCTGTGGAAAAGGGCTAACCCACATCATCATAATCAAGAAGACTTTGAAAGAAGTCAATGTTGTAACTCTAATTGCGGTGGGGCAAATTAAAACTAACCACTTGTGTTCACTGGATCATGATATAACTTCATTCACTAGGAAGGAAAATGGTTTCATTCTTTGGTACATTGTTCCATATGCGAGAAAAGTAGCCAAAGGGATAGGGATAGAGGTACACAAAGAGTATTTGTGCATTGTAGCAGTAGCCGCAAACACTTAAAGGGTTTATTTCTTTGTACTCGCAATCATTTTATATTTAGAAAAACATAAGTCTCATATTGAAATTTTAAAGGTTTTATCTAAAGAAGTGTTTCCCAAGATATATCTTATGTCAATTTTGGTTTTAAATTTTTTATTTAAGTTGTTCTCTATTTTTTGCATAATTATAATTTGCATGCATACAATAACAAAAATAAATTTACATAACCATAAATCAAAAAGAGAATAAACTCTCATCGTGTAGAGCTCATATTTTAGTATAATTTTATCATATTTATTGTGACAAACTGTTTGATGAGAATATCCATGGAAGTTTATGGATCTGATGGGGATAAATAAATCTGGGTATGAACAACGTTAGTGTGATTTCTGACTATCAAGCATTGAGAGAGATCAAAATTTTATTAAAGAAAATAATATCGATGGAAAATGGCTTTTGAGTACAAACTCTACCCATCTCAACTCTCGAGTTATCTAAGTGACGAAAGGGATTAAGTGCCTTGATGGATTCTCTCAACATGTGATAACTGGAGTTAGGATGGATCTAGAAGGTTTACCTTGATAGATTTTATTCCTCAAATCCTTAGAGCATTTTTATAACTTCGAAGTTAATATGAGTTTACATTGATCTTGTTAATTTGGTCGTCATATCAAAATATATTTTCAATTTAAAAATAAAATAAATCTCATAAACTCTATGGATCGATCGATCAGTGTCTTACATTCCTAGGCGAGGCTGGAGTTGGGTGAACTAGTGTATCGAGTTGCGAGTGGTTGATTAGCCCCATTGTGAATAAACAATAAGGTGGGTGCTGAGTTGATTATCCTAATCGAACAGCCCCAAAGCGATCCTGCCAGGCTTCCGCGACCTATACGCCTATAGGCCACCGCCAAGTATCCCAACCCATCATTCACGATTATACGAAAAGTACTTGACCATAAACAATGATTGAATGAGTTTAGCCTTGCCTCGTTATGAGTTCGAAATCATTAACAAGATGAATAATAACAAAGTAAAAATTTTAATGTTAAGCTATAAAAAGGTAAATATGAAAAAATAGATAAGGAAACTGATATAAAATAACAATGTTAAGCGATGAATAAGGTAAATATGAAAAAAAGTGATATGATAAAGAAACTTGATAACATATATATTACATGGTAATTAATATCTAAATCTATTTATCTAACTTTTTCTTAAACATACATACACATCCCATCTTGTCATATCAAAGTCATATGAAAATCAAAATGAAATCAAAGATGGTCAAACCTTTAACTCAAGGTAATGGAGTGAATGTGAGACCCTACTATTTTATAATGTCTTGATCTATGCCCTACATAATTTATTTAATCTCCCATTGATGTAAATGTCGGGAACCTACATATTTATCTCTTTCGTAGGTGTAATAAAGATAATGAGAGAATCGCACAAAACCTTATGGTTAAAAACCCAATTTGCATGGAATAAGAAAAATATACAGTTCATATTAGCTATAGTTAATGGAACATCTACTAGATGTTGTAACCCTCAAGATAGTTCTATGGAAAAGACGTTGTTGACTCTCTAACCACCCCAGGAAGGAACAATATAGCCCCCACATTTTAGGCTCTAAGTTGGATCTTAGGCCCAAGGGGGTAATCCCCAAACTATCAAAGTGATAATTGTTTTAAATAACCTCAAAACAATTGATTGGAACTCTCGATTTCCATATTTAAAATTTTACTATTAAATAAATGTGGGAGTAATATAATAGTTTTGATACTAGTGAACTTGGACTTGATTCGGTAAACTAGTTTCCTTTCAATGGGCACCTTTATCCCATCACACGAGACATAAAAGTCTAAGTAAACTAGACTCCTTTCGATGGGCACCTTTATCCCATCACATAAAGACATAAAAGTCTAAGGAAAGATAAGAGGAATGCCTCAAATACTAAAACAATACTATAAGTATTCCTCACTCCTTAGAAGTTATTGAGAGAGCATAAAGGGTGGTATTCTTTAACCTCTTAATATGAAACATATTAGGAATATGAAAAAAATTGTAATGTATGAGAAACAATAATACATTGTCTACAATCAATTGTAGAAAATAAAATCCTACAAGTTTAATATTCTAAGAGAATAAAAAGAGCTATACAAGTGGAAGTAAATTCAAAACTGCCAAAAGACACTGAAGCTAGAAATTATAACTCTCAGGAAGGAACAACTAGTCAAGAATACTCAAAATACAAAAAGTGCCTTGCAAAAAAACAACAAGTGTCTTATGAATAATTACCAACCAAAAGTTTAAAAAGCAATAATAAAATGAGTTCCATCCTATAATTTTTATTATGACTAAAATACAAAATTACATAGAATTACACACCATAAGGAGGAAAAGAGAATGTCTATGAACAAATAATTGGATAAGAAAGAATAGATGTGAGTGGAAAATAGAAGTCGTGAATCCATCAAAATGACCATTGTTATGTCGGTGCTTCAATGGCCTTGGGCCTCTAAGAAGACCACCTTTGTTGTCATATATTAAACTCAACCCCTTCAAATTCTTTCATCGTCCTTTTATCCTTTTCAAAAATCAATTTATCTTCTTGATAACTACCTTCACTCTTTCTCTTACAAGTGTTTTTTAAAAACAAACTTTTTCAATGTATATCAGAAAACAAATTTATTTCAAATATCGAAAGAAGAAATACCCTTTTGAAGGCTTTTCTGGTGGAATTTTCCTCATTAATTTAAAATCAAGTAGGAATTCATTGAAACACTAAATGATGGTTAACATTGCAAAATCGAAGTGCCCTAGGGTTTTTCATTATGTCAATACATATATCTAAATAAAAAAATAGTTTAAATAACATAAATCAAGATTTTACCTAAAATATTTTCACCAGATTTTAAATGTAAAACCTAAAACACACTAAAGACAACTCATCAAATATTTCATATAAATTATTATTCTCACAAAACGTCATAGATTTATTGTTTGGTCAGGTACATCTTTTACCCATCAAATCTCAGTAATAATCATTGTTTGTAATAAGATGATAAGTCAACTTTTATACAATATCCTTCCAATTCGTCTAGTAATTTGAATGTGACAATTGGAAGATTTATCACGATGAAAATAATTTTTACCAGTTATAAAAAATATTTTTGACATAAAATTATATACACTTATGTACACAATTGGTATCTCCATATCTTCTAACATCCCGCAGATTTCAAACTAATGTGAGGAGTATCTACCCACCGATATTTCATCAGAAATAATCGTCGACCGTGAAAAAATTGTTTCGATGATTGAACGATAAGGCACTCAGTCAGTGGATAATGCCTTTGGGTTGCCTAGGGATGATCGGCCAACAGGGGGAATTAATTACGTAAATTTCTCTGACTAAATGTTGCTACTCCTAATAAATCCTAAACCGCCTTCGTTCATCGCATTTGTATTTGAATTGGTTTCCTACACAAGTTTCACTTAATTTGTCGTGAATAAACTCTCTGTAATTGTCATTTTAGGTGTAGGAAAGTTCTCAGAGATAACATTCAGGGCATCACTGTCGCCATCAAGTGTCTGAGCAGAGAGGAGCAGCCAAGTGTATCAATGGCCTCATCTATGAAGATACCCGTAGGCATCTTGAATATTTTCTCGAGAATACAACAAATATGGCTTTAACATACACAGAGCATGATAGGATAAATACTGCATAAACATGGACTTCGTTTACCTCAGTGAGGTAGGTCTAACTCTCTATGGATTCGGGAGCCGAGAAGTTTGGTTGTGTCGGTTTATTTTTGTTCTTTTGCTTTCTCATTTACTTTGACAACACTTCCCGCATTTGGGGATGGTAATATTCAAAATTTTATTTATACGTTACTGCTAGATGTAAGTATTAATTTGTATGTAGAGAATCCACGTAGATTCAAATTGATATTTGTAATATGCTAAAAAAAAATACTTGAATCTACTCTACAAATTGCGAAAACCAATTACGATCGCATAATCACATGAACAAGAAAGAGAAAGAATTTCAATTGCATAGAACAAAGATTTATGTGGGGAAAACCTCAGCTAAAAAGCTCGTTATAAGTATATTGCATAAGTCAAATAATATGAGAACAATATAATGCTCCTCTTAGGCTTGAGAGATATCTTTACTATCTCTATGTCTCACTGATTCTTAGGCAAGCTTGGTTCAATACTTAACCAATTCTTGGCCTCAGGATTCCCTATTTCCTTTTACGCTGCACAGTTTCTTGGGTAATTGGGCCCCTATTAACAAGGAAATTCCCCAACAATTATTGTGCAATACACCATCTCTTCCTCTGACTCCATGCACCACCTGTATAATTTTATGATTATACAATTGATAGTACACTTCCCATTAACTCCAATCTGAACTAAGTCTCTCTCAGAACTAACATGCATGAGTTATTTTTGAGTGAATTATCATTTATGTGATTGATCATTGCATTTGAATTAAATCTAATTTAATTCACTTAACCCCTCACTAGTTCCTCCATCAGCTAGAACTAGTTAACTAATTTTAACTCAAATAAATTAAGTTAATTAATTACAACTCAAAATAAACTATAATTAGTCCCCCTATAACTTAGGGAACACCCTACATGCCTCTAGTTTGACCCTCAACTCGAATTGACTAAGCTAAATAAGTCTTCCTAACTTAGTTAACTCATATAAGTTGTCATGTGATGTCGAATTACAATTTCCTTCTAATTTAATCAAGGGAAAATTAAATTAGAAGCCTCTTCTTGTTGCCATTTTCAATACTCCCTCTCAATAAGAAAGGGATTTTCTGCTACCCTGATCCTATCTCTGTGGAACTTGAATTTTCCTCTTGATAGTGTCTTCATCAATATGTTTGCATCCCGCTCCTCTGTAGGAATGTACTCTATTGACAGAATCCTCCTCTGCACACAATGTATGAGATGGTGATACCAGATATCAATATGCTTGGACCTGTCATGAAAAAATGGATTAACCGAGAGTTTGATGCAACTATGGTTATCACAATAAATCATCGTTGGATCCATCTACTGACCAAACAACCCAACAAGGATCTCCCTCATCCATATAGCCTCATAAGTTGCTTGACTAGTAACCATGTCCTCTGCCATCGAACCGGGAAAAGTAACCGATTCTACTTCGTTGTACCAATGGGGCCATTTTTTGACCTAATACTCGAAGATGCTCCCGGTTTCATCTTCCCGTCGGATGGAATCCTTCCGTTCGCATATGTGAAGAAGCTTTCACTCTCCGTCGTGGTACCATAGGGCCCAAATCGAGTGGTTCCTCTGAGGTATCTCAACACATGTTTGGTTATCTTCCAATAGAGTTTGGTAGGCTTAACCATAGCTTGACTAATATGGTTAAAACCAAAACATATTTCCAATCATGTGTTCACCAAGTACTTAAGTGAATCCACAAGTTTCTTGTAGATGGCAGCTTATACCTCTTCGTCTGAAGTAGCATCTTCCTTCCTCCAATTCCATACTAAAGGAGTCTCCATGGGTTTGTTGCTCTCCATGTGAATCTTCTTCAGAATATTTTTGGCATACTTTCCCTAAGATACAAATAGTTCCCTATCTCTTTGCCAAATTTCCAAACCAAGGAAATAATGCAAGAGCCCCATATCCTTCATCTCAAATTCTTTTGTAAGATTTTCTGTGCAAGGTTTGATCAGCTGCTCATCACTTATCAAAATCAAATCATCGGCATATAATACTATAATCAATAATTTACCTTCAACCACAATATGGTAAAGGTTCACATCTGCTTCACTTTTGGTGAAGCCCAACCGGGTGAAGTAGTTGTCAATCCTGGTGTACCAAGCACGGGGTGCTTGTTTCTATCCATACAACACTCACTTGAGTCTACACACATGCAACTCTTTGTAGAAGTTCTTAAATCCTTCTAACTGCTCAATGTACACCTCTTCCTTAATCACTCCATTGATGAAGGTTGTCTTTATGTCCATCTGATGTATCTTCCATCCCATATACGTTGAAAGTGCAAGGATAGATCTTATTGACGAGTACCTTGCAACTGGAGCAAAGGTCTCCTCGTAATCAATTTCTCCACCTGAGCAAATCTTTGGCCACAAAGTTGCCTTGTGGTTGAACACCTCTGACCATGCCGCTTTCACCGATATCCACTTGGATCTTATAGCTGCTTTGTCCCCTGGTCTTAGGACAACTTCCCATGCAATTATTTAGATAATGGAGTCATACTCCTCAACCATGGCATCAACCCATATTGGTTGTTGCACTTCTTCCTATAATTAGGATGGATCAATATCTACACTCTCGCTCATAAGAGCCATGTAGCTGGTGTATCAATCTATGGACCTTCTCTATCTGTGTTGTGATGTGGGTGCTCCCACATTCTCTCTAGCATCATGCATCAATCAGTCAGCTTCTTTGGTGCACTTCCTTTCGTCTCTAGATGTCTCTACTTAAGTGGGTGCTTACACTCTCTGTTCCTATGCTTGTGGCTGCTCCACATCTTGAGGTTCTTCTTTTGGAGCTAAGAGCTCCTTAACTGCAGGAAATTGAAGCTCCCTCTCAAGGGAAATTTGCATGATCTTATCTTCATTGAATTTCACATCTCTCCTGACTATTGTCATCCTGTGAGATGGAATGTACACCCAATAGTTGTGAGTTGTATCGATGTACCCCACAAATATTCCTAATTCAGTTGTTGGCTCTATATTTTTCCTGGAACTTTGGTTACATGAAAATAAACTGATGAACAAAAAATTTTAATGTGTTTTGCATCTGGTTTCTTACCTGAAAAAGCTTCCTCTGGTGTACTCCTCCTGAAAATTCGATGAGTACTTATGTTATGCACAAATACTATTGTGTTGCATGATTTAGCCCATAAGTGCAATGGTAGGCCCTAGTCATGTAACATCGCTCATGGTAGTCCCATAATAGTTCTATTATTCCTTTCTGCGACCCCAATTTGTTGTGGTTTATGATGTGCTATCAATTCCCATTGAATGCCTTCTAAAGCATAGAAGTTCTTGAATTCATTCGACACATATTCTCCATCGTTGTCGCTCCTGCGATCCTTCACCTTCTTCCCTGTATCTTTCTCAACAAGTTCTTTGAACTCAAATTTTTTTGAGAATGTCTAATCTTTCTTCTACATGAAGAATATCCAACACTAGCGGGCGGAAACGTGAAGTTGGGTTACACTTTTGTGAGAATCGGGGGTGGAAATTTTTTTCAGCAATAGTTCGGCCGATCCAATAGTTCAGCCGAACTTTATGAAAAAGTTCGGCCGAACTCGTTCTTCCATTTAATTTGACGGCAAACTGATGACGTGGGCAAACTGAATTTTTGTCGGAGATGGGAAAAATCCTGGGAACAGTAATTTTGGCTAACTAATAGTTCTACTTAACTTTTACTCTAAAATAGTTCGTTACTAACTGCCTTATAAACATATCGTCTCAGGGTTCATTTGTTTACCGCATTGTTTCTTTCGCGCGCATTTTATGGTGATTTGTTGTCGTAGTGTTCATTGTGATTTCCTCGTTCGCGCGAGTTTCGGTGGTCCGGGGCCTGCTGCGGCGGTTTTCCGCTGTCTCGGGGCTCATGCTGTGGTGATTTTCTAGTAGTCCGGGGCTCATATGTTAGCTAGTGGTGTGGGCTCTCATGCGGCGATTTTTCGGTGGTCTCGGGGCTCTGCGGAAATTTTCTCGTGTCTGGGCTCATAAGAAGTTTTCATGGTCTGGGCTCGTTGCGATGATTTTCTCGTGGTCTCGGGGCCTGCTATGTGGTTTTCTCGTGTCTGGTTTAAGGTGCTGATTTTATGGTGGCATAGGCCTGCTGCGGCATTTTTCTCCGGTGGTCTGGGGCCCTTGCGGCGATTTGGTGGTCTCGGGGCTCAAGGCCGTGATTTTTCCGGTGGCTCGGGGCTCTGTTGCGTGATTTTCTAGTGGTCCTGGGGCCTGCTTCAACGATTTTCTCGGGTGGTCCTCGTGGGGCTCGTCATGTGATTTTCCATCCTGATCAACGATTTCTACTGTGTATTTACTAAGAAGCAGGAAGGCTCTAGTTTGTACTTATAGAAGTCATTTTTGTCATCAGATGTCCAGAATTTTTGTCTATATAGACTAGTTACTCCCGTGCTATGGTCTTATCTTTATCTTGGCACATCTACAAGTATATAGCCTCAGAATGTATGTTACAGCCTCGGATTATGTTGAACTGCACATCTAATATAAACTAATGTATTTTTTCCTATCTAAAAATGGAAGGCTCGAGCTTAAATTTTGAATCTATTGAGAATACTATTTCCAATAATCTGGCTACATGCTTCGTTGATAGAAAGCTCCGACTATATATCAAATGGAAATTAAGTTAGAGTACATCATTCGATTTTCTCGTTTCAAAGATTTGGATATTATAATTATCGAATAGATATGAGATTTGATCTAAGAATTTCCTTTCAAAGGCATAGTTTGAAACTTAATGACATAGGCTTAAACTTCGTTGCATCCTCCTAATCTTTATTTAGACAATACTCACCATTTTATTTCTCATAGAGAATCTGAGCTTCAGATGGTATTATTCTACCGTACCATCTAGTTATTTAACAATTTAACTCTCTTTAAATGTATAGTAGTGGTTAGATCAAATTACAAGATGTATCAATGACCTCTATCTTTCTACCCCGATAATTTAAACACTTATGCAGCATAATAATTTTTCTTATATATATATATATTCTAATAAAACAAATAGTGAAATTTTTAAAGTTACTTCAAATTTGGTTTTTCTCAGATAAGCCTAGCGAATATTAATTTCTTGTAATCATGCCGAATTAAACTTTGCATTCAATTTGTGAAATATTTCTACCTAAAGAAATATTTCAACCGCATATTATATTCCTTGTACATATATTTAATTTTGTATATAAATAATTTCTCAGCGTATTTGTTTTCTTTTTTCATCTTAGTTCCTATAAATCGTGTTTTATAAAAAAGGGTTGAGATTCAGACGTATTTAAACCGAATATGTGTTTTGACATTCTGCAGGATAGGTCTTTGTCCTATGTAGCCTATGCAACTATACGTATTTGTAAATCATATCGATACCATCTATTAAATGTGGGAAATTTTATAATTCAATATAAAAATTTAATTTTTGTATATAACAAGCCAGCGTACTTGTTTTATTTTTTTCATTTAGTTCCTATAACTCGTGTTTTATAAAAAGGGTTGAGATTCAGACTTAGATTTAAACCAAATATAGGTTTTGACATTCGAAGATAGGTCTCTTCTATGTAGCCCATGCACCATATAGATTTGTAAACTATTTACTTAAATACCATCTCTTAAATGTATGGGAAATTTTATAATTCAATATAAAAATTTATTCTGTAATGCAATGCATATCGCCAATAACAATTCCATATACTTGCTTAGAATCATATCTAAGAGCCCATTTCATCCAAAACACTCAAAAAGAAGTAACTACTATGTACATTCCACTTCTACTCACTCAAAAATAAATTTACCTTAATATCTTCAGAGCCCATTTCATCCATCTAGATTTAAACCAATATAGGTTTTGACATTCTGCAGATAGGTCTCTTCCTATGTAGCCCATGCAACCATACGTAGTTGTAAACTCGTTTATCAAATAATAACTGCTAAATGTATGGGAAATTTTTATAATTCAATATAAAAATTTATTCTAATGAAATGCATATCGTCAATAATTCCATATACTTGCTTTTAGAATCATATCTAAAGAGCCCATTTCATTCAAAACACTCTAAAAGAAGTAACTACTATGTACATTCCACTTCTCTACTCACTCAAAAAGAAATTTACCTTAACATCTTGTAGAGCCATTTCATCCATCCGCATTTAAACCGAATATAGGTTTTGACATTCCGGTAGATAGGTCTCTTCCTATGTAGCCTATGCAAATCCATACGATTTGTAAATTGTCATCGATACCATTTGTTAAATGTAAGGAAATTTTATAATTCAATATAAAAATTTATTCTAATGCAAACTATATCATCAGTTAAAAAATCACATACTGCTTAGAATCATATCTAAGAGCCCATTTCATCCAAAACATTCAAAAAGAAGTAACTACTATGTACATTCCACTTCTACTCACTCAAAAAAGAAATTTTACCTTAATATCTTGTAGAGCCCATTTCATCCAAAACACTAAAAAAGTTATGCTAATCTACTATGTATTCCACTTACTCTAGATAGAGAAAGTAACGACTTTCTTGCTTAACCATTAAACCAAAGACTTTTCCTAAGTAGAATTATACATTGTCCACTTTTACTTTTCACAAGCCTAGTTGAATCTCTATATGCTGTCAATGTAAATTTCTCACAAGTAAATTTTTCATTGTGTAAATTTGTCACGTGCTCTCTTTTAACTTCTACAAGTTCTATAGGAAAAGTCCTCAGAGCGCTCAGTAGCCTCAGATCTCATCTTTATGAAAGGTGTCATATCTAGTAAATGCCTTTACAATAACCCTCCTGAATAGATCTAAATAGAAGTTCTTCATTTTAATATCCATAAAACATAACCACTTTAAGGTAACCGTATGTGTCATTTTCCCACAAACTAAAGGCTTCTCTCCCATTAATTTTTAGATGTGAACTCTACCATAAACTTTAAGTCAAAACTATAAGATAAAAATGCACATGTCATTTCATCTCTATGATTCTAAAGTCATTTCTCCCATGCATTTGCAATAAATGTCGATTTAATATATATTTTTTATTGAATTTGTTTTTTTTTCAGGGATAAGAAAACCATTAAATATGGTTGAAAAATGGAAATTATGCATAAAATTTTCTTGCTATCCCAATCCAGGGAAAGAAGTGATTACATATGTGCTTTCCAATATTGCAACTAGCAAAGTCGTCCAAAGGAAAATGAATATACTGGGAATAACAACAAACAACAAGGCATATTATATTGGATTGATAGAAGGCTTGGGAACAGCGATGGAGTATGGATCAAATGGAATTGTAGTTTTCACCAATTCTGAACTTGTGTGCAACTAGATGAATGGCGTGTGCTAAGTTAGGAAGGAGAGGCTAAAAGAACTGCATAGAATAGAAAACAATATTGTTAGCCAATTTCAATTTTTTAGTATAAGTCATTGTACAAATGTGAATAAGATGTCTACTGATCTATTGCGTGGGGCATGCCAATTCAGGATTCATCTATCAAAGATGAATTAGAATTATACAAGGAAATGCCATTGCAAGATTCATCTCTCAAAGATGAATTGGTTTTGAGACTCTCTTTTTCAAAAATTCAAGATTCATCTCTCAAAGATGAATTAGTGTTGAGACGCTCTCCTTCAAAATTTATTGATGGACATTGTAACATATCTTGGATATGTGTGTGTTGTGTACTTATAAATGCGTCTTTTTTAATGACCATGTGCTTTTTTCAATTATATACCAAGTGTGCTCCCACCACACCATGTAAAACGCAACTTGGTGAACTTCACATTTGCAACAAGTGGTGAACTTCACATTTTTATAAAATTAAGATGCGGGGACTTCAATAAATTTTTGTTTAAATGGAGTTTCACTTCTTTTTTAATGACCATGTGTTTTTTTGAAATTTATATCAAGTGTGCTCCCACCATGTAAAGTGCAATTTGGTGAACTTATCATTTTTATAATGTTTTATTTATTTATTTATTTATTTGCTTAAATTGAGTTTCACATAGATCAATTAGTGCTTTGAAAGTTGTGTTCTACATAATTTGTGTACACTAAATTACATTAATTTTCTGAAATTTATTTTGTGTAAATGTCCATTGATAGATATATATCATGGAGAATGAACAACGAAGATCAACATAATCCCATATCTCTAAGAGAGGGGGTGATAAGGGATCGAGGGATGTTCATGGTATTTAAATATGATCTTAAATATCCATACATGTCCATACATATGGAATTGATTTTTTATTAACTTTGTGCGTTAAATTAGTCGTTAATAAGTTTCATTTTTTATTTTTTAGGAGCTAAGAGGAGAAGGGCCTCTACTCCATCCATGGAGCATGCCCATGGTTCACAAATTCGTGGTATGGTTCACGCAATTTAATCAAGGAATATGTATGTATGTAATTTTATATACATGTATGAATGTATTTTTCAATTGATTATAAATTTGTATTTGTTTATGAAGCTTCTCTCTCGTCTGGAGAGGTTGGTGGTGGTTCAAATCCCCTTGGAAGGCAACCAATGAGTGGTAGTATGTTGCGTGAAGGTGGTGATGTTTATTCTCCTAGAGGCCAATCAATTACTGGTGGTGCTAGTTTTCAACAGGGTCGTTCTGGTTCTCAGCAGGGTCAGGGTGGGGAAGAAGCTAGCCAACCACGTCGAGGTTGCCATCAATTTGAATATTTTTTTCATTCAATTTGTACAAATTTGTTTACATGTGTATTTTCTAATATGAAAAATTTTATATATTGATGTAGAGGATGAAAATTCTCCAAATTCACGTCAAATAAGACTCACCACAGAACGCGTCATTCAAGAAGAAGGTTGTCCACCCACCACGACTTATCCAGCCCACATTTCCGATATACCTTGGGAAAAAAACATGGAGAAATGCACCTTAGAAAGGTGTATACAACTTCATTCAAAATTGCAGAGAGATCTCGTGGCTTTGACTCTACCTGTTGAGAGTCGACAAAGCCTGTAAATAGTTACACACTCTTTAGGTACACTAGTAGAGGTGTACCGAAATCTTGGGCCAATGACTGATACATTTGTAGAAATGATGAAAAAAAGAAAGGAAGCAGTAATGGGTCCCGATTCATGGGAATCCGTAAAAAAAATGTTTCATCAGATAATGCGAAGTCAATGTTTAATTTCAAAGAAGGGCCGAAAAGAAAGATGTTGAAGGTGCAATATTTCAAGCACCCCGAAATAGCTCACTATTTGTATGATAGACACCTTGCGGCCTATAGAAGACTCCCATGGAATGACGAGGTTCCTCTTTATTTTGAAAAATTATTTTATGCAGAATTATTTTTGGGTATGAAACCCAATTACAATGACCTTCCGTCTGATTTTTTTGGTCCTGGGAAAGGTCGTTTGTATGACCATAAGGGTGCTAAGCGTGATGCTGAGTTGCCTTGCCCTGAGCCACCATTGGTTAGTCGACCTTTTCGGGTTGAAACTTTGCAGTCAGAGATGGAAGCGACTTCTCAAATTAGTCGAGATGCAAGGGATGCCATCATCGACAATGTTCACACTGGATTGGGTGGAGTTGATCTTTGTCTGAATCGACAAAGAGCACGTGAGAATGCACGTGAAAATTTTATGTATCGTACAGATGACGATATTGACAACATGAGTGTTGAAGATCTTAGAATATATGTAAAGAATTATCGCAATATAGCGCAAGACCTAATTCTTCATGAGGAAGAAGGCACAGGAACGGTATGTGTTAATGGTTAGGGTTCAATTGTTTTTACACATGTATACATACAATTTGTAATAAATACACATGTATATATGTATACATTTATTTGTACATGTACATTAATCTAACAAAAATGTATCAATATATATTAAAACACCATTTGCAGTTCTCACAGTTGATGAACGACGAAAATGTTAATATCTCGTTTGGAGGCTCAGGTTCATTCAATCAAGATGGGACTCAGCATCAAGATATGGAAAATGTTAGTGTTTTTTAAGTGATATTTTTAAAATAAATAATTGTGCACACATTTTCATGTACATATATAATATAAATTTAATAAAATGTTTTAAAACAGATTTCGATTCCGTCCGATGTTTTTTCGGATGGATGTACCTTCTTCTTCGTTAGGAGATTTTCCTTCCTTAGGAGATGTGCCAGAGCCACAACAAGTATGGACAATTTTTCACTTTTAAAATTTATGTTTTTAAGTTAAATATATATATTCCATCTCAAAAAGTTCCATTAAAAATGAGATATGTATATATCTATATCTTGAGTTATTTTCTTTTGAATTTTAGGTTTTTGGAGATTTTCATTTGGAGCCTCTCTTAGGAGATGTCCCAAATGCATTTGGAGAAGTATTCACTTTTTCACTTTTAATATATATATATATATATATATATATATATATATATATATATATGTTTTAAACTTATATATATATATATATATATATATATATATATATATATATATATATATATATATATATATATATGTGTTTTTTTTTTAATATATATATATATATATATATATATATATATACATGTATCAATTGTATAGTTTACTATTGGAGATCTTCCCGTCGGGGAAGATGTAGTAGATGTAGCAGGGGAGCAAAAAATGGACAAGGAACCTCATGAGGTATTGCATGATTTTTTTTATTTTTTTTTAATATTTTGTTTCTTACATGAAGTTCTTTATATTCTCACTGATTTTTGTACGTGCATTGTGTATAGGTTTCTCGTGCTTCACAAGATAGCGGACGCATTCAGACTCTGCTAGTAGAGACACTACATCCATCTGTATTTGATGGAGATTTGTAGATTTGATTGAGATTTCTAGTCGTAAATTTACTTTTTTATATATTATGTAGATGCATAGTCATTATATATATATATATATATATATATAACTTGATACTTGATACTCAAATGAGATCTATAATTTTTGGACATATATTTTATTGTGTTTTGGATGGTTGAAGTACTTTTGACATGTGAATGTGATGTAATGTTGTTATATAATTTGTTTGGTTTTTAAAGCTTTTAAGTTTTTGCATGTGAAGTTTAATGTTGTGATTTATAATTTCTTGTTAAATTAAAGTTTAAGTTTTGGATGGTTTCAATCTACATTTGGCATACATACATCATATAATGTTAAATGTTTCAGATTTAATGTTAAATGGTTAAATTTATGTTTTGATATATATATATATATATATATATATATATATATATTGTTAAGTGTTTTAATCTAAGTTTTGGATCACCTTTCAAACTACATTTGGCCTATGGAAGACTCCCATGTGAAGTATTGAACTTTGATTTAATAAAAAAGAGTAAAGAAATTTAGTTATATGTAAATCTCTTAAATTTAATTTAATGTTAAATGTTAAATGTAAATGATATAATGTTAAATGTTTTGATACTTCATATTCAAATGAGATCTATAATTTTTGGACACATATTTTATTGTGTTTTGGATGGTTGAAGTACTTTTGGCATGTGAATGTGATGTGTAATTTTTGGACATATATTTTATTGTGTTTTGGATGGTTGAAGTACTTTTGGCATGTGAGTGTGATGTATAATTTTTGGACATATATTTTATTGTGTTTTGGATGGTTGAAGCACTTTTGGCACGTGAATGTGATGTAATGTTGCTATATAATTTGTTTGTTTTTTAAAGCTTTTATGTTTTTGCATGTGAAGTTTAATGTTGTGATTTATAATTTTTTGTTAAATTAAAGGTTTAAGTTTTGGATGGTTTCAATCTACATTTGGCATACATACATCATATAATGTTAAATGTTTCAGATTTAATGTTAAATGTTTAAATTTATGTTTTGATATTGTTTAAGACTCCCATGTGAAGTATTGTTTTCATATTTAATCAAAAAGAGTAAAGTAGTAGTTATATATGTAAATCTCTTTAATTTTGATTTAATGTTAAATGTTAAATGTTTTGATATAATGTTAAATGCTTTGATCTAAATTTTGGATGGTTTCAATCTACATTTGGCCTAGATAGAAGACTACCATGCGTAGACAACGGATGCGTTGTAGAAGGGGAGGTGGGGGTAGGGATGGAGGGGGTAGGAGTGTTGGCTCTCACCCTCCTCTTTCCATCCATGCCTCAGGTAGCCACCCTCCTCTTTCCATCCATGACATAGGTAGCCACCCTCCTCCAGCAAGCAATGAAGTGCAATTTCACTTCACCAGCGCTATGGTCAGGCCGCGAATTACGACGACCATTTCCATCTCTTCTTAGGAGGAGCCGCAGGATGAAGGTGCTTCTAGTTCCAGGAAGCGGTGGAGAAATTCCACCATCCCAACCCATCAGTCCCAGGATACCAAGAAGTCGGCAGCTCTTCCAGTCAAATCTAGCTCGACAAGCTCCAACAGTGATGGCACAAGCAGAGAAAACTCCTCCCAGCACTCCAAGGGAGTAGATGATGATCCGGAGGACTACGATTGTCTAATTGTGGAGGAGAATCCTCCTACACACATCGATAGCTAGCCTGATGTCAGGTCTTCTTTAGCTTTTTTGAACTTTTGTCATGTTTTGCAATCACTGCATGCTTCTGAACTTCTGCTGGTTTCCCAATATTGGGCAGCATTTTTGAACACTCAAGTTTTTAAAAACTCAAGTTTTGGATGGTTGAAGTACATTTGGCATCTTAAGATTGCTTTTGATCTCTACATACTCTTGTTTGAGTGAAAAATTTTCCAATAGGAAGAGTTTAAAGAAGTATATATATGTAAATTATCCCTTTAATTTTGATTAGAAATATAAGTACATATATGTTTGTTGAATTTGGGTCAATGTCATTAATGCAAGTTCAAATAGGTAGCCTTGTTGATTTATAATTTGGTAAATCGATGACATTCAGTTAATTGCATTCTAGAACATAGAACATATCCGACCATTGGACAGACAAATTTTGTACTAGATTTTCAATCAGGAATAGAGATGTGGGTCAAATCCCACCAAAAGTTGGAGAAGTGCTCCGAGTCTCTTGTCTAAAATGAATCTTCGTAAAAAACTATATTGTGGATGATTTATTTACATTACACGAATACTTTTTACCAGAAAAGCCCACAGGAAAAATTGGGCACATTCAGTTCGTGTATATATCCAATACGTGCAACATTTTTCATCAATGCACATAGAAAAACTACTTTCAGTTAAAATTGCATTCTAGAACATATATATTGAGTACGTAAATCATTTTTCATCAATGCACATAGTAAAACTACTTGGAACAATTAATTGCATTCTAGAACATATCTATCCAATACAAGTAACATTTTTCATCAATGCACATTGAACATATCCGACCATTGGACAAACAAATTTTGTACTAGATTTTCAATCAGGAATAGAGATGTGGGTCAAATCCCACCAAAAGTTGGAGAAGTGCTCCGAGTCTCTTGTCCGAAAGGAATATTCATACAAAACTATATTGCGGATGATTTATTTACATTGTGGATACTTTTTACCAGAAAATCCAACTATTTTTTCATCAATGCACATAGAAAAACTAGTTCCAGTTAATTGCATTCTAGAACATATATATTGAGTACGTAAATAATTTTTCATCAATGCACATAGTAAAACTACTTGAACAATTAATTTCATTCTAGAACACACACACACACACACACACACATATATATATCCAATACATGTAACATTTTTCATCAATGCACATGTATAGAAAAGCTACTTTCAGTGGATACTAGAGCACGTGCATGTACCAAAACAATTTGTACATGTGAAAACACTTGCACAAATATCATAAGCAGCTCAATTTTTAGTTGAGTACTGGAAGTTCTAAAACATATTTAATCCAAAGAGAATAAATTGTTAGACAATTCAATCAAAAAAATTCTAATGGAATTCCATCTTCAATAATCCGTTCATGATCAGATTTTGACATTTTCCATCTCTTAATTTTCAATTTTTTCTTTGATTGAACTTCTATCAACTTTATGCGTGCTGCACACACCAAGTGACTATATTGACAACTTATGGAATCAGGTTCATAGTCTTCAAAGTAAACAAAGTCTCCACTTTGATTAGTTTGTTTGAAAAAATAACCTTTTAGTATAATAGACCCTCTATCATATTGAAATCCGTGATCATTATAGTTTTGTAATAATTTCATTTTTCGTTCAGTGCAACGCATCAAATAATACTTCACATTTTCATCGTTGTCAATAGGTGCAATTACAACAAAAACATCTCTTGCAAAATAAAACAAACTTAACAAAATTATACATATTTAAATTTATTTCTAGATCTTTAAATCATTAGAAAGTAATTCAAATGTTACCTTCTCTAACAAGATCAGAAACTTGATCACCATCGGATGATATTGTAGTTTCCTCTGATCGCATTTCTTCAAACATTGCAACAGAAATTTTTCCCTTTGTATTTAGCTCTGTATGTTTCCAATCGTTCACATACATTTTGTTTTCACAAACGTCATTGGATTTTGTGTTGTCTATGAAAACATCACAAAAACAAGAATATTTTCTTTTATCCAATGCAAACACATTTCTGGATGACTTTGTTTGAATTGAATGCAATTTTCGAGTCCCTTTTATTGTTTCAACGTCACTTCCAATTGATCTATCTACATCTTCGATCCCAATATGCCAGAAAAACCTTTATATGGAAAATTAAAAGAAGAATTTGTAAATATGATATCAAAATACAATCAAAGATAATCATTGCATGATAAATGTACAATGTTTAAAATTAGATTTCCAATAAAAATTAAATTGAATGTACCTTCGCACTTCCCTTGATGGGTTAGTCTCATGGCTTAGAGCAGCGATGCACCATTGAACATCTTCTTTAGCGTTCACAAGTCAGCTTGTAGAGTGGTTCATTTGATATCTTCGAAGTGATTGTTTTATGCATGCTCCTGCACCGTCATGTTCTCCTTTTCCATGGCCAGTCTCAAAGAAATTCCAACAATGTTTAATGCAGGTTTTCTTATGAAGACAACACAGCCAAAAGAATGATCGTACAGATTTGAATTGACTTGGGCATCCGTCTGACCATATCCAATGTTCATTGAACGTTATTCCACGATTTTTCAAGGAATCATAATTTTTTCCAAAACAATGTTGTACAAAACATGTATCATGTGTACAATCGTCATTGTTATAAAAGTGATATTCTTTAATGATATGTCTATTTTCACTCATGCTTTCCATATGATCGACATTTGTTCAACATGTCTATATAGAATATGGACGAGCATGGAGACTGGGTCAGAATGATAATATTCACTCTGAATTTCTTTTTGTGGAACAAATGTGTAGTTTTTTACAAAATCAATCACTGACAAAATGGTCCCTGGTGGAAAAAATTCACGAGATTTTTTGAATTGCAAGTCTTGCCATCGAGCTCTATGGGAATGCTTGGTGTATTTGTAAATTTCTGCCTCAAACTTTCTCAAAAAGTCTATCACAAAATTTTTGTCTTCTAGTAGTTCAATTCTTTTAACACTATTTGCACCTTGAATCGATGTACCGATATATTCATATCTCTTCCATTTCACTTTCTTGTTGGAAAATGATTGATCATTTATATCAGTACGATATTTGTTTTGAAATTTAGTCAAATTTCCACAATCATCGTATTTTTTACCACCAACACATTTCTTTTTGTAAAATAGTTCATCGCTTTCTCTTTCACATAGAATTTGAGATATGAATTCACGGATAGTGGAAGGAGGAGGTGAATCCTTCCATAATGTTCTACCGAAATCAAAGAATGTGTCATAATATAACTCAAATTCCACATGATAACGGCAACAACAAGTGTCGCGTACGGTGATAGGTTTTACATACCATGGTTTTTGTTGAACAAAAGCACTGAGTGAAACATGAATTTGACAATTCTCTTTTTTGAACTTGTTGAATAACTCTATCTAAGTGGTTTCCAAGAAATGTTTTTCATGTTCTTCGTACTGATTTTGTGCTATTCTTCTTCGCATCACATGCCTTGCAGTTGGCGAAACACGCGAATTGTTCTTCCAATATTCATATATTATTTTTTTAACATTTTCTCCAAGTTTATCTTTGTATGGTTGCCTAAAAATAGCTCTCCAACAAGCGAGTTCATCATTTACATCTATTTGCAGCCGAAATTTCTGATGTTTGTGCAAAGTTTTTCGCGAGGTTCCCAGTGCTCGTGCCATAGATGTTACCAAACGATTCTCTTTAGTACTTAATGAAACCATTTCCATCTGTATTCCTCTACGTACAATTGAAACATTTTTCTCTCTAGATCTCCTAATTGACTTTATAGCACTACTTATATTTTGTATCACATCTTCCTTCATTTTTTTATCTTTGGTTGATTTTCGAATACCCAGTAGTGTTGTAGCTTCTTTTAATTTCCTTAATGATAGGAGACCTTTCAACATTTGAGCCTGAACTGTCACCCGCTCATTTAAGAAATACTTTTCAAAAATGCAGTTAAAACGATATCGTATAGCATGGTCAGGTTTTTTATCTTCATATGTGTGAGTGTCAACATTTTCTAACATCTCATCATTGACATTGATTTCATCTATACATATTCGAAAAAATAGTACATATTCAATAAATAACTAAATTAATAAATATATCTATAATTTCAATAATACATGCATGTGTTCAATATATATTATATATATATGTACATACCTTGTGATTCAATTTCTTCATTTGGATTTCTTTCAATATTTTCACCATCTTCAATCATTGGTTCAATATCTCTTTCACTTTCTCTTTCAAAATTTGTATCTCATCATCAATGTTTTGAGGAATATCTCTGTCTGTTTACATTAAACAAAATATTTTTCAAATTAGTTCATCAAATAAAAATTAAGCTTCACATTTTACACTAGGAAAATTTTAAATATATCAATAAATCATAATATTTAAATTTACATACCTTCTTCAATTTCTGCTTGAGGTTGATTTTCCCCTTCAATATTTGAGAGGGCTTCTAACTTCCTTTTACGAGATTGTCTCGTCTCTTCTCTACGTTCCTCAGGGTCTATTTTTCGATCATATTTTCTCGCACAAGTCCTTCGATTTCCCATGATAATAGGGTATGAAGTTCAAAAATTTTCCTTCAAAAAATTAGACAATAACTCAATTAGAAAAAACATCACAAAAGATTTAATTTAAAAAAAATTCATTTTAATTTTTTTGCAAAAAATACATACTCCAATCCAAAACACTTACTTTAAAAAATTCGAGAAAAAAATGTCTTATAAAAATGAAAGGAAGCTCAAAAGATTTACTTCAACTCAAAACACTTACTCTAAAAAAATGTCACTTCAAAAAATGCCTCCAACTTTAAAAAAAAAACGTCACTTTAAAAAATACTTCCAGAAAACGTCTTTTCGAAATTAAGCCCAACTCCATACTTTCAAAAAAAATGAAGCACAAAAAACATCCAAAAAAATGTATCACATACCTCCAAGAAATGTCCTTTGAGTGTACGTCCAAGAAAATTCCTTAAGCCCAAAACAATTCTTTGCAAAATCAGGCTGCCTCCAAGAAATGTCCTCCAAGAAAAGTCTTTAAACCCAAAACAATTCTTTGCAAAATCAGACCGTCTCCAAGAATTCAAAATAAAGTAAAAATCCACACTTTCAAAAAAAAATGAACAAAAAACATCCAAAAAAATGTATCACATACCTCCAAGAAATGTCCTTTGAATGTACGTCCAAGAAAATTCTTTAAATCCAAAACAATTCTTTGCAAAATCAAACCGTCTCCAAGAAATGTCCTCTAAGAAAAGTCTTTAAACCCAAAACAATTCTTTTCAAAATCAGTCCGCTTCCAAGAAATGCCCTTAAATCCAAACCTCCAAGAAAAGTCTTTAAACCCAAACCAAGACCTTTGTAAAATCAGATGAAATGTGCGAAATGTACGAAAATTATGAATGATTTCGTGGCAATTTATATTGCCGCGAAATGTGTTTTAGGAGGGGCTCCGCGAAATTTTCCGGCTGACAGAAAATTATACAAAAGTTCGGCCGAACTATTAAGTCGTTAGACTTAACGGGCCATCGGCGCAAAAAATAGTTCAGCCGAACTAACGCGTCACCAGTTACGCAGAACCAGGCTCTGAATACGTTTCTGCAACTTTGGACTGATTAAACTCCATGAAAGGTTTTTAATTAACTGTCGGAACCAAGACAAACATTTTCAGAATTGAATCTACTTTCAGGAAATATAACTTTTATGGAATTTCATAAACGTTTACTAATTTTAATTAATTTTCTAATAAAATGGGTGCAAACAATTTTTGAGGGTCATTGTGATTCAGTGAAATCAAAATTTTGTATCTCCCAAAATACATTGTAAAAAAAATTGAAAAAATTATGGGGCATTACATTGGTCCATCGTCTCTAATGGGTAGCTTTTAGATTTTTATTTTATAACTTATATGTTAAGAAATTTCTTGCGTTGCGAAACATATCCAAAATATGCAGTTTTTCATATTAGACCAGTTCAAAAAATTCTAGTAATTATGATATGCATCCATTGGCTTTGTAAATATGAAGAAACCAAAGTAGACTCTGTCTAGATTGTTGTAACACATTTTGTTTTCTCAAAAACACAAATTTTCAAAGAATACAACATTGCGTCATAACATGACTTCTTATGAATCCTTTGATTGTTAAGAAACACACACTCAAAGAAATGCCAAGTTGACATATCAAATGTGCATAATTTTTTTTCAAAAAATAAGTAATAGAAAGCTAACAAAATTTCTGACAACTTTTATTTTTATCGCAAAATGAAATTCTAAACAGAAAAAAGTTATAGTTTGCAGAAAGTTGAAGAACCGAAAAAAATGAAAGTTTTTTTGTCAAAAAAGGGCAAAAAGTGTAACCCAACTTCACATTTTCACCCAGCTCGTGAAAAATCATCTACAAAAATCACATAATACCTATGTTTTGATATGGAGGCTGTCGAGAATTTTCCACATACATCTGAGCAAACCCTTTCAAGGATCGCCTTCACTCGACTATCCTTATCATGAAAGGTGATTTTGGTGTACTTACCCAATGTACACCCTTTGCATGTATCTCATTGCACAAGTGCACCCATGGGAATTCTTGTAGAAATCTGTTGCATGATCTTCAAAGTTCCATGGTGTAGATGGCCCAATATTCTATGCCATAACTCACTAATGTCTTGCCTTTGCACCTTCGTGATCAAGGAAACATAGCCTTCTACATCCAATTTGTAGAGGTTCTTTACCCGAACCCCAATCTTCTTCACTTGTCCCATGGATTTGTGATGAATGAATGCCTTTCCTTTGCTAAATATTATATCATAGCCACGATCTTCTAAAATAGAAACTGAAACTAAATTATTCTTTAATCCAGGAACATACATAACATATTTTAATGTCAAAGGAGTATCAGACTCCCTCTGAAAGGTAACAATACCTATGTCTATTTTGTTATACCTCCCGTCATCTCCCATCTCGATGCGCATATGTAGATCCTTCTCCTCCAAGATGGTGAAAAATTCTTTGTTGTTAGTTATATGGAATGAAGCTCCACTATCCAGGTACCACACAGAACCCATCACTGATGACACCATGCATGCGATGAGAGTGAAATCCAACTCTAATTGTGAAGCAATAGCTTCACCTATCGCTCCTCCTGATAGCTTCTTGTCGGCCTTCTCGTGTGGACACTTTGTGGCATAGTGTCCCGGTTCATGACAGTGAAAATATTTAATCTTCAAGAAGTTCTTCTTCTTGCCTGCCTGATGTTGTCGCTCCTAGAGACAGCCTAGAGTTGTGATAGACTAGTGCCTAGGACATCTTATATAGCAAGGAGCATATGGTATAATAGAGGGAGTTATCAATAACAAGCTCTCATGCTATCTTTTGTAAAACAAGGAAAATTCATCTGGATGGGACCAAGACCTTCAGAAACTGACACAGAAATAGGGATATTGTAGAGGCAACATGCAAAACTCCAATATAAAAGCAACAGAAAATTCAGAGACAACTTACTGTAAAGAGGGCCGATTCAGAAATACTTCACAGAAATAAGTTATCAGAAGATGTATGTAGTGAATGAAATATTGAGAAGATATTAGTTATCATTGAGCTGATATCCAGATACACAATACCACCATGCATAAGCTTACCAATCTAAGAATCCATACATGATAATAACGTTTTAAAAACACCCTTCCAAAGAAACTAATATAGCAGAAACATGGTTTAGATGAATAGTGGAACAGAATATCATGCATGAGCCATATTTAAAGCGCTTGACTAATTCGAGCATGGGTATCAACCAGGATAAATCCATACAAAAAATCAGTGAGCCACTCGCATTCCAAAACATGATACAGGAAAGATGGGTGAAATGAAATGATCTATTTAAATAACACATAAGAGACAGTTACAGACTATGAAATACCAAATACCATAATCCTCTTTAACAGATGGAACTCCTCCTCACTGAGACCCTATGGGCTCTGAGCCTTCATACAAGATGTTCCACAAAATGTATACAAAAGCCTTTCACTACATAATTTTCTGATAAAATCTGGAACCCTAAATCATCTGTTCTTCGGGAGCCTTATAGGAGAAAAAGACAGCTCGAAAAGGGAGTAGGTGATGAATATTTAATTTGCTTCATAAAGGCAAGATGGCTGAAACGTGCATGCCCATACTTCTTGATAATTCTATAATGTTGCATGTACTCTGTGACCTGCTTTCTGAAATAAATGCACTGGGTGAAAGTCTCTTCAGGAACACGATAGAGGAATACAAACCTCATGGGCAGACTGTCCTTTCCTGAAAGAAAATTCTGCTGAAATGAAACCTGGAGGGTATTGTTTCTTGTGCATTGTACCCTCTGCCTTCTAAACCCTGGATTAAGGCTTAAAATATTTAATGTTGAATGTTGAATTCCTCTGATCTCCCACTGATACTCTTTGCCACAACATTAATGTCTCCGATTGCAAAATCTGTGCTTTGAATGACTTCGGAGGGTTTGACAGATTTTAACTCTATTACTTTAATGTAAGTCTTGTCGGCATACCTTCCCAGGCCTTTATTCATAATTCAGCTCTGAAAAATGGTCCTTTGACGTGCTCTCTATCACAGTAATAGAGACTGTGAATCATGATAGTTTTCCGCCGTTGTAAACCTGCAAAACCCGCAAACTCATCAAGAAAACAAATGCATGGGGATGACTGTGTAGCAACGCGGCATGATGAAATGGTGGAAGTATGCGGGGTGGCGATGAAAAATGAAGTGGAACAATGGTGGATGGACTGGCCAAAGTTATAATGTAAAAAATTAAAATATGACATATGAATGGAATATATAAATGGCGGAGGAAAAATGCGATAAACACGTGGGACGGTGACGTGGAGGAAGACCGGGTTAAGGCGGGGGCGATCAAATCTGAACCGTCTGATCTCAGGAGGAGATCGACGGCTGTGAATGCATCGGAGGTGATGGGCAGTGGGCCAGGGGCACTGTACACTTGGATTAACACCCGTGCATCTCCGTAGTGCGATGACCGTTGGATGGAGACCCCCAGATCGGACGGCTATAATGCATATTGCTCCGTATCCTTAGTCGAACGATAACGCGCAATGAGGTAGCGGTTTTGGAATAGTGACGAAGCCACGTGTCGCGTGATGTATGGAATCGCTCCGAATTGAGAAATATCGCTCGCCTACAAAAGGCGGTGCGATAGATACCGGGCAATTTTGGACAGTGGACGTGGGGCGGGGACCACCGGGACAGATAGACTCTGGGCCGTTGATTTTATGGTTTGATCAGACGGTAGGCAGGTAGGCTACGGGCGCGGCAGAGATGAACGAACGTCGTCCGATCTGTATAGATCGACGGTTATGAACACGCCCGATATTCATTTGATAAGCGCCTTTTGGGTTGCGGCTTGGTCTAACACCCAGTTTACGTGGAGAAAAACACTGAGGGGCTAGGGCCGAAAGGTGCCAGACCATATATATTTTCAAGTGTGGGTTTTTTCCCTTTTTAATGCCATTTTGAGTTTAGAAAAGGGGAACGATATGCAGAAAAACGATTTTCTTAGGCCAAACAGAGGGGGTTTAAAGGGGATTGTTTGTCAGAATTTAACGGAATTTAACAGAATGCTGACATGATCAACATTGGCTCCACCTGGGGACGACACGTTCATCCCTAGGCGTGTCGAGAACTTCGCAGACCACAGATAAATCTTCTATGCGGAGACTGCTCTTCAGCACTTCCATTTTTCTTTTCATGATTCATCACGACACCCACATTATTCAAATAAAGATGAAACAAAAAACTAATATACAGTATAATACACCAGGCTATCCTTGCTTGCATCAGAATTGGAAGTAGGGTTTAAGAAACTGACCATTTATAGGGGCATCAAGCAAGTCACCCTATAAATTTTCCAACTTGAAAGTATTGTTACCTCCCTGCTCCACAATCTTGAAAGGACCGAACCAAAGTGGGTCGAATTTACCATGTTTTCCTTTTTCCGCCCTCCGGATGTCCCATCTGAGCACCAGATCACCAATCTGCAGATTCCTACCTTTAGCATGCTGATAAAAAAGGTATTTCATCTTCTCCTGATACTCTATTAACCTTTGATTCACCTGATTGCGTGTTTCTTCCAATTCCACTAGCTGGTTTATTCTCCTGATCATATCATCAGACTCTTTTTGACTTTCCTGCATGAATCGGGCTACTGGTAGGGCTAATTGAATAGGAAATACTGCTGCCCTGCCATATACCAATTCACATGGGGATTTTCCAGTTGCTCTCTTGCTGGTAATTCTATTTTCCCACAGTGCAAACTTCAACTGAGAATCCCAATTCCTCTTATTTTCATTTATAGCCTTCTTTAATGCTCTCACCAGGGTTTTATTGAAAGAATCTGCCAAGCCATTTCCCTATGGATAATAGGCTGTAGAGTGACTTAGTGTGATGTTATACTGCTGACAAAAACTCACAAAATTTGTAGACTTGAAGGCCTGGGCATTATCAGTCACTATTCTGGCAGGGCAGCCAAACCTGGATATGATGTTTTCCTCCATGAATTTTATTATCACAGCATCGGTAGCATTCCTTGCAGGTATGGCTTCCACCCATTTAGTGAAATAATCAGTGGCCGTTAAAATCCACTTATGCTGACCACTTGATGGAGGATGTATTTCACCTATAAAATCAATTCCCCATTTTCTGAATGGTTCATCCACGTGCACGGGAATCATGGGAAGAGGTGCCAACTTTTGTCTTTCAGCAAATTTTTGGCACTTTTCACAGGCTCTTACCTGGGAAAAAACATCTCCAAAAATCTTGGGCCAGTAAAAACCAGCCTTCAGGATCTTGTGAGCAGTGGCCCTCCAGCTGTAGTGACCCCCATAGATTCCTTCATGAAATTCAGCTATTATGCTTTCCACCTCATCCTCTGTGAGGCACAGGATTAGGATGCCTGAGGGGTCTCGCCAGTATAGCCGGCCATTGGCGACTATGTACTTCTGTGATTTCAATCTTAGCGCTCTGTATTTAACTTTATCACAGCCTGGAGGGAAATTGAGTGTGAGGAGATATTCTACTATCTCTTTGTACCACTGACTGGTGAGGTACTCTATATGTGTTTCCAGAGTAGCTACCCCAATTCCCTGTCGCTCTTCTTTCTCCTCAGATTCCTCACTTGCTATTATGGATAAATTTATACCCAAAGCTTGATAGTTTGATTCAGATAATATTTTGGCAAGCCCTTGTCCTTTAATCAGCTTAGTAGGGCGGATATCTAATTCATACTCCTGTATTTTAGCAATCCACTTCCCCCTTTTTCCTTCACTATCTCCCTGGATAAGAATATCTTTTATAGCAGCTGTAGGCACAAATGCAGTGATATGGGACTGCAAGATATACATGCAGAATGCTTTGAGGGATTTCACCAGAGAATATGCCTGCTTTTCCAAGATGTTATATTTCAGCTCAACATCACGAAGCACCTGACTGAAGAAAGCTATGGGCTACTCATACCCCTCCTCATTTTTCTGCAATAAAACTCCTGCTATTGTATGAGGTGATGCAAAGGAAAAGATCATAAAAGGTTTGGAATAATCTGGCCCAGCTAGCACAGGGGCTTCAACAAATGCATTTTTAATCCTGGCAAAGGCCTCCCGGGATTCTTGTGACCACTTTACCTCATTATTCTTCTTCAGCATGTCTGTTATATGCCTAACTATCTTAGCATAGTTAGGGATGAACCTCCTCAAAAAGTTTATACGGCCAAGGAACACTTGAACTTTTTTTTTTTTTTTCTGGGAAAAGAAATACCATTTATAACCTATACCCTCTTAGGATCTATCTTCACCCCATATTTTGTTACAATGTGTCCCAAAAGTTTTCCCTCTTCTAATGCAAATAAAGACTTCTGAGGATTTAGAGAGAGACCATACCTTCTGCATTTCTCAAAGGTTCTACGCAGATGCTCAATGTGCTCAGTATCATTCTTTGAAAATACAGTGATATCATCAAGTTAGACTACCAGAAATTTATCTTGCTCCCCAACAAAAGCAATGTCCATGGCCCTCTGAAAAGTGGCCCCTGCATTAATCAATCCGAAAGGCATCCTAGCGTACATAAATGTACCCCATAGTGTGGTGAAAGCAGTCTTCTTTTGATCTTCTGGAAATACAGCCACCTGGTTATAACCAGAGAATCCATCCATCATTGACATCCTAGAAGCTCCAACCACCTTCTGCAGGATGTGATCCATCTTAGGCAGTGGATAATTGGATGCTCTGTTTAGATTTCTGAAATCCACACACAGCCTTATTTCCCCATTCTTCTTCCGGACAAGGACCAGGTTTGCCACCCATTCAGAGTACCTCAATGGCACAATTATTTTGGCCTTTAACAACTTCTTAACTTCCTTCTCGATAGAAGGAAGCAACAGGGGATTTATCTGTCTGAGCTTCTACTTGTGAGGTTTAGCATCTCCCTTTAGTGGAATTGTGTGCTGCATAATACTAATATCAAAAATTTTAGGTCCTGATATGACCATGCAAACACATCTTTGTAAGATTGAAATAATTTTTGATATATCTTTTTATATTCTTCTGGGATTTTCTTGCACAATTTTACAATCTTGGGATCAGCCTCAGTACCAAGATTCATGTCTTCTACCTGATTTTCTTCTACCACTTTTCTTGGCTACAGTGGGACATCATTCTTATCAAATAATCTTTCTAGAGGCACCAGCCCTATAGGTATAATGTTTCCCTTCAATTGCAGCACTTTATTACCTGCCATTTTCTCCTCCCAATTCTTTTCTGAAGTGTCTTCAGTCTCTCCTTCTTCATCAACATCAATCTCTATAGTGGAGAATTCCCCTACTGTCTCCAGGAATCTCTTCATATGTTCTTCATCCTCAAATACTTGCCAGTGTTTGATGTTATCTGGGATTGACAGTCGATAACGTACCTCAATTTCATACCTCAAGAGAGGGTTCTGAGGTGGACGAAATGTACTAGCAACCACAGCAAGGGAATCAACCATCCTATTCTATTCTCGGGGCATGAATTGGATATTGAATGCCAAGAATAAATTCTCCACCATGTCCCAAACTTCATTCCTATAAGCCCTCAGTCGAGGATGTTTGGTTTGACACTAATTCCTGACTTGTCTTACCACCAGTTCTGAATCTCCTAGAACTTTTAAATTTTGTATGTTCATATTCCTGGCCGTCTGCAATCCTAACATAAGTGCTTCATATTCAACCACATTATTAGTAGCTTCATATTCTAGTTTGAAGGACAATGGGACCCATTTACCTGTAGGAGAAATCAATAATATTCCAGCTCCATTACCTTCTTTTGAATTTGCTCCATCAAAATGAAGTGTCCAGATTCCTGTTTCATGGTTTTCTGAGGGCTGCTCAGTCTTGATCTAGCAGAAGGATGGTTCATGAGCATAATCTTGATCTTCTTCCAGCATCAAGCATGAGAAATATCCTTCTTTACTGTAGACTGGTGAATTAACAGAGTTATTTGCTTTGGTCACCATCTTGACAAATCTAGTCTCCCTGTATAACCTCCTCTCCTGGCCACCAAAAACTGGGATAGTGGCATATGTTAAATCCAACTTAATTGACCCACCCATTTTTGTTCCCCATGACCTTGACAGTAACATGACAAAGCGAGCGAGGATGTCAGCCACCACGATGTCCATTACCACACTTTTTGCTGGGATTTGGGCCAAATTGACCACCAAATCCTTGATCATCCCCAAGAATTTAACTCTTTTGGAATCAAATGAATAGAGGTCTTTGTATGGATAGGTGATATGTAATCCTAGTTGTTCCATGACTGACAGAGGTAGTAGATTATGGGAAGCTCCAGAATCTAACATACAGTTATGTAATAGTAGGTCATGAATCACTAGAGATACATAAAAGGGAGGAGTAGAAGCATCTAATTCCTCAACATGTGGACCAAAGACAACCATGGGTCTTTCTTCTTGAAGGTTGAGACTATCTGGAGTGAGTGCAGCCTCTGGAGGGATCATAAAAGAGGTGACTTGGGATTGATATGCAGATTGCTTTAATAGTTCAGTCAAGGGAACTGGGATTTTGACTTTTTCAAGTTCCTTTTACAGACTGAAAATAGGGGGAGATTTTTCTACTACAACCTCTTTTGACTTTTTATTTTTAGGGGAGTGCTTGACTTCTTTTGACATAGACTTGGTATTAGGGGGAATGACTACTTTTGAAGGGGAAGGAGTTTGATCATTAGACTGCAAAGGTTTGTTTAGAGGGCCCTTACCTTTGTCTATGACTTTCTGCACTGTTGATTCCTTCTGAGCAGGTGCTTCCTTCTGGGGTAGCTCTTATTCTTGATCTTGAGTGTGAGTCCTCTTCCTAGAAGATATGAGATCATATCTTCTATTGAATTGTGCTTGCATGAAATCAACAATTTTTTTGCAATAATGATCAACTTCTACTTCTTCTGTGTCTCTGGTCTTTTCTTCTTCTTGCAATGAGCACTCAGCTCCATCATTTCCTTGCAAAGGGCATTCTTCTCCATCACTATTTGAAAAGGAAATATTTGCATCCTCAAGTCCATAGGCAGTGTCTTCAGTAGAATCATCTACTGGACCTTCTAGGTACAACGGGTGTGGTACCTGATCCTGTTGCTCCTTTGCTTCCCTTGGCAATATTTGCAGGGGTGGTTTCCTATACTGAGGATTGTAACCTCTGTTTTGAGAATTGTGGAAATTCTTGGGGGTTGAATTCTTGGTCTCCAATTCAAGCTTGACCAGTTTACCAGAAAGGTTCTTGATCATTCTGCTCATTTCTTCAATTCTGTCATTGGCTGAATCTTTGTCTTGATAAGAGGTGGACACCTCCTCTTTGTCTTGATTCTGGTATCTTGTTCAGATTTTCCCTTTGATTTTCCAGTGGAGGCAAAGTTAGCTTCCAACTCTAGTGCATCTGACTGAGCATCATCCAGAGTAGCAGGCTTTCTTTCTCTGAGAGAGAAACCAAATTCTGAATCAAAAGCTGCTACGGAAACAACTCTAGCAGCAATTTGATGAGGTTTCATATCAGCAGGAAGACTCAAATACAATTTATTAAATCTCTTGATAAATTTTGACACCCCTTCATTATGTCTCTTCTTGAGCGTATTAAACTTAGTCAGACAATGTCCATGGTCTTTCTTCTCTCCCCATTTTCTGAGAAAAGTATCTTCCATTATTTCCCAAGTGGTAATAGAACGGCCTGCCAATGTCTTAAACCATTTTCGAGCTTCACCATCCAGAGATTGGACAAACAGCCTCAAGACCACATCTAAATGTTCCACATTAAAATTATCTGCAAAAGCACAGAAAACCTCAAGATGTTTTTGAGCATCAATCTCGTTTTCCCCATTGAATCGGGGTAAAATCTTCAAATAATCCTGCAGCAAATCATTCAACACTTGGGGAAATGCCAGAGGAGCATATTTATTTAGCAAGAAGCCTGGAACATTTTCCATTGGAGGGGGTGGAGGTAGTGCAATAGCTTGATGAGTAAGAGGAGGAGGAGGTGGAAGTGGAGTATGGACAATAATAGGAATGTAATGAACATCAGGTTGAGGTGTTGAGGGGAATAATGGTCTGTTAACAGCTGATACTTCAGTGACTTCTTTAACCTCTTCAACCTCAGGAGTAGGGTGAAAATTGTCTTTATTTCTGACACCTCCTCGAGGTGGAATATCAGAATAATAGTAATCAGTCTCTCCCACAGTGGAGTCAGGAACTAGCTCTTGAGCTTCTTGAGAAGAAGAGGATGGAAAGTCTTCTATAGACAATTCAGGGATTTCAAAGTGGACTGATTTTCTTTCCCTCCAATTTCTTCTATGTATGATCTTTTCAGGGTCAGACACTGAAAGTGTCTTTGGCTGAGACGTATCTGACCTCAGGTGTGGCTTACGAGGAGCCAGGATTGCAAATAGATTTATCAAATAAACAAATGTGGAGTCGCCAAGGTGAGGGATCTACAACTCTCAACTCTCCATACTCACCTACTTGAAGAGTGAATTAGGTTTTTTCGAGGCCCATGGATTTTAATTTTCTCAACTTCGCTCCCCAGAAACATTGCCAAAAAGATGTTGTCGCTCCTAGAGACAGCCTAGAGTTGTGATAGACCAGTGCCTAGGACATATTATATAGCAAGGAGCATATGGTATAACAGAGGGAGTTATCAATAAAAATCTCTCATGCTATCTCTTGTAAAACAAGGAAAATTCATCTGGATGGGACCAAGACCTTCAGAAACTGACACATAAATAGGGATATTGCAGAGGCAACATGCAAAACTCCAATATAAAAGCAACAGACAATTCATAGACAACTTACTGTAAAGAGGGCCGATTTAGAAATACTTCACAGAAATAAGTTATCAGAAGATGTATGTAGTGAATGAAATATTGAGAAGATATTAGTTAACATTGAGCTGATATCCAGATACACAATACCACCATGCATAGGCTTACCAATCTAAGAATCCATACATGATAATAGCGTTTTAAAAACACCCTTCCAAATAAACTAATATAGCAGAAACATGGTTTAGATGAATAGTGGAACAAAATATCATGCATGAGCCATATTTAAAGCGCTTGACTAATTCGAGCATGGGTATCAACCAGGATAAATCCATACCAAAAATCAGTGAGCCACTCGTATTCCAAAACATGATACGGGAAATATGGGTGAAATGAAATGATCTATTTAAATAACACATAAGAGATAGTTACAGACTGTGAAATACCAAAGACCAGAATCCTCTTTAACAGATGGAACTCCTCCTCACTGAGACCCTATGGGCTCTGAGCCCTCATACAAGACATTCCAAAAAATGTATACAAAAGCCTTTCACTACATAATTTTCTGATAAAATCTAGAACCCTAAATCATCTGTTCTTCGGGAGCCTTATAGGAGAAAAAGACAGCTCGAAAAGGGAGTAGGTGATGAATATTTAATTTTCTTCATAAAGGAAGGATGGCTGAAACGTGCACGCCCATACTGCTTGATAATTATGTAACGTTTCATGTACTCTGTGACCTACTTTTTGAAATAAATGCACTGGGTGAAAGTCTCTTCAGGAACACGATAGAGGAATAAAAACCTCATGGGTAGACTATCCTTTCCTGAAAGAAAATTCTGCTGAAATGAAACCTAGAGGGTATTGTTTCTTGTTCATTGTACCCTCTGCCTTCTAAACCCTGGATTAAGGCTTAAAATCTTTAATGCTGAATGTTGAATTCCTCTGATCTCCCACTGATACTCTTTTCCGCAACATTAATGTCTCCGATTGCAAAATATGTGCTTTGAATGACTCCGGAGGGTTTGACAGATTTTAACTCTATTACTTTAATGGAAGTCTTGTCGGCATACCTTCCCAGGCCTTTCTTCATAATTCAGCTCTGAAAAATGGTCCTTTGACGTGCTCTCTATCATATTAATAGAGAATGTGAATCATGATAGTTTTCCGCCGCTGTAAACCTGCAAAACCCGCAAACTCGTCAAGAAAAAAAATGCATGGGGATGGCGATGCAGTGGGGATGACTATGTAGCAATGCGACATGATGAAATGGCAGAAGTATGCGGGGTGGCGATGAAAAATGCAGTGGAACAATGGTGGATGGACTGGCCAAATTTATAACGTAAAACATTAAAATATGACATATGAATGGAATATATAAATGGCGGAGGAAAAATGCGATAAACACGTGGGACGGTGACGTGGAGGAAGACCGGGTTAAGGCGGGGGCGATCAAATCTGGACCGTCTGATCTCAGGAGGAGATCGACGGCTGTGAATGCATCGGAGGCGATGGGCAGTGGGCCAGCGGCACTGTACACTTGGATTAACACCCGTGCATCTCCGTAGTGCGATGACCGTTGGATGGAGACCCCCAGATCGGACGACTATAATGCATATTGCTCCGTATCCTCAGTCGAACGATAACGTGCGATGAGGTAGCGGTTTTGGAATAGTGACGGAGCCACGTGTCGCGCGATGTATGGAATCACTCCGAATTGAGAAATAACACCCGCCTACGAAAGGCGGTGCGATAGATACCAGGCAGTTTTGAACAGTGGACGCGGGGCGGGGACCACCGGGACAGATAGACTCCGAGCTGTTGATTTTACGGTTTGATCAGACGGTAGGCAGGTAGGCTACGGGCGCGGCAGAGATGAACGAACGCCGTCCGATCTGTACAGATCGACGGTTATGAACGCGCTCGATATTCATTTGATAAGCACCTTTCGAGCTGCGGCTTGGTCTAACACCCAAGTTACGTGGAGAAAAAGATTGAGGGGCTAGGTCCGAAAGGTGCCAGACCATATATATTTTCAAGTGTGGGTTTTTGCCCTTTTTAATGCCATTTTGAGTTTAGAAAAGGGGAACGATAGGCGGAAAAACGATTTTCTTAGGCCAAACAGAGGGGGTTTAAAGGGGATTGTTTGTCAGAATTTAACGGAATTTAACAGAATGCTAACATGATCAACACCTGACAAGAATCTGATTTGGAATGGGATGCCTTCCCTTTCCCTTTAGATCCTTTCCAACCAAGGCATAGTTATCCCCATCATCAGTCTTTGATGAGGATCCATCTCTGGTATTCCATTGAATCTCTTCTTATACCAAGTTGGATCACAATGATTGCTCCCATGCTGGTAGCTTCTCCCTCCCATTCACCAAATCCTGGTAGTTGTTCCAGCTCTTGGGAAGGCCTAGAAGTGCTAGGATCACCAGATCATCCTTGAAAACTGTAACATCAACACTTCCAAGCTCATATCGACATTGAGTGAACTTGGTCAAATAGTTTGGTATTGTGTCGCCCTTCTCCATCTTTATTTTTCTGAGCTTGTCCTTCAGTGCCAGCTTCATGTGGTCGTTGATATTTTGAAATAAATTTGTTAAGGCCTTCCACATAACATATGGAGTTTACTTTCCATGGAGGTTTGAGACAATATGATCTCAAACTCCTTCCAATAGAATCCTTCTTGCCTTTTCTACGTTCCTCTTCCATGCATCCAAATTTTGAGCATCTGTTGTTGTGGGCCAAGGAATATCACTGCCTACAAAATCCTTCAACCCATTTTCTTCCAACACTGCTTCCATAATGTCCTTCCAAGCTATGTAATTCAAACTACCCTAAGGGTATATTCGAGTCTCGATCCACAAAAAGACATATTTATCCTATTGCTAGTCTTGAAGAGCATATATGCAAATTTTATTAACATGCTCAAAACAAATTCATATTCTTCGCTTCTATAGTGATTCCTGCTTCGATACCATGTAGAAAATTCATGCAGATTCAAAGTGATATTCGTAATATGCTAAAACAAAATACTTGAATCTACTTTAGAAATTGTAGAAACCAATTATGATTGCATAATCACATGAACAAGAAATAGAAAGAATTTCAATCACACAACACAAAGATTTATCTGGGTAAATCCTCAGCTAAAATCCCCGCTATCTATATATTGCATAATAAAAAGAATATGAGAACAATACAATGATTCTCTAAGGCTTGAGAGCTCTCTGCACTATCTTTGTCTATATCACTAATTCCTAAGCAAGTTTGGTTCAATATTTAACCAATTTCTTGGCATCAGGACTCCCAATTTCCTTGTGTAGTTTCATGGGTAATTAGGCCCCTATTAACATGGAAATTTTCCAATAATGATTGCAAAATATATCACGTCTCTTCCTCTGACTCAATGCACCGCCTGTACAATTTTCTGATTATACAGCTAATAGTTGACTTCCCTTTAACTCCAATCTCAACTGGGTCTCACTCAGAACTAACATGCATGTGTTATTTTTGAGTGAATTATCAATTATCTGATTGATCACTACATGTGAATTAAATATAATTTAATTCACTTGACCTCTCACTAGTTCCTCCATCAACTAGAACTAGTTAACTAATTTTAACTCAAATAAATTAAGTTAATTAATTACAACTCAAAATAAATTGTAATTGGTCCCCCTAAAACTTAGGGAACACTCTACATGCCTCTAGTTTGACCCTCAAGTTGAATTGACTGAGCTAACTAAGTATTCCTGACTTAGTTAACTCATACAAGCTGTCATGTAATGTGGAATGACAATTTCCTTCTAATTTAATTAAGGGAACATTAAATTTGAAGCCTCTTCTTGTTGCCATTTTCAACATTGTAGATGTAATTACTAAGATGTGTAATAGGTTTCTCCCTCTCTCTGTGTCTACACATAAGCGGAATAGGTTGCGAATGTGTCTAGGAGAATATGGGATTTTGGTCTGTAAATGCATATTTTTAGTCGCTTTTCCTTGTACATACACAAAGTACGTCGGGAGAAAGACTGTGATAGCTATGGAAGTCGTCTACTCCCTCAAGAGGCAAGGTCGAACCCTCTACGAATTTGGGGCTGAAAGGTCTCATATTGATTGTTACTAGTTTCTCATATTTTTTATCACTCATTTTCTCATGGTATCTATTGACACCACCCTTTCTCTATTCAAAAATGGTAACCTTGATAATTCCTTAACACCAGATGTGTTACAGGGATTTGGTGCAGAGTGCTCTCTCTGCACATTTACACAAAACAAAGAATAAGTGTTTTGAGTTATCTGTGTACGAGAACGACTTATTATTGGATCAAAACACTGTATTACTCTCATTTAGGGTATCAATAAAATTAACACTTATTTTCAGTGGAGTTGTTGCTACTTGGTGAATTTGCAGTTAGTGGAAGTTCGTAAAATGATATTAGGTAAAATTATTTAACATACTTGCTATAGGTGACATTTAATTTTGGGTAGAAAAATTATAATAATTGCTTCATGGATAATTCCCTTAATTATCCAAAATTTCATAATTCATTATGAACACGTATTCTCTTATACCGTGATCTTTATTTTTCTCTCAATTTTATAAAAAGGTTGAAATTGATTTGTATCTCAAAATATTCTTAGATTGTTTTAGTGAGTAGATTTTCCTTCTAAAAAGGTTGAAGTTGGATGAAGTGAAGAATTTGGATTGTTTTAGTGAATTACAATGGATATATTGTCCACTATATCCATGAACTATACACCTAAGTCTTAATTATTATAGGTTTTATTAAAAAAATATTTGAATCAATATTTATGTTGTTTTTATTTATTTATTAGTCCCTGCTGCCTGCGGCATGGGCAGGGACTATAGTAATCGGTTTTTTTGGCAAGCATTATTTCTTGTTCGAATTAACCTAATGTACTTGCCCGATTCATAAAACAAATCGTTTATTCAACCTATAAGATCATGGCACCATCATTTGTGGCCAATGTGTAGTTTTGTGGTCTTATTTGGCCTCTTCCCGAGGAATTTGTTTATATGCTTGGTATATTCTTCACTTATTCCTTAAGACTTAAGAGTTTGCACCATTAATATTTTGTCAACTCGCAATTACTCTAACTAATTCTAACATTAATGGATTAGCATTAAATGATTAATTTAATTAAATTATGAAATGTCGCTTCCCCCTCGCCAGTAGAACCTTGCGAAATTCACCTTACTTCATATCGATGGAGTCGGCTATTGAAGGATTGGCCACTTGTATATGATGCCATGTGTCATCTCATACAGTAGCAAGTGCTGGTGAATGGAGAAAGCCAACTCCTAACCTGCCTTTCTTTCCTGGTGAATGGAGAAAGCCAACGTCCAACCTGCCTTTCTTTCCTTAACGCATCAAAGCTCTTACTATTTTGTACCCAGCTCTTACTGATGGACGATGAACTTAATTGACAACGGCTTGCTCCTAGTCGAACAAACAAACCTGAGCTCGACTGCTATGATTACCTTCCTCGACCACCTCGGCAATAGCTTCAAACAACCTCCACCTTGCAATCGAGATGTTGTCTTCCTTTGGGTGCTGGAATTTCCAGCTAAACAAACAGGTGCAATGTATCTATTTGTCAAAAATCATTTTCGTTAGCTAATTGGGCACTTTAAGAAAAACCATGTTCCATATTTTTAAGATTCATCCTATTTTGATCAGAAACTGGTCCTAAAGTTTATGTATCATTTCATATTTTTCCGTTGCATTCTTTGTCAGCTCCTGTAACAAGAACAATGAAATTTCTATTAAAAACCATGCCATGACTAAAAAATATAATGAAATCAAGCAATGAAACTAACATACAACTGAATGATATAGAGATCCACAGTATATATTTCATGATATACAACAAAGTATAAAATTGTTGGATACTTCTTAATTGCCCAGTAACTATTTGAGTCCTTGGTATACTATTTGGGTAATTTGGTCGTTCTTTGCTGGATGCTTCTTAATTTCCCAGTAACTATTTGAGTCCATTGGTATAATATTTGGGTTATTTGACCATTCTTTGCTGCATACTTCTTAATTGCCCAGTAACTATTTGAGTCCTTGGTGTACTATCTGGGTAATTAGGCCATCAGTGTTTGTAATTGTACCTTTTATCCATTATATTTCTAAAATATTTTCAAATCCATCTGTAGATGCTAATGAGGATCATAATCAGGTTGAGCTATAACAACAATCTCTCTTTATCAATCAATGTTTTTTGATTAGTACATTCACATTTTTGATGAGAGCCTATAATAGTTCTGAACTTTCACTTATTCAGTTTTTTTTTTCTCTCTCGCTTGTTGGTCTTATTGTGTCTGGACGCTTGTGTATTTTCTAAACATAGATTAATTTACCTAAATTTCTATTGTGCTGAAAAAATAACAATAAGTTCGTTAGAGCTTAAAGAACCTACGAGCACACGCAAATTGCTGAATAGTTCGTTTAAATGGCAACGCCTCCAAAGCGGCCGCTTAAGGCCAGACATGTAGAAGACTAATAAGCAAATCTTGCAAATATGTGATCGCCATTTGCTAGTAAAAACAATGTATCCTTGGTAAAAACAATGTATCCAAAGAAAGAAGCTAAAATCCTGATCAGGCAGGTGCAAACTATCAAGCCGATCAGCACAAAATAAGCATCTCGGCACTTAAAGATAGCAATATCTTTTCTAATATCCACAATGTTATCAAAGCATTCAAATCTTCCTTAGAAAAAGGGAAAAACAATCAAAACATTCAATAAACTAAGCAAAATTGTAACACATTCTCGACATTGAAGTCGAACAGACGATCTGTAATCCACAATCGGATGTATGAAAAATGCAACCCTTTGATTCAATATTACTAGCTTAGGGTTTAAGAAATTGAAGTACTTACTTGGCTTTAGGAGGCAACATTGCGGTCTCTATGGTAGACTTGGAAAGAACTTGAACAGGTTTGAAGAAAATCATGATTACGACCAAGAGCCATAGTATTGATCTGCTGATCATCCCCATTTCTCCCTTCTTGCCTTTGACCAGTTTTTCAACTGTGAGGCCTAGACTCTGTTTCTCAGAATAACGAATTTTCCGTTCAGAGAAACCCTAACCTGCATTTCAGACTGAGCACTGCGAGTTTTCTTGTCTTTGACCAGTGTTTCGACCGTGAGGCCTAGGCTATGTTTCTTAGAATCAATGAAAGAAGAACATTGAAGGCGCATGGCAAACAACAGCAAACGAGGTGCCGTATTTGCGAATTCCAATGCATTCTACAACACAAGCAGTGGACGCCATCTCTTCTGCAAAGATACATTAAGACAAAGTGTTTCCCCTCAAAACTTTGAAAGGGCTACAAGTTCGTGGGCTTTGAGCTCCACTTGGATATTTGCATGCTAAATAGAGAACAAATATCAGACTCCTGTTTCTACTCAAAACTTCGAAAGAGTGTGTCCAAAGCATAAATAAATAGAGTAAACAATAAGCAATAAGCAATATCAATAATAAAAAATCTTATTATATAAGTTTTATGTCTATATTAATCTCTATTTCATAATTTAAAAAAATCCATATACAATGCTATAATTAAACTAAACCTACCATGTAGCACTTATTACAATTTTAGAATCTATAAAATTTTAAATTTTAAATTACAAAATTTTGACCAATAATACTTTTAAACATACACTTTTAGCTCATTAAAATGGCCATAATTTTAAATTTGCATATCCAATGCAAGCTCGTGAAGACTAGTACGGGCAATATTTTAGAATACAGAGAAGTAAAAAGGCATTGATATGAAAAACATGAACGAATATAACGAAATTAAAATAATGTCCTTCCTCTGGCAAATTACACTTTGTTCTTTTTTCTTTAATATTAAAGTTCCCCACTGTTGCAATTGCCATTAACGGCATCATGGTTCCATGTTGGCTATATTTGTATTTTTCTGAGTAGTGCCGTGAAATTTGGATCATTCTTCTGAATAAGTCGGAAATTATAAGGCTGTGTGGGATGGATGGCATGGAAATTGATTTTAAACCAATTTTGATATGCAGCCAAACCATGGAAACTGTTTCTAAACCAATTTTGATACGCGGCCAAACAATGTATTATATTAATAAAATGAGTTTTGATAGAAGCAAATAGATATTCACATGGAATTTCCAAGTCCAGAGTGGAGTTGGGTTATGTTAGTGGCCTATATACAAAATTTGGCTACATCCAAAGGTCACCACCCCGTGCTAACCCTAATGCACGCCGATCGACATCACAAATGCACCCTGCATGCACCCAAAATTGCAAGCATGTCTGAAGAGTTTTCCCTGATCAGAGGGCTTGCTGAATAGTGAAAATGTGTGACAGACGGATCCGAAGGCGGTGGTGGTACTATAGGTAAGGAAGATTCATTATAAACGCTAATCAGAATAAGCAGATGCCAACCTAACTTGAAAATAACAGCGCAGAAATACTGAAGATTCTTAATACCAATTGGCTTGAAAGTTGAAAATTTTAAAAGAGGGGAGATCTATGGGGAGTTCTTTTGCGTCTGCTCATGGACATGACGGTATTCTGAGTCGAAGCAGTAACAATTTCTACTGCACAAGGGCGGCGGTTCGCGTTGTAGGAAATATATCCGGTGGGTGCCTTGCTGTTTTGAAAAGTGGTTGTCGCGGTGTATCCTGTGTTTCTGCATCCCACAAATGCGCCGTGACCAGCGCTGGGGGATCCAAACGAGGTGCCGAAGGAATCTCCACATTCCAGAACGGAGATGGGGGTCATCTGCCCGTTCTCCACCATGCCCGCGCCTAGCTTATGTGCATAAGGCCAAAGAAATATAAATACAAATACTAAATACTAACCGTAAACTACAAGTTCGTGGGCTTTGAGCTCCACTTGGCTGTTTGCATGCTAAATAATGACTTAAATCAGGCTCAGTGGTCAGTGTTTGCTTTTAACTTCATCACGTCCCCACAGTTTCTTCACTCCCATGGATTAATCAAAGTGCATAAACCATCGAACCTCCCAACCACTATGGCAATTCCAAGTATATAGTTGTTTTAATATCTACCTCACCTGTCATTAATTCTAAGGTGCTCGGATTACTCGCTCGTTATGACCGAGGTTAGCTTGTGTGTTTGGGAACTCTGAGTCGATGGTGTTGCTCTGTTAGGTTGGGATAAAAAGAACTTGCTCATGAAGTAACCTCGTGAGCTAGATATTTATATCTAGAGAAATTATGCAAGCTTTCTATTATAATACTAATTATGGTGCATACATGGCTTCGGCATTTGCTCTTGCAGGTGGATGTTCAATCTGCGCTGTGCAGTGATCGGCGCCCGTGCAGCAACTGTTTGCAAGGAATATTTTGAAGGGTTCTCCATATTTCACTTCGCTGGGAGGCTTTATGTGAGATGCAAACGACCAGAATGTTGAGAAATGCAACTAGACTGCTTTAAAAGATACAGATTAAAACAATGTGATATAGAGAAATATATAGAAACTAGATGGCTATAAATAATATTTTCTTCAAGCCCCCCAAGGCAGGGACTTGCTGCTGTGCAACCCTCCTTGTTTATATTTATAAGGTAAGGAAATGTTTATAACTTGTAAGTAGAATTTGGTTATAAGACTAGTATTTTATATATTTAGGTTTTTTGTTTTTTTTTTGAAGTGTTTATATATACAATAAATTTTTTTTTCTTCTTATTATGCTTTCAATTTACTATAAAACTAAATTGAAATATTTTTAATTAACTTGAGAAATATTGTATAGGCTAGTATATGAGGGTGATGTTGTTATGTATTGTTAATTTTTTTTTAAGATATGTTGCTTAATTAATAAAAAAATAAAGAATAATATTGAATATGTTGGTATAATTAAAATTTTTAACACGAAACACATATATACAATAATATTATTAATCACAAAAGGAAATCAAGTGTAGACATAATTGAAGAAAACAAAAAGAGAGTAAGGTTTTTTTAGCCAAGGATATCCATCCCAAAAACTTCAAGGTATGTTTGTTCTTCAAAAAAATTTAAATTATACAAGGTGAAACCTATAATAATGAAATATGATTAATTGTTTGTAAATTTTGTCTAGCTTCACATTGGGACAACAAACTCGCTTGGATATAACAATTTTCAACACCCAATCCTCATCCTTTTTTTTTTCCTTTGTAATGTAAAAAATATTATAAGATAATTTGCCAAAATTTGAAATTGATTAAACATATGTTAAATCTTATAGCTTGTAAATATTGCATGAAATTGGACTAAAATGTCAAACTCTTAGTGCATTAAAAATGTTGTATCCCTGGATGCGGGTGAAATCTCTAGATTGGGCGAGGATAAATCCTCCCATGCTTACACTGATGCAGCCCTGCAACACCAGCTTCAACCTAATGTGAAACCTAAATTCGTTGATAATCTTTGTTGGTGCTCTACCACACCTGACCTCTTGCCACACCTCTCATTACATGTAGGCACACTTGGAATGTCCCTCTCTACCTCTGCGCTGGAATTCAGTGCCTCGTGCCTTAAAAAAGCATAGAGGCTCCTCAATCGGCCACTTCATTACTGCTCCAGCCAGTCTTGCAAGCTCTCTCAGCTATCACTACTCCTCTTTTCGTCATTACGCTGCAGCTCCAACCTGCTCGCGCACCCCCATTGCCATCGCTCCCCCTGCTGTGCGCTCCCCCTTTTGCGTGCCTCCCTGCTGCGAGCCCCTTCCCCTATGCTCCTCCCTGTTGTGCACCCCCCTGCTGCGAGCCCCCCTGCTGCGCACCCCCCTGTTGCGCGCCCCTTGCTCCGCTCCCCCTTGCTCTCAATATTTTCTCATAGTCGACGCCCCATCCACTGCTCGATAGCCTCTCCATGGCCTCGCGCCAGCGTAAAAATCCAATCAAGGGCAGCCAAAGAGGGGCGCTCTCGAGCCGCTCTCACCGTGGCCATGACCAGCGTCTGGAATCCAACAAAGGATCCTCATCAGGAAGCCATGAAATTTCGGTTTCTCAAACGCCTGACAACGCTCGAGGGGAGATTGTTCTGCCTCTGGAGAAGCCTAAGGGCAGAAGAGGCCATAGAGAATCCACTATTGCGCAATCTGAGTCGCCCATATCCCAAAAAACTGAACTGCTTCCAATTCATGAGCCTATGGAAGAGGAGACAAACATTTGGATTATGGACTCGGATGGGGTCTAGACCAGAGTTTATAGTGCTGAGTATCCTGTTGCTCCCATCGTCCGTGCGGCCCCTCCAATGCCTCGTGAGCCCACAACTGAGGAGGAAGCCATGGCAAGAGAATATGGATGCCTAATTGAGGAGGAGGACCACACGACAAAGGAAGATGAAGGAACTCCATGACTGCTCGATAGCAAGGTTAATCTCTGATTTTTTTCAACTTAGGACATACTTCAGCTATTTTTTTTTCATGTGTGTCACTGAATATTTTGTAAAAAAGGGTTGTTTGACTCTCTTAAGGGGCTGGTTTCCTCCTATGAGGCAGCACCAAACTTGGTTTATTTTGAAAACTTCCAAGGTGGGGATTGGATAAGTACTTCTTGCCATCTCTGCCCATAGCCTCTGTAAAGTTTCTTTTATGCTTTTAATATAGTTTAGCCTAACTTACAAAAAAATAAAAAAAATGTTGTACGAAATTTTAATACTTACAAAACTACAAAACTAAAATGCTGCCTAAAAGGATTAATTTGGTGCAAGATAAGTTTTATCAAAGTAAAAAAATCATTAATATTTCATATATATTAATTTAGTAAACTGTTATCATACTTAAAAACATTTTTGTGTGATAAATTTTCTCAATGTAAAAAAAATGTATTTATGATATTTAAATTATCATAAATCTTGGATCCATCAACCACCTAGCGGTATCACATATCTTAAAATGCAAAAGGATGCAAAACTTGATCAGAGATTATGAGATTTGACCCGTCTCAACGCTTGGTAGATTTAGAGCTAAGATAGATCTATGTTGGTTAACTTCCTAAAGACTCCTAAATACAAAATGTATATGTAGAACATATATTTGCAAAAACCATGCTAGGAAAGCTACTTGGATGGTTCAAATTTAGTGAAATTCATGGTTGAGGCAAATGTTTTTTCTCTCTTGTTGAGCCAGGGCAAGCGCTCCTTGCCAATCCATGTTCTTAGATATTTTGTTGACTTCTTTAGGTTCCTTTGATACCTCGTTGTTGTTTGCTTCCACTTTATTTACCCTCAAATCTAGTACTGCCACCATTGCATCCAAGGTTTCTTAGAGTTTCTCATATTTATGTTGTAGCATATCACAATTATGATCCAACAATGCCATATGTGCCTGCTTTTCTTTCTCTTCCCGCTCTTTAGTTATAATTGCATGCTAATCTCTCCCATTCTCCTATTTTTCCCAATTAATGCACACACATAACATTTTAGTACTTTGCTAGTGTCTTCATGGTAGTTCCATTATGTTAGAATATTTCTCTTTATATAAAGAAAACACATTGTGAATTTTCCTCTCCTCACCCAAGGAGGCCACTTAATGACTAACAGTATCAGACCTGTCACATTCATGGCGCCCAAGAAATATTCCCCCTTGAATTTCTACTTTGATATCTTCCCATATTTCCTCCATAAAAACTTCACTTAGCATACCATCTATCCTCAACGTGAAATTAAGATTGACATCGCTCATACCCTGTTCTTGTGCTTTGTAATTGAGTTTGAACTTCCAGATATCCCGCATATTGGAACTTCGTACTTGCAACAGAAAATTGCATATACATTGGGATATTTTTAATTAAGGTTGCATCAAATGTTACGAGATACCAAACTAAAGGCTCAAGAGATATTGCCATGTTGATTTTCTATGTCATCCAATTTTTTGGTGAACTTCCTCATTTCCCTTCACCTTTGAAAATCATATGCTCAAGCATATTTTCTAAGTCCATGATCATGGAAATAGGATATATTATTCTTTGTCGCCCTTGTATTCCATCATGCCTTGGTTAAAGTTTAAACCCTTATTTGCTAAGGTGTCAACTTTGGCATTCAAGTGTTTCTTGACATGAAAATTTTCTATTGATTCAAATATCCCCAATTGAATAAAGATTCTTTGCAATATTATTATGATTGTTGCACTTTTGTTGAGGCATATTCACATGTTGAATGACAATCATGGAGTCTCCAAAAACCAACAATTTGGATTTTTATTTTTATTTTTATGGCAATTTCTAGCCCTTACCACAATGCCATGTATTATGCTTGGTTATTGGTGGAGTATCCCAAACCCTAAGCATATTTTATCTCCATTTGTTCATTAGGAAAAAGGATGACCCCTCTTACTCCTGCCACCTCAAAAATGTCTTTAATGATTTTTTAAAAATACTAGTTCATATAATTAAATATAAATATATTTTTTTGAAAGTAATAGAACCAATATAAAAAATATGATATAAAAAGTTTAAAAAAACTTACAAATACCCAAGAGAATTTATTAATATAACAAAGATAATTTAATGTAATATTTGTGAAAAAAAAATTATATTTTTATTAAAATAACGAAACTACATAGAATTTTATTAATATAACACAACTACATAGATGTTTGTGACATTTACTAGTGTTTTTAAACCCCTTTCACAACTTTTTTATGTTTAAGCTAGCCTCAAACCAAAATATATAGTTAGTTTCTTAGAAGTAAAAATAACATTTAAAATATTATATCATAACAAAACTATCTAGATGTTTGTGACATTTTTTTAAATTTTTTTTATTTAAATTGGTTTTAGATCAAAAATATAGTTATTTATTTGAAATAAAAAATAACGTTTTTTTAGATTTGGTTCATGGAATTTGTAGATCAATGATCTTTATGTAAAACATTGTTCCAAGTAAATTTACTTGAAGAAATCACTTCTTGTCGGCTCATTAATAGAACCTAACTCCAAGATTGTTGAGGAGAATTGACTCTGTGACCTCTCAATAACAATATTCTTTAACAAAAAGAACTCAACCAATTAAACTAGCCTTCAGAATTAATATTTAAATAGTATATCAATCATTTATTTTTAAATTTGAAAACATTTAATATATGAAGTTGATTTTTTTTTTTAAAAGAGAAAGCTCCATGGATCATGAATATTTTTAATGGTATGACTATTTTGACCCTAACTTTGAAGACTAAATTTATAATTGTCTTTATAGATATAAAATGGGAATTTATATAAAAAATGTATGAGTAAATTGAAAAGAAATGGGAATTTATATAAAAAATGTATGAGTAAATTGAAAAGTTCATTATATGATAGAATGTAAAATATTTAAGAATATTGGTTTATTTTAATGTATCCATTGAATAACTAATATGGAGTTATTGTAAATTTGTATGTGGGTAATGTTAAACTCTTGTACAAGCTTTAGAGTTGTTAATTTTAGAAATCTCATGGAATATATTTATTTATTGTCACTTCAAAATTTTCAAATTTTGTATTTGTGGGTAAGTTTTTAAAATGTTTTATTGTTTGGCTTATACATTTTTTTATAATGTACAATAAAAGCCTATGGAATGTTTTTAGTTATTTTCATTTTAATTGAAGAACAGTTGAGTTTTTTGTTTTTGTTTTTTATCACTTATGAGTAGAATTCTAAAATATCTATGGTGTGGATTTTATGTTTGATAGGTGATATCTTTTTGTTTTCAAACAATTTCATAGGCAAGCCATATGCCACAAGTTATATTAAGGGTTAGTAGTTTATTTTTGGGTTAGTGATTTATTTTTAGAAGTCTTAAATTTTTCTATAACAAAGTGTTAAAGGTTTGTTTATGGCTATCTCCTTCCAAAATATTTCTTATCTTTATCATTTTCACTCCTCCTTAGAATATGAAAATTTGAGAATGATATAAAATGTAGTTATATAATTACTTTTGTATGTTGACATTGTTAATATTATCTTGCCTCAATAAAATCTTTTTTTAACAACTTTCCATGTGAAAATTTTATTGTATAAACTTAGTGACACAAATAAAATATTTTATGGTTTTATAGAGAATTTTATTTTTCAACCATGTGTTTCACCTCACAAGTCTCTTTTTTTTTTTAAATTTGTGCTTTGTAACTTATTTTGGAAATATAAACCTCTACAAGCTTTAATGACACAAAATTAAAATGCCAACTCTTAGTCCAAGAAAATTTTTGTATGAAATTTAAATATTTATTTTTTAACAAAATAGATACTTTATATTATAAAACAAAAATTACACATCCATAAACGCTTACATCAAGAGAGACAAAGGTTGCTTCATGTTCCAATACAACCAAAACAAAACTTTCTTACCCTTCGATCGTTGTGAACTAATACAGTATGCAAGAGTCGAGCCCTTAAATAAACATTCAGAACTGAAGCTATAGCGGGTTTTCTAGTTTGTCGGTCCCCGATTATCAGTTCTCGTTGACCACGGCCTATAGGGACCTATGCTCTCTATGCAAAATAAGGAAACTTTGCTAATAACTAAGAGCCCAATAAGACAACTAACACTCAGCTCACTACCTTAAAAGCCCTTACCCTTATAGGAGTCCTAACACGATCCTCACGATTCCATACAACCCATGAGCCCTAGACAGCCCTAGACTGACATTATCACCTGGAGCCAGAGATAGGCACCTACTGCCTTTGGACTTTTCTTTTCAAACCTCTGCCTCTGACCTCACCCTTGGCAACCTACTTACACTCAGCCTTTGGAAACTCATCAAATTTCTACTTGGAACTAATATATTATACTGATATTTCCCATATGACTGCCAGAATTGACCCAAAATCAAGACATATTTGCAATACATAATAAAACAACATTAACAAGGGTCTGAAGGGTCAACTTCCTCGCTGGAGCGATTGCCCCCTTTGCTCGTTCCTGCGCTATCATCTTTGATGCCAAGCTTTTGTTGCTGCTGAGTGAGAGCGAGGTTAAGTAGTATAGCAATTATCTCTTTCACCTCTGCAAACAAACTGTTACTATTCAACTCATAGTTACTTATTAGAAGGTTGGTTTCTACCTTGATGATTTTCCTGTCAAATTTCTCCTTCACACTTTCGAATTTTACGTTGATGTGATTTTCCAGCTGGCTGCTAGAATAACCGAGGGGGCTTCGCCTTCGAATATTGCTTAGTTCCTTGTAATCTAGATGACCCAACATAAAAACTTTGTGAAAGTTTTTCATGCCCTCTTTATGATAGAAGACTGGGATGTTCCATGTTGCGTCCAATTGATGAACATATCCTGCTGATTTGTAGGGATGACGTGTATGTGATGGACCTTCTCAAACGCATATCTCCACACTGCTATAAAGAATGGGAATTCATGAAATAATTGGGGAATTGACTCTTCTTCTCCCTCACAGAGGACGCACCAAAAGGGACCCTGAATACTTCTGTTCTTTAGATTTTCCGTTGTGAGAATACTCCCATGGACCAAAGTCCAACAGAAACCATTAACTTTTGGAATGGCATCTCTGTTCCAAATTTCTTTCCATATTTTTTATTGGGCTGGGAAGGGAAGTCTCCTCAATATAAAACCATATCCTTATTTTACTGTGTACTGAGTTGACTTATTAGGTCTCCAGGATCTGAGATATTTATCACCTTCGTGGATGGGAGCTAGATCTTTCAAAAAGGGGATCAATGATTCCCGATTACAAGCGTTGGGAATAACATGACATTCCTATCACTTCCAAATGCCTGAATCATCTTATCACGTTGGGGATAGATGGTACGCTAAGTGAAGTTTTTATGGAGGAAATATGGGAAGCTATGTTGCCAGGAAACGTGGGTGTGGGTGTGGGTGTGGGTGCGGGGACGGGGACGGGGACGGGGACGGCACTTTTTGAAACAGGGTGCGTGGGTGCGTCGGGGTATATATATATATATATTATATTATATAATATTATATATAAATTATAATTTATATATGTGAATTTGTATTAAACAAGAAAAATAAAATATTTTTTATTTAAAAATTAAAGTTTAAACTTCAAGAATCAAAGATTTAAACATGCACATCATTGAACAATGAACATTCAACATTCAGCAATGCAGCAATAATTCCGCAATGAGCCCTACCCCAAGTTCACTAGGATGTGCTTTTGAATCTTGATGACCAGTCTCCAGTCTCCAGGTGAAAGTTCACCAGGATGTGCTTTTGAATCTTGATGACCAGTTGGCAGTTTCCAGTCTCCAGGTGAAGGACTTGGAAGCTGTCACTTAAATTGTAAAAGGCAATGCAAGACAAGTATAACGGCTTTAGTGCCAGCAGATGTGGAGACTCGGTGGCAGGTGTGATTGTGGTGGATGAGATATGGGTTGTGGACTCACCTTACTTCACAATCGGAAACAAAAAAGGAACATCAACTTAATTGAGACCAATTCAAAGGCCGAGGATTGCTATTCATTATAATTTATATGTGCTTTCTAAGGTATTGTATCTGGGAAATTTAAAAAATTAAATATGACCATCGTAGACTGTCCATTCCTCAATAATTCGTTGCATAAAGACATCATGTGTGCCTGCATTGATTAGGTGTTGCAAAGCTGTTTAACTCGCCTTCAACAGTCAGCTGATCTTTTTCCATATCGTTTCCCTTAGTTCAAGTTTCTGTTGTGATGAATAGTCATTGACTTGAGGCTTTCAAAGGGTATTTTAGGTTTTCTGCAAGTTTGGGCTTGCAATGATTTATTGAATTATTAGTTATAACTTATACGTTTTTGATGATGCTGATTATTTATGCAATTGACTGCAGAGCAAGTGGGGAATTTCATTGACTTTTGCAGCTAATGTGATTTGGAAACATGATGATAAAAAATAAAAATTTAAAAATTACCTGTCTGCACAGCGCTGAGGATGACGGCGGCTGGACAGCTGTTGGACGGTGGGCGACAAACGCAGAGGCAGCGGAGGAGGGTGAGGTCGAGGGTGCCGGCGCCGGTTGCAGTCGATAGACTTGGTTGCAGACTTGTAGACACAGTGGTATAGTCGATGATCGATAGACAGAGACAGTGGTATAGTTCGGTTGCTGGTATAGTTGATGATCGATCGATAGACAGTGGTATAGTTCGGTGGTATAGTCTTAGGGTTGGTCGAACACTTTTAGTTTTTAAGTTTATGAGTTAGCCTTTAGGTTTTAAATTTTAATTTTAATTTTAAAGTTTTAAATTTAAATTTAAATTTTTAATTTTTATGTTTTTATTATTTAATATTTAAATTTTTAATAAATTAATTTAAGTTTTGAATTTTTTAAAAAATAAAAAAATCGAATAGGCTATAGTTAACTTATAAGTTATAAATTATTTAATTTTAATTTTAATTAAAAAATATTAAATTTTAATTAAAAAAATTTAGATTATAGTCAAATTTTGATTAAAAAAAAAAAAAAAAAATTAGCCTAAATTGCCTTCGAAGAACCCGAAAAGAACCCATTTTCAGGGTTCTCTGTCGCTGAAGAACCCTAAAAGAACCCGAAGAACCCTAAAAGAACCCTAAAAGCATCCTAAAAGCACCCGAAGAACCCTAAAAGAACCCTGTTTTTGAGTTGGACGTTTCGGGTTCTTCCATGAAGAACCGGGTTCTTCAGGGTTCTTCTGGGAAGAACCCGTCCCAGCACCCGGTACGTGGGGACGGGAACCCGGTGCGGGTGCGGGCACCCTACCCCCGGGTGCGGGCACCCTACCCCCGGGTGCGGGTACCCATGCAACATAGATGGGAAGATATGAAAGTGAGGAATGTTTCTTGGCTGCCATGGATGCAACGGGTCTGATACTGATAGTCATTAAGTGGCCACCTTGGTTGAGAAGAGGCAAAGTCACAAGGTCTTTTCTTTATATAAAGAGCACTATTCCAACACAATGGCACTACGACGCAAACACTAGCAACGTACCAAAAGGTTATGTGTATGCATTAATTGGGACAAATAGGAGAATGGAGGAGATTAGCAGTCAATTCTAACTAAAGAGCAAGATAAAATGAATCAACTCTTATATCATTTGATGGAAACTATGGAGTATATGTTATATCTCCTCAATAGGAAAAGTGAGATGGAAGAGAAAGAAAAGCAAGCACAGATGGAATTGTTGGATCAGAAGTGTGATATGTATCTGTTGGATCATAAGTGTGATATGCTACTACGTAAATATGAGAAGCTCTAAGCAACCTTGGACGCAGAAGTGGCAATACTAAATTTGAGGGGAAAGAAATTGCAAGAGGACCTTAACAAGGAATGAAAGGAAACTAAAGAAGGCAATAAATTCTCTAAGAACATGTATTGGTAAGGAGTGCTCACCCTAGCTCAACAAGAGAAAAAGCATCTGCCTCAACCATGAACTTCATTAAAGTTGAAACATCCAAGTAGCTTTCGTAGCATGTTTTTAGCAAATATATGTTTTAAGGATACATTTTGTATTTAGGAGTCTTTTGGATATAGATCCATCTTAACTTCAAATCTACCAAGCCTCAAGATAGGTCAAATCTCATAATCTCTTATGAAGTTTTTTATCCTTTTGTATTTTAAGATATTTGATCCCTCTAGGTGCTTGATAGATCCAAGATTTATGATAAATTATATATCATAAATACTTTTTTTTTACAATAAAAAAATTTAGCACACAAAAATGTTTTTAAGTATGATAATGATTTACTAAATTAATATATATGAAATATTAATTATTTGTTACTTTAATAAAATTTATCTTCCACCAAATTAATCATTTTAGGCAGCATTTTAGTTTTGTAGTTTTGTAAGTATTTAAATTTCATACCACAGTTTTCATGCACTAAGAGTTGACATTTTAGTTTTGTGAATATTCCAATTTCATGCAACATTTACAAGCTATAAGAGTTAACATATGTTTAATCAATTTCAAATTTTGGCAAATTATCTTATAATATTTTTTACATTACAAAGAAAAAAAAAATGAGGAATGGGTGTTGAAAAGTTTTATATCCAAGTGAGTTTGGTGTCCCAATGTGAAGCTAGACAAAATTTACAAACAATTAATCTTATTTCATTATTATAGGTTGCACCTTATATAATTTAAATTTTTTTGAAGAACAAACATACCTTGAAGTTTTTGGTATGGATATTCTTGGCCAAACAAACCTTGTACTCTTTTTGTTTTCTTCAATTATATTTACACTTGATTTTCTTTTGTGATTAATAATATTATTGTATATATGTACTTCTGGTTTAATTATTTTTCCCAAAAAAAAATAGTAATTTTCATTAATAGATAGAAAATTACATGTTGTATATGATTAGTCTAACATATGCATATGAAGTGTGACTGTTGTCACATGTCCAAAATTGTAAAAAATATATCCCTACTATGGAGACTACTATGGAGACTATTAAATATGGAAATTACATGTCTGTTATATATATACAAAGTATGTGCTGATTGATATTAACAAAGATTAGATGCAAATAATAAATGTCAAAATCAGGGACTGATGGCCCCATCCCGTTGAAGGTCCATGTATGGTCGGTGATAGTACTGGAAGAAATCCTGACCATTCTGCTCCAATATCAACCATTCACCTCTAGGCTGGTGTGCGGCCTTCTTGGATAGTGAGTCAGAAATCTGGTTCCGCTCCACGGAGTGGGGCCAACAACAACCGCATGAGATCGGGTGATCCGAGGAGACGAAGGAAGAACAGGTGTCTAGCTCGATCCAACAGCTGGATTAGGTGTTTTGTGAGGACGCCCAACCGATTTGGAGGTCCCAGTGGCCGACAGATCCAGAGGGGTAACCACACCAGGAGAGGCTTCCTGTGTAATAACAACATCATAAGTGGAGATGAGAGGGCACATTACTAATCATATGCCCTCTCATCTCCACTTATGATGTTGTTATTACACAGGAAGCCTCTCCTGGGTGGTTACCCCTCTGGATCTGTCTCGTCTCATCATAGTCCAAATAAGTCTCGAGCACATTACTAATGAGTTTGAAAATGTTCTCAGACCAGAGATGTAACAGTAAACCTGGAAGACGAACTGAGATTGGACTAACCCCCAATTGTTCACGCTTTGGGTCGAAAAGAGGACTCCATCTTTTGAGAAGCACCGGTGCCATCTCGATATGCCAACATATTCAGGACATTGGAAACTAAGAGAAAACCAACCCCTCGAAAGAGTGACAATAGCCGGCAATTATTCAAGAATATGACCCCAAATCTCCAATATCCATTGTCGAAGTCGCGAAGAGCTATAGGAGCGTCCACAGACACGCCCCACCAAAACCCGATCAGTTGTATCCAGTACCTCCCCCATCTATAACATGTGCCCTAGGATCAAAGAAATATTTTTGTTACTTGCCTTGACGCACTTGGATTTCTTTGATGTACGAGAGGGTTTCCCAGACAGAGGGTTAGCAGGCTCGTCCGCAATCAGATCTGGTTTCGCAAAAACCCTAACATCATTCTCCTGGTGTGTGCTCAGTTGAGGGCCCACAAAGAAACCGAAAGAAGGAGACCAGGAGGTTGTGCGGGAAGATGCAAGATGAGAGGTGAATGGAGGAAGGGAACATGTGACAACTGACACCTGAGGAGAAGTGGATGTAAGGGTCACAGTCAAAAAGGACCTAAAATCCGATGAAATAGGTGAACTAGATTCTCCTAAGAAGTCCAAAAGAAACTCAATGGAGGTCGGAGAGAGAGGAGCGGTGTCAGAGGTCAGAATATGGTAGAAGGTACCGGGTAAACCCTTAAAAAATAGGGAGGATAAGGGAGACTCAACCGATAACGAAAAATAATGCGATGGGGAGTTGTGAAATGGAGAGACGACCACCGACGGAAACCTAGGGTCACCTGCTAGTGAGGAAGGAAGTTTCAGAGTGAAAGAAGAGGAGGGGGCAGACAGGTGCAGAAGAGATGCTGTCCAGATTGACATCGACTAAAACAGATTCGATGTGTAATTAACCAAGTATTCCTCCATCTCATCCAACAGTGGGGATGGACGAATCTGATAGAAACAACTGGATTACAACTCCCAAGATAATGCTTGTTGTCCAGCGCGTGTATTCCCAAGTGCCCCGAAAGCGATAGTGAGCAGTAGGACTCAGATGACATCGCGAAACCACTACTCCCTCAACCATAATCAGAAACCCTAACCGTATGCAGTCGAGGTCTCGAGGTTAATAGTCGCAACGTCATTTTTGTTTCCACCACACTCCTTAATTAAAAGGTTTAATTATGTCAACATATTCAATATTATTTTTTATTTTTATTTTAAATTAGTCAACCTAAATGTAACATTACATGACAACATATCCCTCATATACTAGACTATACAGTATTTTTCAACTCAATTAAAAATATATCAATTTAGTTTTTAAATTTAAACATAATAAGAAAAAAGAAACCTATTGTATATATAAACACTTGAAAAAATGAAAAAAAAAGATAAAAAGCTAAATATATAAAATACTAGTCTTATAACCAAATTCTACTTATAATATAAAGTTATAACCATTTCTTTACCTTATAAATATAAATAATTAAAAAAAACAATATAAATATTCATTCAAATATTTTTTTAATAAAAACTGTAATAATAGAAAATTAGGTGTATAGTTCATGGCTATAGTGGACAATATATCCATTGTAATTCACTAAAACAATCCAAATTTTTCACTCCAATCCAACTTCAACTTTTTTATAAGATAAATCTACTCACTAAAACAATCTAAGAATATTCTTAAATACAATGCAATTTCAACTTTTACAAAATTAATAGAAAAATAAAGAATACGGTATAAGAGAATAATTTTTCATAATGAATTACAAATTTTCTATAATTTACTAGACTATCCCCGAAATAATTATTCTATTTTTTCTACCCAAAATTAAATCTCACCTATAGCAAGTATATTAAATAATTTTATCTAATATCATTTTACGAACCTCCACTAACTACAAATTCACCAAGTGACAACAACTCCATTGAAAATAAGTGCTAATTTTATCGATACCCTAAATGAGAGTAATACAATCCATTGATCCAATAATAAGTCTTTCTCAAACACACGCAACTCAAAACACTTGTGATTTGTTCTGTGTAAATGTGCAGAGAGAGCACTCTACATGAGATCCCTGCAACACATTTGGTGTTAGGGAATTGTCAAGGTTACCATTTCTGAATAGAGAAAGAGTGGTGTCAATATACACCATGAAAAAATGAGTGATGAAAAATAGGAGAAACTAGTAACAGTAAATTTAAGACCTTTTGACCCCCAAAGTAATAGAGGGTTTAGCCCTACCTCTTGAGGGAGTAGACGACGTCCATAGTTGTCATACTATTACTCCTGGCATGCTTTGTGTATGTACAAGGAAAAGCGACTAAAAATTGGCATTTACAAAACAAATTCCCATATTATCCTAGACACATGCACAACCTGTTCCACGTATGTGTAGACACAGAGAGAGGGAGCAACATATAACGCATATGAGTAATTACATCTACAGAGAAGTAATTACATCTAGTAGCAACATATAGATAAAATTCTGAATATTTCCATCCCCAAATGCAGGAGTGGTGTCAAAGTAAATGAGAAAACAAGAACAACAAATAATTTCCAAAGAGAGACTTCTTATAATATAAAGTTATAACCATTTCTTTACATTATAAATATAAATAAATAAATATAAACAACATAGATATTCATTCAAATATTTTTTTAACAAAACCTATAATAATAAAAAATTAGGTGTATAGTTCATGGCTATAGTGGACAATATATCCATTGTAATTCACTAAAACAATCCAAATTTTTCACTCCAATCCAACTTCAACCTTTTTATAAGATAAATCTACTTACTAAAACAATCTAAGAATATTCTTAAATACAATGCAATTTCAACCTTTTATAAAATTAATAGAAGAATAAAGAACACAGTATAAGAGAATAATTTTTCATAATGAATTACAAATTTTCTATAATTTGAACTATCCCTGAAATAATTATTCTGATTTTTCTACCCAAAATTAAATCTCACCTATGGCAAGTATATTAAATAATTTTACCTAATATCATTTTACGAACCTCCACCAACTGCAAATTCACTAAGTAACAACAACTCCACTGAAAATAAGTGCTAATTTTATCGATACCCTAAATGAGAGTAATACAATCCATTGATCCAATAATAAGTCTTTCTCAAACATACACAACTCAAAACACTTATGATTTGTTTTGTGTAAATGTGCAAAGAGAGCACTCTACACGAGATCCCTGCAACACATTTGGTGTTAGGGAATTGTCAAGGTTACCATTTATAAATAGAGAGAGTGGTGTCAATAGACACCATGAAAAAATGAGTGATGAAAAATAGGCGAAACCAGTGACAGTAAATTTAAGACCTTTTGACCCCCAAAGTAATAGAGGGTTCAACCCTGCCTCTTGAGGGAGTAGACAATGTCCATAGTTGTCACAGTATTACTCCTGGCATGCTTTGTGTATGTACAAGGAAACGAGACTAAAAATTGGCATTTACAAACCAAAATCCAATATTATCCTAGACACATGCACAACCTGTTCCACGTATGTGTAGACACAAAGAGAGGGAGCAACATATAATGCATATGAGTAATTACATATACAGAGAAGTAATTCCATCTAGTAGCAACGTATAGATAAATTTCTGAATATTTACACCCCTAAATGCAGGAGTGGTGTCAAAGTAAATGAGAAAAGAAGAACAACCAATAATTTCCAAAGAAAGACTTCCCAACCCCTAAATTCGTAGAGAGTTCGAACCTACCACTTTAAGGAGTAGAGGACGTCGATTGTTTTCACCATGTTTATCCTAGTGTGTCTAGTGTATGACACCACATATTTGATGATATTCTGCAAGAAAATCTTCAAGACGCCTCTGGTCTCTTCATAGATGAGGCCACTGATACACTTGATGCCTCCTCTCCTAGCGAGACGCTTGATGGAAGGCTTGGTGATGCCCTAAATGTTACCTCTAATAAATTTCCTATGCCTAAACTGATTCAATTACGGTGTATTCACGAAAAATTAAAATGAAATTGGCGCAGGAAACCAATTCAAATTCAAATAATTGAATGATGTGGTTTCAGGATTTGTGTTGGGAGTAGCGACATTTGAGTGCGGAGAAAGGTACATAATTAATTCCCCATGTTGGCGGTCATCTCTAGACATCCTGAACCACATTATCTGACTGACCAATTCCTTTCCGTTCTATGTCATTGGAAACATATTTTTTCCCGACTGGCGATTATTTCCGAGCCAATTAGCTAGCTGGGTAGACTACTCCCTAATGTTATGATATTGTATCATCCACTTTCTTTAGTATCCTCTTATTATTGAAGTATTTTCTTTGTAAGCACGAATGTATGAATGGTTTCTTGTATCTGCATCTTTTTTTTACCAAAATGAGAAACTATTTCATTAATATCACAAATGGGCTAGTTACAACATGTTTCAGGAGACTTGAACACATGTAATTAGTTTCACCAAACCACTCGAGCTAAGATCGGGTCACAAAACCATTTAATTGTAACACCCTCATCCCACATCTTCCCGAGTAACCGACCAAATAGGGTAAACAAATGATGAAGAGTTACTATGATCATATTCAACCTGCTAAGTGACCATAAGGAAGTGGAATCGATGGAAAACACATCATACCGACCTTCCACATCAACAATAGGACTCCCAAAATCCAACCCAACCGCTCAGGCATCCAGGCCCTGGGTCCCACTAAGTTTTTAGGCCTTTAAACCTCCAAACGCTCCCAAAGTATAGGCATGGGTGCATCTGGGAGGCTCTGTATGCTCCCACAACATATGCATGAATGCATCTAGGGACGTTTTCCCATAGACCCATGCTAGCGTCCCTGGGATTCGAGACACTTTTTTAGGCCCATAGCCCAGGTCACTGCCCAGTATTCAATGACAAGCTTCGATATGAAATATAATACCGAATAAATGGTGCAAAATAAAATAGTGGAATAACGACTTGACTGGACCCTACTAGTAATGACAAGCATTTAGAAAAAAATGTTGCAAATATGTAATCTACAGGTTTAAATGCCATATTTGAACATAGGGGTCTCATACTTATCTGAGAATAGATAAGAAGAATTGTTCCCTTACATCATTAGCTACAGTATCACATATTAGGTCATAAATACATCATCACTGTCAAAATACATGCTAATAACCAGCAAAATAACAACAGAAATATCAGGGATACATCATCCATAGTATCCACATATAAACCGATACATTTACAAATCAAATGCCAAGGAAATTAACATCTCATTAATGAATGTAAAACCCAAGCAAGGATGGGACTACCACGTTCCACCAGACCATAGATTGGTTGAGCCAAATATCTCTTCAGCCAATCACCCATGTGCCATATTCCAAGCATGAATGTGGGACTCATAACCAACCAAAAATAACCAAACAAGCATGGATGTTACCAGAGTTCTCCACCTACACTGTTAGGAATTTTACTGCCTCCTAGACTTTCAAGCTTTAATGTAATCCATATTCTGATCCAAGGATCAGTAGGCCCTACATTGAGACCCACTCTCTGGGCTTTACCATACAACCCATCCTGAGACTACTAGCTTCAATGGAGAGAAATACACCTCTTGGATTTACTGTATATCCCACCATTCACCGACAAGGATTCCTAGGCCCACCGAGGCACACAATCCTAGCTTTACCGTAACCCACAATCTAGTTCAGGAGTCACTAGGCCAGTGGCTTTACCGCGATCCACAGTCTAGTTAAGCGATGACTAGGCCATGTGTTTTTCCTTTCAGAGACCGACCTCACTTAGCTTTGAATCCATCTGGAGGTCCATCTCAACCAAAGCATGAGAACCCATCCCATCAAGTCTATCCAGAAATGGCAAGGCTAGGATGAAACACATTGTCACACTTAGAAAAACCCATTCCATGATAGAAACAAACCACATACAATACCATGCATGCCAAATCGAGCAATAAAATCACACATTCAAATCAATACCTACAAGGAATCATGTTGTAACTGCTTGATCCTGCTCTTCATTGCTTGCTCCTTCCTTCTTCTTGCCTTATTTTCCTTTCTTGTTTCAATATCAAAGTGCTCCAAGAAAACTCTAAGTGTCCAAGAGTGGGAGAGAGAGAGAGAGAGAGAGAGAGAGAAAGAGAGAGAGAGATAATAATGAGAGAGATCCAAAACTGAACTGACAAAAGGTTTGAGCCAAAACTTGTCAACTGATCTTCGTAAGCCTTTTTATCAATTAGGCCTTTATTTTCTTCATTTTCCATTATTTTCCTTAATTTTACTCCTCACATGCAACCTGTGACCTTTCACCTCCCTTTTCTCCCAATTTCCATTATTTTCATAAATAAATCTGCCAAAATTTCCATTTTGGCTTTCCAAAGCCTTTTTCTTTGTCTTTGCCAATTTCCTTAGCCATAATAAACCAAATGAACACACATTAGATGTTTATCCTAGCATTTGGCTTGGAATAAGTGTCCCATCAACCATGGTTACTATTTTTCCTTTATTAAATTTTATTACATGGAATTTTCACCGGGGTTGTTACAAAACCCTCCCCCTTGGGGGATACCATCCTTGGTGTTCAACCAAACATATACCTCAACAAACCGCTGAAAAGAAAACATACTTCCCATGAAACTTTATAACATAGCTTGTTACAATATTTACAATGACCACATACTAAAAACATTACAATAATACCATTTACTGGAGATTTATAACACAACTCATTACAATATTTACAATAATATACGCATATACACATTTCCTCAACCAAAAAATAAAAGGATATGATGCCCATATCAACAACAAGGGAATCCACAGGCTCACACCTTCACCCTCGAAGTAGTATCAGAATTCACTTCCTTCGCAGGAAGTCCATAATCCACTGCCAAAGTCAAATTCCACATCTAATGTCTAATGCTACAATCCCGTGCCACTGTACCCTCAGTGAATAATTACCGGCTCATTGTTCCAGGGTGCACTCCCAATGTGCATTTGATTCCATCTGGCAATGCTAATGACCAAAATAAATATGTCCCCGTACTTCCACTACAAGGAAAAGACCCTCTAGCAGATGTTTTTGAGGAACCCCTTATAAAAATACCCCAGACATCCGTTTCTAGAGGAAGTTACTAGAGGAGGTTGGCAGGCAGAGGTTTTGCGGATGTTTTTTGTTCGGTACGCTTATCATCATAAACTGCACCAGTGCGTTCAATAAGAGAAACCACCGGTGTGCAAAAACATTGGCACACTGGACACCATGCACTCCATACACACCCGCCTGGTGCGTCATATTACTGTAGCGCACTGGTGCTTTACAAATATTTTGCACCGGTGCCCCATAAAAAAGCACGCTAAAATAGAAACTGCCTGGTGCAGTATTAAGCAACCACACCGGTGCGCCCATAAAAACCCAACTCAGTGAAATAAGGTTAAATAAAAAAAAAATTATGGCCAAAAAAACACATTTTTCACTTTTCTTAGTGCTTCAGAGCTCTCAAGCAATGGTGCAATTTATCCTTGTCTGAGCCGCCCTGACATCGGTGCTCCCATTGCACCCATTGCATGCACTGCTGTTGTGCATTGCCCACCAAACTCCAGCTTGAATTTTTCAAAACGGTGGGCAAATTTTCTTTTGCAAATTCTACAGCAAATATGCCTCCTAGACGGCCAAATGTACAGGTATTTTTCATGTTTTTCCATAATTAAGCTTTTAGCAGATTAGAATTTCAAATAACCTTAAAATTAACCATTTAAAAGAAAGAAAGAAAGAAAATTTCATGCGGTGTTCTCGAGCCGTTCGGATCGCATCGGTTTGGGGTGTTGCCTATAAATTTATATTCCACACCGCAACCGGTGCTAACAATATCCGAACCAATTCGAGGGTGGTGCTGATAGGAAAAATGTGTTATTTTAACATTTTAAAAAAAATGCGGTGCGGTCGTTTACCCGGCCCCACCGTTGACCATGTGGAATAGAGGCAACGCGGTTCGTTGATTGAAATATACGCCTCAGGGTAGGTAATGTTGTCAGTGCACCGCATTCCGCATTTCGATAGGGTAAATGGTGCGGCCTGGTAAACCAGTGCTAACAGTATCCACACCAGTTCCAGAGTGGTAACAAAGGCGCACCGTGTTATTTTAAAAAAAATTAAAAAGTGTGGTGCGGTTGGTTACCCAGCTGCACCATTGAGCTAGAGGAATAGCGACAACGTGGTGCATTGACTAAAATATCCACCCCAGGATGGGTATTTTTTTCAGTGCACCGCTTTCCGTATTCCGACAGGGTCAACGGTGCAACCTGGTAAAATACCACACCGTTGACTATGTCGTGATGGCAGGAGGTCGGTCCAATGACTTAACTATACGCCCCGGGGCGTAGATTTTAGTCAAGGAACTGCACTCCTGACACTGTACATAGTCAACAGTGTGCTACAAATTTTCAGGAGCACCACCGCTAGTGCGTTGAAGATTATCTGGTGCACCGTTGCCGGTGCACTCCATAAAAAGACGCACCGAGACTGGTGCATGACTGTTTTTTTGGCACACTGACTGTTTTTTTTTGTTTTTCCAAAAAAAAATTACATATGTATATTTCTAAATACATGTCTCATTTAATAAAAAAAATGTATTTAATATGTCAATCATTTAGAGACGTGAAAGGAGAGAAGAGGGGGAACAACAACGATAATATGTGGACCGGTATAACATGGTTTGCCTGTGGGAGACACGAGAGAGGGAGAGAGATGCGTACCCTTGCCCTATTATAGCAGCTACCCAGGGGCTCCTAAGGCAGGTAGGCCTCCTTAAGTTCTATGAGGAGGCTACTTCCCTAAAGGGACATGGTTTGTTTTTGAGACATCTTATTCAAAGGTGGAATGCCCACCAATAGGCTTTCTGGATTGGTCTTAACCAGTGGTACATGCCCACTGAGGAGGATATATATTTCATTACAGGGCTATCGAGGAGAGGGGTGGATTTTCCCTCGTTCCCAAAGGTTCTAGCTGGCTATGTAGCAGGGAGTTAGTTAGTGTACTCCCAGAGATACATTGGTGCGTCAGTTCTGTCTCCTTTAGATTTTCAAGTCGCTGGAGGTCAGTTACGTTTGGTGCATTTGGTAGTGATGAGGTGAGGTTCCTCTCACTTCTCATTTCGACCATTTGACACAACACCAGTGACGGGAAACACATTAATTGCTCGCTCCTATATTATGTTGATTCTTTAGTACAAGAGCCACAACTTGTCAGGTGGTCAACCATTTTTTTTTCAGCAGTTCTGTACAACCTTAGATAGATGTCGTGCTCATGCACAAGGGAGGATAAACTTCCCTTTTGTTTTAGAGATTTTTTGTTTATTTTTTGAGAGGTTTCCATAGACAAGGCCTACTTTTGTTCAGCAGCCTCATTGGCCAATGTTCGAGGCACAGATGCACAGGTGTGGGAAGATGATGCCCAAGAGGGGTGAGACTATGTTTCCAATGAGGACATCGAATGATGCATTGGAGTTGCTAGCTAGTGTTGACGAGAATCCCTTCATTATGGTTCCCTGTCCTTATGTAGCTTTGGATTGGAGAGGGTGTGCCAACATCCTCTTCACAACTGATGAGCCACCAGATGATAGAGGTAATATTAATGTTTATTTAAATTTATTCTAACATGTTCTTTAACTTGTTTTTATTAAATTGTGTAATGAAATTGTCTAATTATTTTTGTGTACTTGTATATATTTTACAGACATTGGGTCTTTTGATGGCGAGGACATGTCGACATCACCACATGATCTAGGTGTGGATCCGGATGATAATCAGGGCATGCCAGATGCCGAGGATCATTATGAGGCCGGTGTAGAGAGACCTGCTCCTGCTAGTGTATTGGTGCCACCTTTTTCTAGGCGTGGTCGGCTTGATAACAGATACAGGATGGAGTTGGACGATCAACTCACTGCATTTTTTGTTGAGGTGGGCATCAGGCCCGCTCATATGAGAGACATACAGGCCGATGGTAGGCTATTACAAATGTGGAGAGGCATGTCGCGTGACATGTAAATCTTGATGCGGCATGTTGTAGGAGCTACGGCCTTAGTTACGCAGCTAAGGAGGACCGTTGCATGTTATAGGCATGGTCGAGACACAACACATGATCAACATTCCACGAGTGACGACTCATCTTCTCATGATCGTTTACCTCGTGCCGTGCGAGATGAGCATCCTCCACTACCATCTAGCAGCAGTTGTCATGGAGATCAGGCTAGACCATTGGCCACGTCTAGTCAACAGCATGCAACATCCAGCAGTACTCATGATCATAAGCAGGCTGGACCATCGACCATCGAGGCTGCACCATTGACTGAGCAGGCCTCGACTAGTACTGCTTATATTAATGTTGTACCACTAGTTGATCCATGACATTTATATTACAGTTGTATATTTTTGACATTATTCAATTATATATATCTATATATATATATATATATATATATATATATATATATATATATATATATATATATATGATCCATCTATTTCATGTTCATGTTGCAGTTGTACTTAATTTACATGTTGGTGATCATCATGATCTGTATATAATTAGGTCATGTTAGATATGTTCATTTAATGTGCAGCTTGCAGATAGATTTGTATGTGATGGCAAGAGTTATTTGACATGAGATGTATATTTGATGTTTGTGTTGTGACGATGTTAATATATAATGTTAATTGTGTTTTGTTAGATGATCATGATCACGATGATGTTAGCGATTTTGAATGTGTTTTTTAGTCAAATATGATGTATGATGGTTATCATGAACGTGATGTTTATTAATTAATTTAATATTAAATGATCATGATATTGTAAAATTGTAATATTTGTAATTCTAACTATATGTAAAATTCTAAAATTGTAATTGTAATGGTATATATGTAAATTTGTAAAATTGTAATTGTATATATGTAAAATTCTAAAATTGTAATTGTATGTGAAATTTTAAAATTGTAATTGTAATTGTAATTCTAATTCTATGTAAAATATTTGTAAAATTTTAATTGTATTACCGTGAATTGATTGTAATTATAAAATTGTAATTGTATGTAAAATTCTAAAATTGTAATTGTAATTTTAATGGTAATTGTAAAATTGTAATTGTAATTGTAATTGTAATTGTATGTAAAATATTTGTAAGATTTTAATTGTATTAGTGTGAAAATTTTAATTGTATTAATGTGAAATGATCTAATTAAAAATAAAAAAATTGTAAATTTGTAAAATTTTAAATAATTATAAATTAATAAATCTAGAATAATATGAATTATTGTAATATAATCAAGTTTATAAAATAATGCAAATAAATTCATGTACTTTAGAATTATCATTATTTTATTATGACCTTAGATACAAAAAAAAGAACTAATTTATACAGTACACCATTTCTTTTTAGATCAACATAATTGCAAATTATCAAGTGAAATATTGATTTTAACATTAACACAATGCAAATTACCAATTAGTTCAAAATACATATTATAATGTTTCGAAAAACCCATCTTAAAAAGTATAAATATTGATGAAATAATACATGTACCATATCACTCTTGGTTCTCATGATCACCCTCATTATCTTCTAGCTTGCATGGCATGATAACACTATTGTTCTCAAAAATATGTTTTGATCTAGCGTCATGTGTCAATACGAAGAACCAATCCCTATCCAACACATCTGGGTAAAAAAACACCTGGTTGCAGTGTTTGGGGAAAACATAGGGCTTCTTAGCTTTATCCCACATCTTTCTAGATTTGATACATATCAGCCTACTATCGCAATCTTGCTTTACATTATTCTGATCAAAGGTGTCCCACCACTTGCACCTAAAAATAACACATTGGAAAGAAGAGAAATCCACTTCAATGATCTCTTGTATCTTTCTGATGTAACCTAACGTCCCTCTTACTAGGTTTTAATCACAGTGGCTAGATCAACTAGATTGATCGAACTCGAATTCCACTCCACAGTCTTGTGTGATGTTTCCAGCATCGACATTTTATGTGCGAAAATGGTGTCCATATTCCCACATAGATGGGAACAAATGCACCTATTATAAAAAAGTTGAAAAAATTATAGTGTCATGTGTCTTATAATAACCCAACAGTTAAAATATGAAATATAGATGTCGTATAAGTTTCAAATTTACATATAAATTAAAAATATTATTACTGATTTGCTGCACCCAATCCCTACATTCCTCTTTAGCACGCGGGTAACGACTGGTTGCACCGTATTTCTCTCTGACTTGGTCAGCAACCTAACTGGTGGGGCATATTTTTGGCATATTTTCTTTTAAATGATCGGGATAAGGCACACTTCTACCATTCAACCATCTGAATTCTTTCCTATCACTATCTCATTTCATCCTTTTTTGTTCATACAATGTGACCCACAGTCGTGTCGCTTCAGAATTGTAAAGAACAAATTTATTGATTGCTTCAATTTCTGCATTCGTTGATGAAATTAAACCGACATTATATAGTACTTAGAGATCAAAATATACATTATATCAAATTTCAACATGAATATTAACTTTGTGTAAATTTGAAAAATTATAAGTCACTTAATCTTTATCAAGCGTTTTTTTCCACTCGTTTGGAGCAACTCCCCTTCTATTTTGTCTTCATCCCTTTCATCGTCCCAAATCACCACACCTGGTCTGTTGTCGATCTGCTTGATGTACTCACTGGCATAATAGAAATACTCATACGATATGTACCCTTCTGCCATAGACCCCTCAGGTTTTTCCCTTTGTCGAACAAAACCTTTCAATTTCTTCACGTACCTCTCTAAGAAGAACATCCAATGACAAGAAACCACCCCAACTAATTCAACCTCATCTACTAGGTGGATTAGAAGATGAACCTGTAAGTCCATGAAACTCTTTGGTAGTTCCTTCTCAAACATAAAAACAATCTCAACTATCTCTTGAAGCCACCATGGAATGCTAGCCACATGAATCTCCTTTGACGTGATCCAACGTAAAAATGCAGATAATTTAGATATGGCATGTCCTAGGTCTTGAGGGAATTCATGTTTCACACACCCACACAGGAAAAAAGGATAATGACACTGAAAAGTTATAAACACGTGCAATAATATACAAAATTATTTATGTTTTATGATCCCCGCATGGGATAAAATTTATTAATATAACAAATAATAAAATCATGCTTTTGACATTATATGTACTCTTAGAATATTCAAATGGTCATCCAAGGTGAAGCTGCACCATAGTGAAGACCTGTATGAAGTTGGCACCCTCACACCCATTATAACTTCATTTGCCAAAGAAATATCATATTTTTTTAAAATCCATGGGAAATAACCTTCTTTGAAAAACCATGAATTAGAGGGACCAGTGCTTGCCTTTGATCCCATGCTTTCTAATCGTCTTGGCCAATGTTTCTTTTTAGTTTTTGAAGTAATCAGATCTTTCCTAACATCCAATGTGTCACTTTGTTTCGATGATATGTGCCTCCATAAAGAAGATGAAACGTTTTTAAATGTATGCATGTGATCTAATAAGTGGGTAATCTTAAGATGCTCCCAATATGGGAGGTTATAAAAGATAGATTTCCTTTTCATCCCAATGGGAAATTTCTCAACATAGGTGTCAAAGAATTCTGTATCATTGAACATAGGACCCCCCTTTGAATCAAACATTTCTATGAACTCCTTCTCCTTCTCTCTCTCATATGCTCTAAGCCATTCAGCTAGTGTCGTTATTAGAGGCCTTTGGGTTCTCTCTCGTTTACCATTGAAAGTGGATGCTTCTCTTCTGTAAGGGTGTTCTTCTGGCAGGAATAGCCTGGAGCAATCATACGCTGGATTTCGTAGGTCCTTGGACCATCTAGATTTCAGAGAAGGTCCACAACATTTACATCCAAAATACCCTTTTGTTACAATACTTGTAAGATTATTGTATACAATTAATATGCATGGAACGTTAAAGAATATCATGAAGATTATAACAAATATTACAATGAATTAAATAACTAATATGTCAAAGAATATTGTTATGTATATAAACAGATCAATAAATTAAACATGTAATTTACCTACGGAAGATGGTAGGTAGGTTGCTCATCATCACTAGAATCCTAATAATTAAAAAAAAAAAATATTTGAACATGATTAATAAAAAATATATGATATCAATTAGTAACCATGTTGACAATATTGCATGATTATAAATTGGTTTGACGTTGAAATAATTACATTAATAAATATACCAAACAATTATAATTATTACCATCATTGTCCCGGGATTGTGGCTAGAAGATGCTATATTGTTACAATTGGCAGGGTGAAGCAGCTGTCCATTTTCATCTACCAAATGTGCCTTGCGGTATGCAGCTCTAGATAAGAACTTCTGATGTTTTGGAGCTGTTTGAATATTTTATGCATTTGAACTCAATGTTGAATCTACATGAACCTGCAAATTTGTATACATTTGAAATTTAATTAAGTTGTGCATGATTGACACGGATAAAAAACATAAATTCAATTAGATAATGAAAACATAAATAAAATCTAAAGTAAATATTACATCTCGAGATGGATAGGGAGAACTCCACGATGGACTTTGAGAAATATTATGGAACGAGCTAGATTTTGAAGAGTTGTCCATTCGATATAATTATGATATTTTCTCCCTGCATTTGAGAAAAATCAACAATAAATTTTGGTGCACACACCTAAAAGTAGTTTCTGTGCCTTAAAAATGAACTTCTTGTTATCGGTGCTAATGTACAAATCATCGCACCGGTGTGTTTTTGGTACTGCGCACCAGTGCCATTTTATAAACATACACAACAATGCGGTTCTATTAAGTGACGCACAGGTGACGAATAACCGCAAATAAAAAAAAGCGCAACTCTTTTTTCCTTAAGTGAAAAAAAACGGTAAATTGAAAAATAGGTGGAAAAATGTTTTTGAAAATCTAATTTCATAAACCATTTCTTTAAATACTAAACACTTTTCATTATTTCACTATTTTTGCAAACAATTTAAGCCAAATATTTGCAGGAGACATATCTGCAGCAAACAAAGCGCGAGAGCACTGTGGAGCAGTGAAATACATTCGAACGGAAGTATTCAGACAATCAGAATTCCAAACCTCTAGTGATTCAAACCCTATAGCATAGAGTTTCAAACGATCTCGTGATTAAAGTTTATTGTTTTTTTTTACTTTTTTCTGCATGTTTTTTTACGCAGTAAAACAAAAAAATCAATGTTTATTGTTTTTTTTACTTTTTCTGCAGTCTTTTTTTACTTTTTATGCAGTTTTCAAAAAAAAAAAAAAATCCATTTTTAAAAACAAACCCTAGATTTTTTTATTTTTTTATTTTTTATTTATTTTTTATTTTATTTATTTATTTTTTATTTATTTTATTTTATTTTATTTTATTTTCTTCCCTTTCTTCTCCCTCTTTCTGTGATTTCAGAATTAGGGCTTTTCAATTTAGATTTATAGGGTTTGTATTGCTAAATATAGGCGTAAGACATCCAACCCACGGAACGAATTGCATAGTCAGATCCCAATCTATGTCGGCCCTTGCGTGAATTTAAAAAAGAAAATAGATTTTTTTTCATTGGTGCGCCCGACGTAACTTAGTGCCCCAGTGCGATGTATTATCCTAGCACACCGCAAAAGTACTTTGTAATAAATATATATATATATATATATATATATATATATATATATATATATATATATATATATATATATATATATATATATATGATCAATGCGCCATATGTAAAATATGGCACTGGTGCGCTATTTCATTATGGCGCATCGCGAATGTTTTGTTTCACAAAAAAAAATCTATTTTAGAAACAAACCCTACATTCTTTTTGTTTTTGCCCTTTCTTCTCCCTCTTTTTGTGATTTCAGAATTAGGGCTTTTCAATTTAGATTTATAGGGTTTGTATTGCTATATATAGGCCTAAGACATCCAACCCACAGGATGACTTGCATAGTCGGATCACAATCCATGTCGGCCCTTGCGTGAATTTAAAAAAAAAACAGAGTTTTTTTCATCGACGTGCCCCACGTAACCTAGCACACCGGTGTGCTGTATTATCCTAGCGCACCGCGAAAATACTGTGATAAAAATTCAAAAAAATAAAATATTTTTTTATTAGTGCATCATATGTAAACTATGGCACTAGTGTGTTATTTCATTATGGTGCATCGCGAACGTGTTGTTTCGCAAAAAAAAAATCCATTTTAGAAACAAACCCTACATTCTTTTTGTTTCTACCATTTTTTCTCCCACTTTCTATGATTTCAAAATTAGGGCTTTTCGATTTATATTTATAGGTTTTGTATTGCTAAATATAGGCTTAATACATCCAACCCATGAGACGACTTGCATAGTCGGATCTCAATCCATGTCGGCCCTTGCGTGAATTAAAAAAAAAAGACTTTTTTCATCGATGCACCCGACGTAACCTAGCGCACCGGTGCACTGTATTATCCCAACGCACCACGAAAGTACTGTGATAAAAAATTTAAAAAAATATATATTTTTTTCTTAGTGTGCCATATGTCAAATATGCCACCGGTGCGCTATTTCATTATGGCACACCGTGAACATGTTGTTTCGCACAAAAAAAAAAAACTCCATTTTAGAAACAAACCCTACATTTTTTTTGTTTCTGCCCTTTCTTCTCCCTTTTTCTGTGATTTCAGAATTAGGGTTTTTCATTTTAGATTTATAGGGTTCGCATTTCTAAATATAGGCCTAAGACATCTGACCCACAGGACTACTTGCATAGTCAGATCCCAATCCATGTCGGCCCTTGCGTGAATTTAAAAAAAAAAACAGATTTTTTTTTCATCAGTGCGCCTGGCATAAACTAGCGCACCGGTGTGTTGTATTATACAAGCGCCCAACGAAAGTACTGTGATAAAAAATAAAAAAACATTTTTTTTTTATCAGTGTGCCATATGTAAAATATAACACCAGTTTATGCTACAAAAACTAACACTCGACGATTTTTATTATTTTCCCTGTGTTAATCGGTGCAGTGGTTAAAATGTAATGCACCGGTGCTCCTTATTGACATAGAGCACCGTATAGTCTATTATACTATTTGTGCGGTGCGTTTATAATACCTCCATGCACCGATGTTGGTGCGTACTGAATGAATGGCGCACCGATTCCTTGAGATTTTTTTTTTTTACCTGAAAAGTTGACAATAATTATTTATAAATATATTAATGAATGATATGGTACAGGTTTCATATTGATAAAGAAATGACTAACAAGAGATCAAGTAACAAAAATACTGATAACACATCAAGAAAAGAAAAAAAGACAAGTTCTATGTAAATTCTTTACAAAAAATATTATTTTAGAACTATATGTAAGTTTAACTAATACATATTGTTTATTGTGTATCATGCAGAGCCACAAAATGACGAAGCTCGATAATATTATTTCTAATCTAGGACCAGAAGAGCATAAAATTTTGATGGAAAAATTGCAGAAGGATGTATCAGGTGAATGAAAAAATACTATCGATCCAATATGAGTTTCTTTTTTTAATTTTCATTAATAAAATACTTAAAATTATTAGATAACATATGTCAAATAATCTATTAATTCACATATGTTTAATGTTCTACAGGGACCAACAATTCAGAAAATGAATGTTGTTCTAAGTAAAGAAAAAAACAGAACATGCAAATGAAAATGAATTGCTCCTTAGATCATCTGGAGTGGTGCTGGAGGCCATAACGAAAGGGGGAAAACTTTTACAAAAGTTTGAGGGATCTAGTGGAACAAATGTATAGATGTTCTTTCCACTTATAATACACAAACCAATCCAATGATTCCAAGAACCAAATTTTATCTAAACTACAGGAAGAGTTTCCAGAGAATTGGTCAATGAGACATGTCAGACTTTTAATAGCAAAAGCGTACAAAAAAAAAGGAATGAAAAAGTAATAAGGCTTTAAATGTTTGTCTAGAATTATTTATAAATATCATTTTTGTTATATTTGTTTTTCATATATCAATATAAAAATTAAATAGTATATTGTCATGTTACATTTTCAAGAAAATTATGAAAATCTCAAAAGATGAACGAGCTGATATTAGAAATATGGCAATAGGAATGTCTAAAAAGGTGTACAAGGAGATGGTCAAAGAAATGGACAAAATTGCATCGCAGGAGGAGCCATCTCAACAACAACATACTTCAAATGTAATATGTAAACATTGAATTTTTCGATCATTAGGTACAATAAATAAATAATTTAGCATTAAATATTAATTTTCAAGTATTTGCTTGCGGAAAAGAAAAGAAAATGGAACCCATTCCTCACATAAAACAGGATGACAAGGAAGAAAAGGGTTGATATCTAAGTTTGTGAGTAATTGTTACTTCCTTATAACAACTTAACTAGATTTCATTTTTGTATTTTTTAAGTTGTTTTACAAAAATCATCATTGAATGTCTTCAAACAGGTGCTAACATACAAAGAAGAACCATCAGAGGAATTGATTGAAATTGGGTTAAATATGGATTGTGAGTATATGTTGGCATATCAGAAATTAATTGTGGAATTTGTAAGCATCTATCGATCTTGTTTTACTTAGCTCCATCTATAATTAATAGAACAAAAAAATCTTTTATATTAAATATATGATTTTTTATGGGGTATAAAACTTGCAGGAAACAAAGTATGGCACTGTGCCAATAGATGAAATCTTGAAAGATGGCATGTTACATGGTTTTGAAAGAATGTGTATAGTTTATGAGTCAATTGTCACAATGGTACGTCATTTCTTTTTTATTTACATTGATGTATATTATTTAGTATTGCAATTTTCATCATTCTCACCAATGTATATACACTCATTACAATGTATTTTTATGTTTGTAGATGGAAGGTGAAGAAGAAGAAAACAATCAACACCGTGAACAAAACATTCCTAAAAATAACCCAAGTCATGGAAATAGCTCTAGCAGTGAGAACAATTCAAGCGAAGAATGATGATCACTATGTTTGGATATCAAAGCAAGGCATTGTATTTTTTGAAATATTATCTTGTGAAATCAGGCATTTTGTCCCAATTGAAAGACAAAGGGATACCAATAACTGTCTCATTTTGTATGACAAAGACTGCCTTATATATATATAAAATAAAATATGTTTTAATTTATTCTATTGCGTTCTCCATTGTCGCTATGAAATGTAACACCACTGATTAAATTTATGGATGATTAAATATTATAATGAAGAGATGTGAAATTTGATGATATGATATAACAAATTAATCCAAACATCACATTCAAATTCACTAATAAAAATTTAATTCATATGAATGATGTTATAAGATATATATGTGTCGACTTTCGATGAATAATGAATTTAAAAAATCACAATAATTATGATATGATATAACAAATTAATCCAAACATCACATTCAAATGCATTAAAAAAAATTAATTAATATAAATAATGTTATAATATGTGTTGAATTTTGATGAATAATGAATTTTAAAAAATCACAATAATCGCACTGTCACAGGTCGATATTCTAAAAAATACAAAATAAAAATGGGTGCGTGTCAGTTACTGTACACTGGTGTGTTTGTATTCTGAAATGCACAGGTGCATTTCTACGACCTATGGGCACCGTAAAAATACCAAAACCAATTATAAATATTGGTGCGCTTGTGCGGTACTGCGCACTGGTGTGTTTATGTGGAATTACGCATCGGTGCATTTGTACGACCTCTCGGCACCGCACAAATACCAATACCAATTATAAATCTCGATGTGTTTGTGTGATACATCGCACCAGTGCGTTTATGTGTATCTACGCACCAGTACATTTGTACAACCTATGGGCACTGCAAAAATACCGATACAAATTATAAATATTGGTGCATTTGTGTGTTAATGTGCACCGGTGCGTTTCTATAAGTCTACGCACCGATGCATTGAGACGACCTATGGGCACCGCACAAATCCTAAGACCAATTAGAACGACCTCGTGCATTGTATCACCAACACTACGCTCGGTGCGGTTTTATACCTTGACGGCCTAGTGCATTCTCCTTTGAATGACCTAGGCCACCTTCTAGATGTACGCACCGGTGCGTTCAAGCCCAAGTAACACACCGATGAAAAAAACATCCGTAATAACCTCCTGCTGCCCGTCTCTTTTAGTTGTGTTGAATTTCCGTTAAAAGCTCCGCCAAAACCTCCGTAACCATAAATGGATGTTGTAGAAAATGTTTTTTTGACAATTTTGGCCAATTTTATAACACTAAAAACCTCCTTTATAACCTCCACTAGAGGGTCTTTTCCTTGTAGTGTTCCCTTCCCTTCTACACAGTCCCTCGAGCAATTTGATAACCCATTTCGTGCAGTCACTAACCTTCCAAGTTCCCTGACATCCCCTATCCCGGGTGATCCATCCCTTGGCAAGGCTTCCTCGCATCGGAAGATACAACAACCAAGGAATATCCCTTCCTAAAAACCATCATACTGGTCATAGCATGCTCGTGGAAATCAATGGACACTATTGGGTACCAGTGTCCCACAATGGCCCTTCTCCTGAAGTGCTTTACCAACATATTATTGCTTGTTTAAATTCCTTTTGTTGTTGATGCAATTGTTTGCAATTGGTTTCAACCACCAAACCAGACATTTTTTTGTTTCATGTACCAAGCACATAACTGCCACTAGATTCAAAATAAATTGAAATAAATTCACATCATACCTCATTGGTAGTTCGTAAATAAGGTACACTTGTATTTCTATTTACTTCCTGTCACAACAAGTCAAACCAGTTGTTTGATCAAATCATCATGAATAGACATATCACATTCGGTTAGCTCAAAACGAAACCATCATAAATTAAAATCATGAATCACATGAGATCACAATAAACCATAATCATAAATCACATGTAACCATCATAAGTCAGAATCATAGATCACATGCATAACTAGATTGAAATAAAATATCGATACTTATCCTTCATCAGTCCTTAATTATGCCTTTGTTCTTTTGTACACACATCGAATCGGTTGCCACACCTAGCAAGCACCTAGTGCCTTTTCTCCTCTTCGACCACGTACACATACACATAGTGTACATCACATGAATACACCCATACATGGCGTATAATACCACACAATACATACACCTACACTTGATATACCTAATGACACATATACCTACACCCGACATACAACACAACACATGCACGTGCATTTGGTGTATGAAACAACCCAATACATACACCTGCACCCTGTCTAAAACACAACACAAAACATACACCTACATCCAGTCTACAACACAGCACAATACATATGTCATGATACCATGACTATGCAATACACATACATAGTACCACATGGCAGCAACACAACATGTATGACATGCACACAATACCACATGTATACGAGTACCATATGCACAACATGTACATAGTACCACCTGTACACAACAATACCTGCACAACATTTGCACAACATCACATGTACATGAAACCACCTGCACAACGTGTACATAACACCAAATGTACACTGCACCACCTGTACAATGTGTACACAATACCACATGTACACAACACCAAATGCATGACATGTAGACAACACCACATGTACACAACACCACGTGCATGACATGTACACGACACCACCTGCACATAACACCACATGTACAACATGTACACAATACCATATACACATAGAATCATACGTACAATATGCACACAACACCATATTTACATAGCACTACATATACAACATGTACATAGCACTAAATATACAACATGTACATAGCACTATATGTACACAACACTATATATCTAACATGCACACAACACTACATATCTAGCATGTGCATGACATGATATGTACACAACACCTCATATCCAACATGTACATAGCACGATCTATACCTAGCACTGCATATGCAATATACACACAACAACCATATATACAATAGACATACAACATCATATGTACACAATACTACATATGTTACATGTACACATCACCCTAGGTACAATCACTGAATATACAACATGCGCAACATAAGCACAACAGTAGTAGCACTCATTCAGAGACTGCATTGTCTCTACCAGGCAACCTTGCTTCTAGTGTCTCTCTTCCATCCATGCTTATCTTGGCATACTGCAAATCACACTACTTTTACGTCGCTAATGTACCCTTCAACATTACCTATCCATAACATAAACATAGAAATAATACAAGCATATAACATTAAATCATATCCACATGATACTGACCTCATAGATCTGCCAAGGCTACTCTTCCACTTGATTCCTCATAGCTAGGAACCTCTTCATGCCACCTGCATAAGAAATCATTCCACCACAAGAATGATCCCTGAAAACCCTATCAAATAGTGACATGCATACATACAAACATGTATAATCATTATCATAAAACAATCATCATCCTGTCAGATAACGACATACATACGCACATATATACGTATAAAAATTTAGTATCAAACAACCATGATCCATGACGACCCTTTCAAACACATACATACATACAAGTGCACATGTATACGTATATAAACACCAACATAATCATGATCACATCATAATTACTAGTTAGCATAAGGTGAAGGTTAAGAGAACTTCCTTTATCCGTGTGAAACATGCACAACATTAAGAACATGAGTAGTTCCTGACATTGTCAAGGCATCTAACACCTAAAATCCATTTATTTTACCTTTCTGGTTACCTTTCTCATGTTTGTACTTCCACCATCCATTTACGACAATGGATCCAACCAATCCAACCAAATGTCACATTCTTACCTTCCGCTACACTTACTCATGTACTGAGCTTCATCCAAGTCTTTCATTACCTGTTGGGTACCACAAAGCTCTCCTCGAGCTCCATTAACTTTCCTCTTTCCCAACAAATTCTTAAGGATCCAAAAACATAAAAGGCAAGAAAAAGAGACAATCAGGAATAAATCCATGAAAACCAATAGCAATATGACACCACAACAAAGTGGTATGGCCATACACTAGACATAAAAAAATTCTTAAATCAAGCTTAATAAACCACAAAATACCAAAAGCACAAGACTGGCAACAAACACCGTGACTCAATCCCCATGGTTCCCAGTGCTTCCCAAGGAAAGCTCAACCCGAGCCTTTTCAAATATGTCATGGAAGTTTCTTTTTCCATGAAATCTCCTGCATCGTACTTCCATAACCACATAGTGCATAAATAAATATAACAATATACTAGTTATCTTACCTTGTTATTCCAATCATGTTGACCTGCCACTGAACACACATGTCAGCTGTATGTACCAAAGATCAAGACAACATATCTAACACTTTGAAATCAACTTTTACCAAGACTAACAACCATGTCATAATCCACAATCAACTCACATCCATCAGTGATAATACATAATGCTACAATTATCACCTACTTATACTCAAGTACATATCATTTGTCCCAACACATATGCATTAGTACAACCATATTAAAAAAAGATCATTTCTTCATACAATATTATAAACACATACTCATATCATGCGATTAATCAAACACTCAAACAAACTATAAACATACCATGTTAGATAAATCAACTAGACGACATAACGGACACCAAATGCTCAACACCGAATAGATGACATAATTAAAAAATTAAGCATCAAGTAGTCAACATAAGCAACCTCATACCTTAATGTATCTCAGAGGAGGTTACCTTGTCTGCAAAATCAATCTAATTAGCACGATATAACTTCACAACATATCAATTCAATCATAAATAAGGTCTTGATACCCATAACAATATTTGGCTAACATGTTTACATCATGGAATCATAAACAATTTTCATTCATACATAACAATCACATCTGCACAGTTAGTTTAGATTAGTACAACATACTATCACAAATATATCATCTCATATATGAATGTCATAACCATAACCATCTGCATAGGTCAACCCAGATCAACACGATACATATAACATCAATATCTTAATGAAATAACCCTAATCATGAAGCTAACTATCATGTAACAATCAACAAGTTAACATATAACATACTTATCAACAACATACAACATAATCATCAAGTTTACTAACATAAAACAACAACAAAAATGCATATAACAACACATTACTATCATTCACGACTATTCGACACATGTGCATATGACCAAACTAATTCACTAACATCTACCATGTGTGTAACCACAACAACAACTAAAATGACAAACATGTACATAACCCTAATGAAAACACATCACACAGACCTTCCACATCAACAACAGGACTCCCAGAAGCCAACCCAACTTCTCAGGCATTCATACCCTAGGTCTCACTGAGGTTTTAGGCCTACAAACCCCCAAAAACTCCCACTATATAGGCATGAGTGCATCTGGGATGCTTTGGGCACTCCCACAACATATCCATCCATGCTTCTAGGGAATTTTTTCCCATAGACCTGCGCCAGCGTCCCTGGGATTTGGACCAATTTTTCAAACCAAAATCCCAGGTCAATGCCAATAATTTAATGACAATATCAAACATGAAATGTAATAGTGAAACAATGGTGCAAAATCAAATACTGGAATAAGGACTTGACTGGACCCCTACTAGCCATGATAGTCATTTCGTTAAACACATCACAAATATGTAATTGTAACACCCTCTTCCCACATATACCCAAGTAACCAGCCAACCAGGGTAAATATATGACAAGAGGCTACTAATATGATATTACACCTTCTAGATGACCTTAAGGAAGTGAAATTGGTGGAAACACGACAAACACACCTTACACGTCATCAACAACACCTCCAGGAAATAAACCATCCTCCCAGACCCCTGAAACTTGAAGGGGGGATGTATAAAGACCCTCTTCAGCCTTAGCCGCAAGCATATAAGGGTAAGGGAGCGGCTATAGATCCTTATCCATGGGATAACCTTGGAAAGGTAGTGTCTAGGGCCCCAAACAATCAATTTTGTGCCTGCAACTCTGGGATTTGTGCCACATTTTCAACCCTTGAGCCAAGGTCACTGCCCATAAATTCCCGTAACTTCAAGAGAGGATAAATAACATTAAAACAATACATGGAAGAAATCACATCATCAGGAACTATCTGACACCACCCATCCATGATAGGCATTTCGTCAAACATGTCACAAGAATTTGTCTACAAGTATAAACAACAGATTTAAACATGGGGTCTCTTATAAATCTGAGAATAGATAAGAAAAATTTATCCCCTACATCATAAGCTACAATACATTCTATTTGACCATAGATACATTGTATATTCATTTACAGGAAAAAACATATATAAATCCATACATCATCACTGATAAGGTGCATGCTTATAACCAACATAATAACAAAAAAATGCCATGGATATAACATCAATGGAATCCACATAATAATTAATACATTTTCATACCAAATACCAAAGGAATGATCTTTTCATTAATGAGTGTAAAAACCAATCGGAGATGGGACTTCCACGTTCCACCCGACCATAGAATGATTGAGCCAAATCTCTCCCTTTAGCCAATCACCCCTATGCCATATTACAAGCGTGAATGTGTGAATCATACCAAAAAAACAACGAGGTAATTCCGAGGCTAAACCACCTCACCCTCCTCAATCATAAACTAGGATTTACCGTGATATACACCCTATCAATAGGCCAACAAAAGCATGGATATCATTGGATTCTCTCTGACTAAACCGTGAGGAATTTTCCTGTCTCCTAGTTTCTCAGGATTTACCGCAACCCACAATCTGAATCAAAGGCCATTAGAGCCCTAAACCGAGACACCGCCCTCTAAGATTTACTGTATATCCCGCCATTCACAAGAAAGGATTCTTAGGCCTAATCAAGGGAAACCACCTATCAAGATTTACCGAAATCCAATCTCAGATCACTAGGCCCTAAACTGAGGCACCACCTCTCATGCTTTACCTCAATCCAAACTCAGATCACAAGGCCCTAAATCGAGGAAACACATAAAAAAATTCTATGTCAAATAATAATAATATTTGGAGATCCACCTCAATCAGCTTCGAATCCATCCGATAATCTAGTTAAACCAAGACATGAGTACTCCACAACACCATGGCTATCTTGAAATAGCAAATCTAGGTTGAAAACATTGTCACACCTAGAAAAATCCCATGCCAAGACAACAAAGAACCACTTTCAATATCATGCATGCCAAATCTGGCAAGGAAAACACACATGAAAATCGATATCTGCCAGGAATATTGTTGTAGCTACCTGAATCCTGCTCCTCCTTGCTTGCTTCCTCTTTTTTCCTACTTTCTTGTCTTTATTTCTCACTAAAATGCTCCAAAAAAATCTAAATGTCCAAGAGTGAGTGAGAGAGAGAGAATAATGAGAGAGCTCCAAAAAATGTGAAAAAAAGCTTGCCAACTGATCCTCAAAATCCCTTTTATCAATGTGGCCTCTATGTTCGTCATTTTACATTATTTTCCTTCATTTTCCTCCTCACATGAAACCTGTGACCTTTCATCTCCCTTTTCTCCTAATTTCCATTATTTTCATAAATAATGTGACAAACATGCCAATTTGTCTTTCCAAAGCCTTTTCCTTTGCCTTTGCCAATTTCCTTTAGCCATAATAAACTGAATGAACACTTGCTAAGATGTTTTTCCCACCATTCAACTTGGAATATGTGTCCCATCGACCATGGTTATTATATATTTTTACATGAATTTTTACTAGGGCTATTACAGAATCCTTCCCCTTGGGGGAACACCATCCTCAGTGTTCGATCACACCTGTAAACAAGGAAACCACTGAAAACAAAACACAATGCCTATGGAGCTTTATAACACACCTCATTATAGTATTTACAATGAATATCCTACTTAAAAGAAAAAACTATCATGACAATCATACCGCGTACTAGAGCTTTATAATAAAACTCATTACGGTATTTACAATAACAACCACATATATACTCATACATATTTGCTTCAACCGGAAAATAAACATACTGTTTACAGAGCTTTATAAATCCAACTCAAAACAATATTTACAATCATATACACATATACACATTTTATCAACCAATAAATAGAAGGATATGATGCCTGTATCAACAACAAGGGAATCTAAAGGCTCACAACTCCACCCTCAGGTAATACCAGGATTCACCTCCTTCCCAGGAAGTCCAAAATCCATTGTCAAAGTCAAAGCTGCATCTAATGTCCAACACTACAATATTGCGCTATTATACCCTTAGTGAACAGTTATTGACTCATTGTTCAAGGGCACACACCCAATGTGCATCTGATTCCATATGGAAATTATAACAAGCAAAACAAATCCATCCCCGACCTTCCCTTCTCTGCTACATAGTCTGCTACAATCTTGCACTATTATACCCTTAGTGAACAATTATTGACTCATTTTTCAAGGGCACACACCTAATGTGCATCTGATTCCATATGGAAATTATAACGACCAAAACAAATCCATCCCCGACCTTCCCTTCTCTGCTACATAGTCCCTCGAGAAATCTGGTCATCACCTTCAGTGTAGTCAGTAACCTTCCAAGTTCCCCGACATCCCGTATCCCGGGTGATCCATTCCCTTGGAAAGGATCCCTCGCATCAGAAGATACAAAAACCAAGGAATATCCCTGCCTCAAAACCACTATACCGGTTATAGCATGCTCATGGAAATCAATGGACTTTATTGGGTACCAATGTCCCACGATTTCCCTGCTTTTGAAGTGCTTTACCATCATATTGTTTCCTGTTTCAATTCCTTTTGTTGAAACTGTTAGCTCTTGTAGTCAGTTTCGACCACCCAACCAGAAATTTCTGTGATTCTTGTACCAAGCACATAACTACCATTAGATTCAAAATAAATTGAAATAAACTCAAACCATACCTCATTGGTAGTTCGTCAATAAGGTACACTTGCAATTTTGTTCGCTTCCTGTCACACAAGTCAAACTAGTTGTTTAATAAAATCATCATGTATAAACATATCACATCTGGTTAGCTCAAAACTCAACCATCATAACTCAAAATCATGAATCACATGAAATCATCATAAACCATAATCATAGATCACATGTAACCATCATAAGTTAGAATCATAGATCATATGCACAATAAGGTTGAAATAAAATATCGATACTTATCCTTCATCAGTCCTTACTTCTGCCCTTGTTCTTTTGTACTCACACCGGATCGGTTGCCATGCCCAGCAAGAACCCAGTGCCTTTGCTTCTCTTTAATCATGTACACATGCACACAGTGTATAACACATACATCCACACAAGGTGTAAAATACCACATAATACATACACCTACATACAATGTACAACACAACACAATACATACACCTACATCCAGTGCACAACACAACACAATACATACACTTACATCCAGTGTACAGAAAAACACATACACCTACACCCGGTGTACAATACAATACAATATATATACATATACATAGTAGAACACAATTAATACACATGTCACGATACCACGACTACACTATGCACATGCATATCACCGCATGTACGCAACACATCATGTACGACATGCACAAAATACCACATGTATACCAATACCATATGCACAACATGTACACAGTACCATATGTACACAACACTACCTACACAATGTGTGAAATACAACACATGTACACAACACTGCCTGCACAACATGTCCACAATGCCAAATGTACACTGCACCACTTATACAATGTGTACACAATACCACATGTACACAACACCACATGTACACAATGCCACATGCACGACATGTGCATGGAACAACATGTATACAACACCATAAGTAAAACATGTACACAACACCACATGCACACATCACCATATGTACAATCATGCACACAACACCAAATGTACATAACACCATACTTACACAACACCACATATCCAACATGCACACAACACTATAAATACAACATCATATGTACAATCATTGAATATACAACATGTGCAACATATACAAAAAAATAGTATCACACCTCCATATACCACCCAATGACCCCACAAGCAACCTTGCTTCTAGTGTCTTTACAAAATCCATGCTTATCCTAGCATGCCGCATATCAAGCTACTTTCACTTCGCTGATGTAGCCCTAAAAATTACTTGTCCATAGCATAAACATAGACATAGTACAAGCATATAATATCAATTCATATCCACATGATACTGACCTCGTAGATGTGTCAAGACTACTCTGCCACTTGATTCCTCATAAGACCAGGAACCTCTTCATGCCATTCACCTGCATAAGCAATCATTCCTCCACAAAAATGATCCTTGGCAATCCTATCAGGCAATGACATAGATACATAGATACATAGATACATACATATATAATCATTAGCATAAAATAATCATCATCCTGTTAGAAAATGACATACATACATATATACATATAAAAATTATCATTAAACAATCATGATCCATGATGACCCTGTCAGACACGCCATACATACATACATGTAGACATATATAAACATCAACATAATCATGATCACATCATAATTACCATTTAGCATAAGGTCTAGGTTAAAAGAACTTCCTCATTTCAGAACAACATGCACAACATTGAGAACCACAGTTCTAACTTATCCAAAGCATCTAACGCCTCATATCCATTTACTTTACCTACTCTTCAATTGTCCATTTACCCAATGGAATCAACAAATCCAACCGACTATCATATTCTTACCTTCCGTTGCACTTACTCATGCACCGAGCTTCATCTGAGTCTTACATCACCTGTTGGGTACCACACAGTTCTCCTTGAGCTCCGTGAACTTTCCTCTTTCCCAACCAATTCCCAAGACTCTCAAAACATACAAGGAAATAACAAGAGAAAGCAAGAATAAGATCATGAAAACCAAAATAAATATGACACCGCAAAAAGTGGCATAACTATGCACCAGACATAAGCAAGACCGCAAATCAAGCTCACAAATCACAAAATACAAAAATAAAAAGAATAGTAACAAGAACCATGACTCAATCCCCACGGTTCCCAATACTTCCAAAGGAAAGCTCAACCCGAGGCTTTTTGAATATTTCATGGTAGTATCTTTTTCCATGAAGTATATGCATCATACTGCAATAAAAACATAGCTTTTAGTGCATAAATAAACATAACAACAAGCAAGTTACCTTACCTTGTTGTGCCGAACACGTTGACCTGTAACTGAACACACATGTCAGCCATATGTACCAAACATCAAGACAACATATCTATTAATTTGAAATCAAATTTTACCAAGACTAAAAACCATGTCATAATCAACAATCATGTCACATTCATCAGTCATAATATGCATAAGGCTACAAATATCACCTACTTACACTCAAGTATATACTGGTTATCTCAGCACATACGTGTTAGCACAACCATCTTAAAACAAGATCATTGCTTCATGCAATATTACATACACATATAATCATATCATGCAATTAGTCAAAAATTCAAACAACTTGCAAACATACCATGTTAAATACATCAACTAGACGACGTAATAGACATCAAATCATTCAAACACCAAATAGACGACATAAGAAAAATCATACCTTAATGCATCTCAGGGGAGGCTATCTTGTCTGCACCATCAATCTAGATTAGCACAATATAACTTCACAACACCTCAATTCAAACTAAATAAGGTTAAGATATCCACAAAAGTAACTAACTAACATGTTCACATCATAGACTCATAAACAATTGTCATTCATGCATAAAAATCACATATGCATAGTCAGCCTAGATTATTACAATACAATATCAAAAATATATTGACTCATATATGAATGTAATAACCCTAACCATCTGCATAGGCCAAACCAAATTAACATGATACATATAACATCAATATTTTAATGAAATAGCCTTAATCATCAAGTTACTAGCATGTAACAACAAGTTAACCTATAACATACTCATCAACAACATATCACATAATCATCAAGTTATCTAACACAAAACAACAATAGCCATGCATACAAACACATGTTACTATCATTCATGACTATCTGACACATGTGCATATAGCTACACTAATCAACTAGCATCTATAATGTATGTAATCATAACATCAATAGAATGGAAGGAATACCCATAACCATAATTCATATAACAATCCTTAATGTACATAACTGCATTCCCAACATTTAAACTTGTATGATGACATGCTCTTGCTTCGAGGTCCAATGTTTCAACTTCACTTTGATGATTTGCATCTCCTACTCTATCTCAACCAACACATTAGCATCATAACATATTAATATCATCATGATGACCTAATTTCATACAATGACCTTATGCACAACAACCTCAATCAAGCCAATGAAAATTTGACCATATGCACCCACTTGACATGTTTATGTATAAATTTGATAACTGATATGTTATACACCGAGATTCTCCTGATCACACACTATTTTAACTTCATGCACAATATAGAATCTCTTCTACCATTGATCATTAATTGCGGAAATAAAAACAATTGCATGCGCACATTAAAACCATAAACAATCACACATATGAACACAGTATTTTATGGGAAAGCTTAAAGCTGAAAACCCCCAACTATCTGTATATTATATGTCATAGATATCATGTAAAAATCATCATACAAAGCTCCTCACAAGCTCTCAGTACAATCTCCAATTGCTACACACTAATCAGGTCCGATCTAGCAAATCTCATGCTCCAATCTCTGCCACCTACTAGCCTGCCTCTACTGCGCAATCACTGCTGAAGAATGGCTCTGAATGAACTCAAATTGGTCCAACCTTGCTCACGCAATCCTCATTGGCATCTCCAACCACTTTGTGTTGCAAATCATGCAACACTATAGTCACAACTGATAGTCACACTGCTCTTTCACCTACCTCTTCACTAGTCTCCACTGAAACTGTCCATGCACTATAGTTAACTGATGTATTCTTTAGTTGATTAATGAGTTAATAATTAGTGAATTAATTAATAATTAATTCACACCACTCTCACTAGTGTATCAATCAGTTAGACTAGATACAACTAGATCAACTATGTTTAACTCAGTTAAACTGAACACAACTCCATCAACTACCTCAATAACTCCACCAAACTCTGTCACATGAGTTCTAACTGAAGTATCCATGCAATAGCTCCACTTAACCCTCAGGAATAGCATAATTCCTTCTGTCAGCTCCTGTGCCACATCTGTGCACATAACTGAAGTGCTCCAAGAGAATAAGATAATGTTTATAGTCCAAATATTATTAAGAGCTAATAATATTCGACATATCTATTTTTATACTGGCAATCTAAAAATAGATTCCGCCCAATATGTCTAAAAATAGAAGTCCATCTATTTTTCCAACTTGACCAACCATCCACAAATAGCATCCTGCAACTCATAGAATATGATCGATATGTCTAAAAATAGACATAGTCTAAAAATAGACTTTGCGCCAAAAATAGCCTGCGGGCCCACTTAGTGAAGGCGACTCTTTTCACTAACCGCAACATTACCACAAATACGTTCAACGGTATAACCAATCACCATCGACCCGATGCATGTTCAACATGTGACATCACACGAGAAAGTATACAGGGATAACATTGACAAGCCAATATGTGACCTAGCATAGACAAGAAACACATACACAACATGTAGCAACATGTAAGCAAGTATACACGGTCAATACATAAGCATGAGCAACACATAAGTAGTCATACACTCATGACAACATGTTGAAAGCAACATCATCAACCCTTCCATGGCGACATCACTGCCACCATGGCCAACACAACACGGATGCAACAAGCACATACATACTACAAGCATACTACACACACATGAAACTAATATAAACACATTATCCACACACCGCCCATCCAGTCCAAGGGTTGAACCATGCTCTGATACCACTCTGTGGTATCATATATGAACGAAATAGAACGGGAAATAGACACTAAAATGCATGACAAATGCATATATAAACATGATCAACACCATGAAAATGCAAGAAATACACATAGAACATAAGCATGGGGAACACATATGCAATCGACATGAATGCACGATCAACACACACAACCTAAGGAGAGTGCAACCATGTTCTGATACCACTCTGTAACACCCCCTTCCCACATCTACCCAAGAATCCAGAAAACAGGGGTAAATATGTGATGAGAGACTACTATAATGAGATTCAACCTCCTATGTGACCTTAAGGAAGTGGAACTAACAGAAACAAGACAAAACACCTTACATAACATCGTAGCACCTCCAAGAGGTAAACCACCCTCCTGACCCACAGAAACTTGAAGGATATATTACACCCATTCCTCTTGAGCCTTAGCCATGAACATATAGAGAACGGGGAGTGGCTATAGAAATTTAGCCATGGGCCCAGCCTTAGCAAGCTAGTGTCGAGAGCTGGCCGATCAATTTTGTGTGCATAACTCTAGATATTTGTGCCACATTTTCAGTTCCTGAGCCCAGGTCACTGCCCAAAACTTCCTGTAAATTTAAGAGAGGATAAATAAAATTAAAACAAATACATGGAAGCAATCACATCATCAACAACTCACGTGACCCCACCAAGCCATGATAGGAATTTCGTCAAATATGTCACAAACATTGCATCTACAGGTGTAAACAACATAATTAAACATAGGGGTCTAATACTTATCTGAGAATCGTTGAGAAGCATTGCTCCCTTACATCATACGTTGCAATACAATCTATTTGACCATAGATACATTGTATATTCATTTATAGGCAAAAACATAGATAGAGCCATACATCATCACTGATAAATACAAGCTTATAGCCAGCATAATAGCAACAAAAATACCATGGATATAACATCAATGAAATCCACATAATAACGAGTACATTTGCATACCAAATATCAAAGGAAAGATCTTCCCATTAATGAGTGTAAAAACCAACCGGAGATGGGACTCCCACGTTCCACTCGACCATAGAATGGTTGAGCCAAATCTACTTTAGCTAATCACCCCCGTGCCATATTCGTGGGACTAAAACTGAAAAAACCAACCAGGGCATCCCAAGGCTAAACTACCTCACCCTCATCAATCATAACCATGCTTTACCATGATCTACACCCTATCACTAGGCCAACACAATCATGGATATCACCGAATTATCTTTGCCTAAACCGTGAGGAATTTTCTTGTCTCCTGGTCTCTCAAGATTTACTGCAACCCACAGTCTGAAACAAGGGTCACTATTCCCTAAACTGAGACACCACCCTCTAGGCTTTTTCCATATATCTTTTCATTCACCGACAATTATTCCTAGGCCTAATAAAGGGCAACCACCTCTCAAGCTTTACTGCAATCCAAACCTAGATCGCTAGGCCCTAAACCGAGGAAACACATAAACCAATTCTATGTCAGAAATAATAATAATATTCAGAGATCCACCTCACTTAGCTTTGAATCCATCTGGTAATCCACATAAACCAAGACATGAGAACTCCACAACACCATGGCTATCCGAAAATGGCAAGGCTAGGCTGAAAACATTGTCACACATGGAAAAAACCCATGCTAATATAGCAAAGAACCACATGCAATACCATACATGCCAAATCTAGTAAGGAAAACACACATGCAAATTGATACCTACCAAGAATCCTATTGTAGCTGCTTTATTCCTACTCCTCCTTGCTTGATTCCTCGTTTTTCCCTCCTTCTTGCCTTTCTTGCTCCAATGCCAAAATACTCCAAAAAACTGTAAGTGCCCAAGAGCAAGAGAGAGACAGAATAATGAGAGAGCTCCAAGAAATGTGAGAAAAATATTTCCAACTAATCCTCAGAAGCCTTTTTATCAATGAGGCCTCAATTTTCTTCATTTTGCATTATTTTCCTTCATTTTCCTCCTCACATGAAACCTGTGACATTTCATCTCCATTTTCTCCTGATTTCCATTATTTTCATAAATAAATGTGCCAATATGTCATTTTTTCTTTCCAAATCCTTTTCCTTTGTCTTTGCCAATTTCCTTTAGTCATAATAAATTGAATGAACACCCGCTACGATGTTTTTCCCACCATTCAGCTTGGAATACATGTCCCATCAACCGTGGTTATTATATATTTTTACATGAAGTTTTACCAGGGCTGTTACAGTAATCAACAGATTTAAATGACATATCTGAACATAGGGGTCTCATACTTATCCAAGGAAGACTAAGAAGCATTGTTCCCTTACATCATTACATGCAGTATCATCTATTATGTCATAGATACATTGTTTACTCATTTACAAATAAAATCATGAGGAGAGGCATACATAATCACTGTCAGAATACATGCTAATAACCAACAAAATAACAACAGAATTATTAGGGATACATCAACCATGGGATCCACATGTAAACTTCTCATTTACACATCAAATTCCAAGGAAATGAACTTCTCATTAATGAATGTAAAAAACAAACCTAGGATGGGACTACCATGTTCCACTCGACCATATATTTACTGAGCTAAATCTCTCTTCATCCAATCACACCCGTGTCATATTCCAAGCATGAATATGGGACTCATAACCAAACAAAAAGAACCAAACAAGCATGGATGATACCAGATTTCTCCACCTACACCATGAGGAATTTTACTGCCTCCCAGTCTCTCAGGCTTTACTTTAATTCACAATTTGATGTTGGAAATATTGTCATTGACGGAAAAGGAGGCAGCACTCAGGAAAAAGAGGCAGCGCTGAAGCAAAGGAAGGCAAAAGAGGCACAGTGAAAGCAATAGAGGCAGCAAGAAGAAAGTCAAAATGTAACATTCATAGAAGCACAGTGAAGAACCGTTATCGGAAGATAGAGACAGAGGCAGAGAGCAGTTACAAAATTCCGGGAATCGCATACTCCAGCGAGCGTTATACATATAATATAACACGAATCTTATTCCGGGAATCGCAGACTCCAGCTGGGCGTTACACATATAATACAGAACCATATTCCAGGAATCGCACTCTCCAACCGGCGGAGCACATATAACATATACAAACATTATTCCGGGAATCGCTTCACTCCAGTGGAAAAATATATATATAAACATATATATCAGTTATATACAAGCGGAGCGCTTTAACCAAAAGTTCTATCAAAACGAAATGGCTTATAAGGTGGGACCCCTCCCCAATCGCAATCGGAGAAAAGGTTCAATCGGCGGAGTTTTGTTATGTGCTCCGATTAAAGGCCAGACCCGATTGAGCTATATGCCACAGTTTATTGCTAATCGCATCCAAGTTCCCAATCGCATCGGCATTGGTCAATCGCATCGGAGAACATGTGAGTTGCGATTTTGATTGGAAGTCCGGACCCGATGGAGGTATGAATTATAATTCAAACATATTTGAAGTCCTTTCCCAATCGCATCGGCAAAATACAATGAACAGTGGTCAATCGCAACACATATTAAAAGACTTGCGATTGCGATTAAGAGTTCGGACCCGATGGGTGTATAAACGATGGTTTATATATATTTGAATTCCGGCTAATCGCATCGGAGATTATAAGAGCGTCGGAACATATATGAAATGACTTGCGATTGCGATTAAAGCCCGGACCCGATGGACTTATAAACTTTGATTAATAAAATTCGAGTCCCAATCGCATCGGCAAAGAACAGTGAATAGTAATCGATCGCATCGGAGCAAGGCAGCTTGCGATTGCGATTAATCGCAATCAGAATAACTTAAAAGTGACTCAATCGCATCGGAGTATTTGAAGTTGCGATTGCGATCAATCGCAATCGGAGCAGGAGCGATCAATCGCAATCGGAGGAGAATCATTGCATCGGAAAGCGTGATATGTGGGCCCGGGGCAGAGTCATATATAATGAATTTGGTTTAATAAAGGTTTAATCGTATTGGCAGCCAATCCTTATGGACGTCGGGTTATTTGCAAATAAATTGCATATATTATATATGTTGAATAACGTTTGAATATGATCCGAGGGCATAACACATATGATATATAATGGTTATTGAGTTATATATATAACACGGTTGCGATAAGCTGCGTGGTCTCTAGACCCACGGACCTTAGCTTTACGGGAGGGCGATTATTAACGCTTGTGATATATGTATGTTCCGGCCTGCGGAACCTGCCACATCAACAAGACACTAATGGCATAAAAGGGATTGGAATTTCTCCAGATTTACAGTCAGCGGATATAAAAGGCACATTTACACATATGCAGCAGTTACACCACAGCAGAGGACAGAAGAGAAAACAGATCCGAAAGAAGATAAAACACAGTCACAGAAAAGACAAAGACAGCCAAAGAAAAGACAAATGCGTACCAATTCAAAAGACTAAATAAGTTGAGCTGGAGTTCTCATTTAAATTTGAATGTAAATGTTTTATTTAAATTTTTATTGTTTATGATGCATTGGCAAGTCTCAGAGAGAAAACAAACTCCCACTGTAATGTTAAAAGTTGACACCTACAGTTATAATTTCTGAGTAAGCTGATAGAAGGAGTGAGAAGGCAGAAGGCAAAGAGACATGACTTTCCATTTCGAATTCCAAGCAGAATACAAACAGTCATGTGAGGAAATCTATAAATAATATCATCTTGATATGCAGAGAGATTTTTTGAGAGTAAGAGAGAGTAAATCAAGAAAAGGAAGAATATAGAAGGATAAGGCAGAGAAGATTAAGAAAAGCAAAACAGAAGGAGAAGCTACAAAACAGGGCTGATATCTAAGGTAAATCAGCAAACTTTCAGTTTGATAAATTGAGGAAGTTGGAGCTTCCCTATCAAGTTGCAGCTTGATAGCTGTCAGTTGTAGCTGACTGAGGTTGGAGCCTCCTGTAGGTTGGTGCCTGCAGAAAATTGAAGGGAGTTGGTGCTTCCTTGCAAGTTGTAGCTTGCGGAATTGAGGTAGGAGCCTCCTGTAGGTTGGTGCCTGCAGAAAAACAGTGGTGAGAGGGAGTTGGAGCTTGCCTTTGCATCACAACAATAATAAGATGTGGTTTTCTCCCTTTATGGGTTTCCACTTATATCTGGTGTCTCTATGCATGATATTTATGTATTGATCTGATATGTAGCATTTGCTTAATACCTGCTGCTCTCATATTAAGTCTACTTCTCTATTAAACTAATACTTTCTGATTACATTCTAAAATTACTCTCACATCAAATAGAGTTTGAAATGAAGGTGTAAATAAGTTTAATGAAAAGTTTAAGAGATCAGGGATGTATTAAACTGATTCACCCCCCCCCCCCCTCTCAGTTTAATTAGAGGTTCAACATTTGATCCAGTAATTATTAGGCCCTACACCAAGACACACTCTGTAGGCTTTACCATACATCTTATGTCGGGACTACTAGGCCCAATGGAGAAAAATCCACCTCTTGGCTTTACCATATCTACCTCCATTCATTGGCACGAATTGTTAGGCCCACTAAGGCACATAATCCTGACTTTACCACAACCCACTGTCCAATTCAGGGGTCACAAGGCCAGTGTTTTTACCAATATCCACAGTTTGATTAAGGGATCACTATACCATGTGTTTTTCCTTTCATAGATCTACCTCACTCATCTTCAAACCCATCTGATAATCCAGCTCAACCAAATCATGAGGACCCATCTCATCAAGGATATCCAGAAATGAAAAGGTTAGGCTGAAAAACACTGCCACACCTGGAAAAAACCATGCGATGACATAAAATAATCACATGCAATACCATGCATGCCAAATCTAGCAAGGAAATCACACATGCAAATCTATACCTGGAAGGAATCTTGTTGTAGTTGCGCTCTTCATTGCTTGCTCCTTCCTTCTTCTTGCCTTCTTTTTCTTTCTTGTTCTAATGCCAAAGTGCTCCAAGAAAACTCTCTATGTCCAAGAGTGAGTGAGTGAGAGAGAGAGAGTAATGAGAGAGCTCCAAAACTGAACTAATAAAAGGTTTGAGCCAAAACTTGCCAACTGGTCCTTAGAAGCCTTTTTTTATCAATTAGGCCTCTATTTTCTCCATTTTCCATTATTTTCCTTCATTTTCCTCCTCACATGCAACTAGTGACCTTTAACCTCCCTTTTCTCTTAATTTCCATTATTGTCCTAAATAAATGTGCCGAAAATGCCATTTTTCCTTTCCAAATCCTTTGTCTTTGTCTTTGTCAATTTCCTTAGCCATAATAAACCAAATGAACAACCACTAGGATGTTTTTCCCAACATTGAGCTTGGAATAAGTGTCCCAAAATCATTTAATATGGTCAACCATTTGTTTTCCCACTACCTCAAGATGCCTCCATGGTTCAAGGTTAAGCCTTGATGGGAATTGAACATTGCCCAATGGTGGAAAAAATCTAGCTTTCCACCATAAAATATAACCCATTTGGACTCTTATATATGCATCTTAGTAAACAAAATATCAACAATTAAATCCTTTGAATCAAATATACCCTCAATATTCGAATTACCCAATTGTGAAATTATTTATATTGAAAGTTACTACAATAAATAATACAATTACAAACTAAGTTAAAATCAAACTAAAATTAGCAACAATTAAATCAGATTAGATTATATTGTGAAAGTCTTATTAAATCAATGTTGTATGCTAAATTGTTATTATCGCAAGAAATTTATGGCTAGAGACATGGAATGAATTTTTCACACAGAATAATTACGATCGAGGCGTTTTCTTTGCGGGCTTGGGGTGAGCAAACACTATTCCATTAGGGGAATTTTGAGGTCTAAAATGGGCCTCCCAAGGAAAATGTATAATCAAATTTCACTTTATGAGAACCAATCACATTTTAGTGGATGAAATCATCCCTAATGGTTGAGGTGGCATTACTTGAGTTAAAGGTACTTACTTGTTACATTCTCAATGGTGGATAAAAACTCATGGTTAACCATGGTAGCGCTCTAAGATTAAAGTCATAAAGTAAAGTACTAATAATAATGTATTTCACGCTTTTTGAATAAAATATTATTATTGTCATTTCATATTTTTTGAAATAAACAATGCATATCTTTACATAATCTTCATGTCTTTACACATTTTTCAATAAATATTATATTTGTATACTTTCATATATTTATTTTTAAATTATATATTCATCTCATTTGATTTAATATTATAATTTCAAATTAATTATAAGTTAATATATATATATATATATATATATATATGAAATCAAGATAAATAAAAATGTAACCTTGTAATTTTACGATAAATAAAATCTATGAATAATAATATTATAATATTAATAACAATACAAACATATTAAAATTAAAGAAAAGAGATATATTAGTTTTGTATGATGAAAAAATGTACATTAGTTTTGTATGATAAAAAAATGTATATTAGGTTCAACATAGTGATAGCAACAAAACTGAATTCGGACCCCCTAAGGAGAGCTGGTCTTTTCTTGTCGCTCTGTCAGCATTTTCTCTCAATTAACTTAGTTCCTTGCCACGTGGTCTTCCACAACTTCTTGTAACTTTATTTATCAATTTCAGAGAAATTGATAAATAAACACATTCAGCAACCTTAGAAAAATCTAAATATATCAGCCCTTATAACTCCGCAATATCTCCAATATAGAATCGACGCCAACTTCGAGATTTAGTTATATGGTAAAAGTTAAATACTTCGGGGCTTAGGTGAATCACCCGATTACATCACCAGTGGAACACTTAATATACTTTAAGCCGGCCCCACATGTACAATTGGCAGAAATTCCATTAAATACACACAACTATACCTTGGTTAACCTCTGGGCTACTTCTGAACGCGATCGTCGTTCGATGAGCCTTCCTCCAGATCGACGGCGTTTGTCGATATCGCACTGCCTCCTCAATCGAACTTTAATGTGCGATGGCACGCGAAAAGGCGGTTTTTGGGGTCCCACCTTTTGCTACGTGTCAACCACTCTATGGAATCGCTCCCAATTTGGGAATACCGCTTACCCCGCAAAAGCGGTGCGATGTGGGCGGGTTGGTTTCACAAATCCACTCTCGGTTTTGGAACAGTGGTTGACCATGGTTTAACTCCTTCCTTCCTATGCTCTCCCATTTGATAACTCAGGGTCAGACCTCGGTTCAGGATTCAATTAACAACAAACGGTCTATTTCTCTTACGGGCGGAGTCTTCACTACCTCAGAATAGAGTTAGTCGACCACAAGTATACGCAGAATTCTTCTATGAGTGGAAATTAATTCAACAGAGCTTGTTCGAACAATTCAAGAGAAAACAATAGATAGAGAAATGCGAAAATTATGCAACAACCCTATTCAACGAATTCACACAGACGAGTGTTCAATCGCCTCACAATTAAACAAATTATTCACAAATAATGATTCGAGACAATTCGATAGCCAACGAGCATGGAAGTTTATTTAACTGGAAGCAATTGTTTAACACACAGATTTTTTTATTGCAGAAATCTCTTCCCCTCAATACATCCGAGGGATACAATTTATATACATTACAATGTGTCTCTTCGGTTCCTCGGTGAGGACTGTTTAGAAAATCAAAGGCCTAATTACAATTTACTCAAATAACTGAAACATGAAAGATGGGCTAAACTATTCAAATTCTACTAACTCCAACTAGTCTAAATGCAACACGCAGTTGAGGTATTGACACCTAGGTATTACAATTCAATGATTTTGAACCCTACTAGACACAACATGTGGAAAAAACCTCCTACATTGCTGGCTAGTGTCTAATTCCCCTACATCAGACTCCCGAGGGCGATTTTCTTCATGGGCTCCTGTCCATGAGCTCTTCCACTGATCTTCCTATCTTCTGCAACATTCCTTCAGTCATCCAAGTGGCGTCTTCCTCTGGCTTGTCCTTCCATTTGATTAAGTACTGAAAGTACTCTTGTCCTCTGGTCTTCCTGAACACTCTTTTGTCCAATATCTTCTCTGGTTTCAATGGTTTTGTTGGAGGTAGTTGCTTTTCCCACTCAATCTGTTCCTTGTCTGCTGATCCCTCTTTTGCACCTTCATCTTCATACTTGTAAAAATCTGCAACATTAAAAATGGGAGATATTCCAACATCAGGAGGTAATTCAATCTCATAAGCATTTGCAAAAAACTTTCTAAGTATCTTGCATGGCCCAATCTTTTTGAACTTCAATTTGTTATACTGCTTCCTTGGGAACCTCTCCTTTCTCAGGTGTGCCAAAACCAGATCTCCTACTTCAAAATGGGCTTCTTTTCTACTCAAGTCTGCTCTGCCTTTGTATTTGATGCTGTTCCCTTGTAGCTGTTGTTTCACTTGTTCATGTATGGCTTGGACCTCTGAAGCAAATTCCTCACCATCAGCACTTATCAGCTTTGCCTTTCCCATATTTCTTAACTCTGATGTTCCCCTGGGGTGCATTCCATAAACAATGTGGAATGGAATCTTCCCTGTGCTTCTGTTTGGTGAGTCATTATATGCATATTCTGCCTGGGGCAAAATATGATCCCATTGTTTGGGATGCTCTCCTGCAAGACTTCTCAACAAATTTCCCAGACTCCTATTCACCACCTCAGTTTGTCCATCAGTCTGAGGATGATAAGCTGAGTTGAAACTCAGTTTGGTACCAAGTTTCTTCCACAGTGTCCTCCAAAAATGGCCCACAAACCTGGTGTCTCTGTTTGAAACAATTCTCTTGGGCAACCCATGCAACCTAACAACTTCTTTGAAAAAAAAGTTAGCAACATGAGTGGCATCACTAGTCTTATAACATGGAATAAAATGTGCCATTTTGGAGAATCTGTCCACTACAAAAAAGACTGCATCATTCCCTCTCTGAGTCTTGGGCAATCCTAGAACAAAATCCATACTCACCATGTCCCAAGGCCTGTCTGGAATAGGTAAGGGAGTGTACAATCCTGCATTTTGGCTCCTTCCTTTAGCATATTGACAGATTTTGCAATTCTTCACAAAATTATCCACTTATGCTCTCATCTTCGGCCAATAGTAGAAGTGACTCAGCTGCTCATAAGTTTTATCAGTACCAAAGTGTCCAGCAAGTCCACCACTATGCTTCTCCTTGATCAAGTTTTCTCTCATGGAACATTTTGGTACACACAGTTGGTTTCTTCTTAATAGTAAGTCCTCCTGCAAGAAATAATCATGCCACTGGCTTCTATCTGTTAGAACAGGGTTACAACATGCCTCAAATGCTTCTTTAAAATATGGATCTATTTTATACAATTCCCTGAGAAAATCAAATCCTACAACTTCAAAATTGGTTTCTTGAACAAGCATGTGCCTCCTACTCAAAGCATTAGCTACTTTATTTTATTGGCCACTTATATGTTTCAAAACAAAGTTAAAACCTTGGAGATACTCAACCCACTTGGCATGCTTATGATTCAACTTGGGCTGCTGTACAATGTACTGCAAAGCATGGTTATCAGAGTATAATACAAATTCTCTGGATATCAAATAATGCCTCCACTTTTTCAATGCCTGAACAACTGCATAGACTTCCTTCTCATAAGAGGAATACTTCCTTCTTGTGTCATTCATATTTTCACTGAAATAGGCTAAAGGCCTATCATCCTAACTCAACATAGCTCCAATGGCCTCTCCACTGGCATCACACTTCACTTGAAATGGTTTAGTAAAATCAGGCAGAATCAAAACAAGCTTTTCAGTTATCTTTTGCTTCAAAATTTTAAAGTTTCTTTCTACTTCAACAGTCCATTTAAATGGTTTTTTTCTATTATTTATTTTCTCAATGGTGGGTGCATTAATCTTACTGAAGTTTCTTATAAACTTCCTGTAAAAACTGGAAAGTTCATGGAAACTTCTTACCTCAAAAACATTTCTGGGTGAAGGCCACTCCACAATTGCCCTAACCTTTTCTGGGTCCATCTTTAATCCCTCTACAGAAACAACAAAACCCAAATACACCAACTCTTCCTTCATGAATGAAAATTTCTTTAAATTTATCAACAGTTTCTCTTGGTGCAACTTCTTCAAGACATAATTAAGATGCCTTAAATGCTCTTCTTTATTCTTGCTGAAAATTAATATATCATCCAGATACACTATCACAAATTTACCAATGAATTCTTTCAATACTTCATTCATAAGTCTCATGAAAGTGCTAGGTGCATTTGAAAACCCAAAAGGCATTACCATCCATTCATACAATACTTCATTTGTTTTAAAGGCAGTTTTCCACTCATCACCCTCTCTTATTCTGATCTGATGATATCCGCTTTTTAAATATATCTTTGAAAAATATCTAGCACCACTCAAACAGTCCATTAAATCCTCAACTCTGGGTAAAGGGAATCTGTACCTGATTGTTATCTTATTTATTGCTCTGGAATCATTACACATCCTCTAGCCTCCATCTTTCTTTGGGCTCAATACTGCTGGTACATCACATGGACTCAAAATTTCTCTAATCAGTCCCTTGTCCACCAATTCCTGTACTTGTCTCCTGATTTCCTCATTTTCTATGGGAGTCATTCTGTAGGCTACCTTATTTGGCAGATTTGATCCAGGGATAAAATCTATCTGATGGCTGATCTTCCTCACAGGTGGCAGCTCATCAGGTAAATCATCCACAACAATGTTACAGTAATTGTCTAACATCTCTCGGATTTCTATTGGCAAATCAGAAATATTTGTAGAAGTAAGAACTACCTTAGGCTTGCAAACTAAAGCAAAACTTACCTCTTCTTCTTCTATCTGCTGTAGATATTCCTTTCCGCTCAGCAACAAGGTCTTTGGCTCAACCACTCTGCTTGATGGCTCTCCTTCTTCCATGGGTATCAATGTATGATGCACCCCATCCTTGAAGAACTTGTAAGTGTTCTTCTTGCCATCATGCACCACTGCTCTGTCAAACTTCCAAGGTCTACCCAGCAGTATGTGACACACATCCATGGGCATTACATCACACAGGACCTTATCTTTGTATTTTCCCATTTACAGCTCTATCTCACACTGTTCTTTTACAATCAGCTGGTGCCCTTTATGCAGCCAAGACACCCTGTAGGGAGTTGGATGATCCCTTGTCTTCAGATTCAACTTCTCTATCACCTCAGTGGAAACCAGATTGTCTGTGCTGCCACTATCAATAAATAGCTGGCAGCATTTCCCTTGGACTTTTCATATACTCCTAAACAAAGTCTTCCTTTGTGCAGGCTCAGTGACCTCTTTGGTTTGCTTCAACAGGACCTTATTAGCCACCAAGTACTCTCCCCTCTCAGGAAGAATTTATTCTTTAATTGCTGCCTCTTCTCTAGCCTGGGCAACAACAACATTTCTTGGACCAACACCCACATTATCCGAGCACTCATAGTGCTTGTGTCCCACTTGCTGACATCTATAACACCTCAATTCTCTACCTCTGCCTCTTCCTCCTCTTCCTCTATAAGAACCCCTTCTGCCTCTTGCATCACCCTCTGTAGATGCATTCTGAGGTGAGCTACTATTAGCTCCATCCCTGGGTGTAGTAGGCTTTCCTTTACCACCCTGACTTCCCTTTCCACGGAAAGTACCTCTCCCTTTGGAAGACTGCTTCCTCAGGAGTTTCTCCTCTGCTTTCAAGGCCATCTGATAGGCCTCTTCAACTATCTTAGGAGACAGAAGACTAATCTCATCTTAGATCTCCAGCTTGAGACCATTCACATATCTGGCAGTCTTCTCTGGTGTGTCTTGAAATTTCCCAGCTCTTATGCTTACTCTATAGAATTCCTCTGTGTATTCTTTTACTGTCAACAACCTCTATCTTAGGTTCTACATTTTCCTAAACAATGTTAGTTGATAATCACTAGGCAAGAATTTACCTTTTAACTTAGCCATCATTCTGGTCCAGCTCTTGATAGGCTGCTTGCCAACTCTCCTTCTTTTATCTTGCACTCCATCCCACCAAAGTGCAACATGTCCCTTCAGCTTTGTTACTGCAAACTTAACCTTCTTATCCTCACTCATTTCTTCATAGTCAAAGCACTTGTTCATTTCATTAATCCAATCCACCAGCTCTTTTGGATTAAGTCCTCCTGCAAAACTCGACACTTCAATTCTGGGCTTAACTGCAGACCCCAGAACAGTTCTGAGGAGCCTCATGTCAGGAGGAATCTCAACATTTTCTTCAGCTTCTTCTATTTCAGGTTCACTGATGTATTCAGGATCTCTGGGCTGTCTTCGCTCCATGGCATCCATTCTGGACTCGAACCTCTGCAAAATCCCCAACACCTCTGCATTGGCAATAGGTCTCCTTCTGCCAGCACTTCTACCAACTCGGATTGCCATGTCAGTTCTTTGCAAAAAAAACTTAAAAACAACAGATTTGATACCACAAATGACAGAAACAAAACTAAATTCGGACCCCCTAAGGAGAGCTGGTATTTTCTTGTCGCCTTGTCAGCATTTTCTCTCAATTAACTTAGTTCCACGCCACGTGGTCTTCCACAACTTCTTGTAACTTTATTTATCAATTTCAGAGAAATTGATAAATAAACACATTCAGCAACCTTAGAAAAATCTAAATATATCAACCCTTATAACTCCACAATATCTCCAATTTAGAATCAGCGCCAACTTTGGGATTTAGTTATATGGTAAAAGTTAAATACTTTGGGGCTTAGGTGAATCACACAATTACATCACCAGTGGAACACTTAATGTACTTTAGGCCAGACCCACATGTAAAATTGGCGGAAATTCCATTAAATACACACAACTATACCTTGGTTAACCTCCGGGATACTTCTGAACACGATCGTTGTTCGATGAGCCTTCCTCCAGATCGACGGAGTTCGTCGATATCACACTGCCTCCTCAGTCGAACTTTAATGTGCAATGGCACGCGAAAAGGCAGTTTTTGGGGTCCCACCTTTTGCTACGTGTCAACCACTCTATGGAATCGCTCCCAATTTGGGAATACTACTTACCCCACAAAAGCGGTGCGATGTGGGTGGGTTGGTTTCTCAAATCCACTCTCGGTTTTGGAACAGTGGCTGACCACGGTTTAATGCCTTCCTTCCTATGCTCTCCCATTTTCTAACTCAGGGTCAGACCTCGGTTCAGGATTAAATTAACAACAAACGGTCTATTTCTCTTATGGGCAGAGTCTTCACTACCTCAGAATAGAGTTAGTCGACCACAAGTATATGCATACTTCTTCTATGAGTGGAAATTAATTCAACAGAGCTTGTTCGAACAATTCAAGAGAAAACAATAGATAGAGAAATGCGGAAATTATGCAACAACCATATTCAACGAATTCACACAGACAAGTGTTCAATTGCCTCACAATTAAACAAATTCTTCACAAATAACGATTCGAGACAATTCTATAGCCAACGAGCACGGAAGTTTATTTAACTGGAAGCAATTGTTTAACACACAGATTTTTTTATTGCAGAAATCTCTCCCCCTCAATACATCCGAGGGATACAATTTATATACATTACAATGTGTCTCTTCGGTTCCTCGGTGATGACCGTTTAGAAAATCAAAGGCCTAATTACAATTTACTCAAATAACCAAAACATGACAGATGGGCTAAACTATTCGACTTCTACTAACTCCAACTAGTCTAGATGCAACAGGGAGCTGAGGTATTGACACCTAGCTGTTAGAATTCAATGATTTTGAACCCTACTAGCCACAACATGTGGACAAAACCTCCTACATTGCTGGCTAGTGTCTAATGCCCCTGCATCACATAGTTTAGGGCAAAAAAAATATAAAATTTCAACGTATATAAATCTTATGTTATACTTATAAATATAAATTAAATCCATTTCAATATATTTTTTCTTTAATTTTAAATACAACTAAATTAATTTGATTATGAATATATTAATATTACGAAAAATAATCTAAATGTTATAGAATATATATTATATTCCTTTTTACATTATATATTATTTTTTCTTATGTTATAAATCAAATCAATTCAATATGTAATATAAAAAAATATGTAAAATAATATATTACATTTATTATTTTATTTTATTTATTTTTTATATAGTATATTATTTACATGTTATTATATAATTTAAATAATATAAATTTTAATTAATAGTATATTATACAATCAAGAATTTATGAATTTATATTTTAAATTTATTTTAAGTTATTTAAGTACAAAGGACAAATGCATTAGTTGTTCAATGATAATGGCATTTTCTAGAAAATCTCAATCTTATTTATAGTCACATCAATATAAATTTTTTATTAATTTTATTTTGGTATACATTTTCAATTGAATTTAACCATGGCTACATGGATTGTGGTGCAAAAAGTAAAATGAAAATTTATAGATATTATTTTATTCTTTTAGGTATTATTTTATTATTTCCTTAGGAGGCCTATTTTAGACATAAAAATTCCCCTAATGCACCCCAACCAATAATAAGCCCTCCTTTTCATCGTTCCAGAGAATTAAAATCTGACACATGTTGGCTCTTTCTACGCTGAACTTTACGTTAAGTCAAACGAATTTGCGTTATCTTGCATGTCGAGCCGCAATTACAGGTGGGATAGACAAATCCTCAGCTATGGGACTTGCCATTATGGCCATGAGAACATGGAGCTCCATATACATCTATTATTACATGAGAGAACATGGAAAATTTCTGAGGAGAATCTAATCAGATTAGGTATTTTAGAGCACTTCACTTCAATATTTGTAACAATACTCAATCTGAACAAGATTTTATGGAATACATTATTGTTAAAATATTAGAATACCAATTGGAGTTCACCGTTCCTAGTAGCACCTACACCATTGCTCCAATGTTGTGGCTCTCTAAACAATATTTTATGGAATACATTGCCGTTAAAATATTAGCGTACCAATTGGAGTTCACTGTTCCTGGTAGTGCCTACACCACTGTATAAGACTTCCAATGTTGTGGTTCTCTAAACAAGATTTTATGGAATACATTGTTAAAATATTAGCATACCAATTGGAGTTCACCTTTCCTTGTAGCGCCTACACCACTGCATACGACTTCCAATATTGTGGCTCTGAACAAGATTTTATGGAATACATTGTTGTTAAAATATTACCATATCAATTGGAGTTCACCATTCTTGGTAGCGCCTACACCATTGCATAAGACTTCAAATGTTGTGGCTCTTTGAACAATATTTTATGGAGTGCATTACTGTTAGAATATTAGCATACCAAATGGAGTTCACTGTTCCTGGTAGCACCTACACCACTTCATAAGACTTCCAATGTTGTGGCTCTCGAAACAATTTATGGGAACATTTCCACATAACGGTTCTGAGTTGTATACAAAATTTGCGTTAGTAAAGTATCAGTAATTACAAATCAATCAAGTAGGGAAGAAGATGAAATATCAATTTGTTTACATATCACACTCACTAGTATTTCCACTAGATTCGTACTATTTATAACCACGGTCCCAACATGTCGACATGCTTAAGTTCTATATCCAAATGATTTAGGGTCGAGAACCCTCGTGAATTATCGAAGGTATTCATCACAATTTAGTGTTTTCGATGTCCTGTCATGAGGATTTGAGATCAAGAGAGGGTGTTGCATTCGAAGCCCCCTATGATGGCATAGTTTGTGCCAGCATGTTAATCCAACAACAATTTGTTTTCCATTTGCATCTCAGTCTTATCGACTTCCAATCATCATTACTTTTTAGAAGTAAAGGCCATTATTGTAAATCCCTATTCATCTCTATTTGCCAACATCTTTGCTATGTCCACTACAAGTCCTGCATTAAGATTTTTGGCTTCACTGCAACTTGAAAATCAAACACTTGGAATACTTGAGATCTTAATGATAGCCCGAAATACAAAAAATATTGAACTCTTTCCCACATGCACACCAAGTTCTAGACCCCAGCCAGCTACCAAACGATAATTTCACCAAGCAAGTTGGCCACTTGTGTTTTCGCAAGCTGTCATTTGTGTCATTTTGAGATACATGATGTATAAAAACCTTGATGACATCTAATAAATCTAGATTCGTCATTCTCATCTCAATTCACCACTAATTTCATTAATTCACCCATCATGTATCCATTGTTACTTTTATTAGTCCATATCAATTAATCAGACTGCACTTCCAACAATCGAGGACGAATTAGAATGTATAATCAGCATAAAAAAAATGAAAAATACAACTATATTAAATCTAATTGTCTAGCCCCACAGGGGTAGGCGAGTTGGTAATCGGAATGCGGTGAAGTTCGTTTGTAAGGCGAGCCCGACAGGAGGTCACGAGTTCAAATCCCCCGGACTAAAGCGGAGCTGTGGAGAGGGGCAGGCGCATGCTCCCAGTGGGTATAGTGGTAGCGGTCAGAATCGACCCCGTGTAATGCGAGTCGCGAGGCTGCCCCAGTTGCCAATCCCACTGTAAAAAAAAAAAAAAAAAAAAAAAGAAAAAAAAAGAAAAAAAAATCTAATTGTCCAATCTATGATTGAATAAAATCATAACCTGATTTGTGCTTAGTGTTTATAGAAGGAACGTTGTAGGTATGCAGCGACATAATCGAAGAAGGCAATTTGTATTTAAAAAATGAAAACCAAGGAAAAAGAGAAAATGATGTCGCATATTACTAACAAACTCATATTTTGAAATTATAAAAAATAAATATAAATTGCTTTAGTTTAATTTTTATATATATTTTAAGCTTTTTTAGTTATATTTTATGGTTAATTTTTTCTAAAATTTTAAAAATCACAAATATAAACTCCAAAACTTGGCATAATTAAACAAACCATAATTTTTTATTAGGACATGTTCGATGATCACAGAAACATTGGATTCCTTGATTGTTTAACTGTGGAACGATCTTGGCTTAATTTGGAAAATATGTAATGGATTGGTTTCGTGGATTGTGTGACTTAACTAAGAGCATTAGCTTAATTTTGAAAATATGTAATTTATAACGGTTCATGTTCACTAGAATGTGTTATTTGGTTATCATTTTTTTAAATGATCAAATTTTAAAGTGATTATAATATTTTTTAGCTTAATAAAGTAAATTTTTTGAAATGTAAATTAGGCATGCAACGACAAAAATCGAGGAGGGCAGTGTGTATTCAAAAAATGAAAATTAAGGAAAAAGAGAAAACGATGTCACATATAATAATATATTGAAAATGGAGGAATATGGACTAAAATATTTCAAGAATACCAATCCACGAGGAAAAGGAAAAAACATGAAGATAATAAAAAATAGAGTTGTCTTTAGTGTGATTTTTTGGACTTTCCAATGCTGGAATCTGGCAGAAAAATTTGAGGTGAAATCTTGTATTGTGTTATTTAAACTGGTTTTTTTACTATATATATTGATTTAACACCCTGAAAAACCCTCAGGGAACTTCGATTGTGCAGGGGTTACCCATCAAACTTGTGATTTCAATAAATTTCTGCCGGATTTTAGAGAATTTTGACCAGAAAAATCCACCACAAAAGCTTCCAAAAAGTTTCACTAAAGACAACTCAATAAAAAAACTTAAGAAGGGTTGGCTCATCAACTATATTAGAAAACAAAAAACGACCAAAGCACACCATACACAGAAACAAGACCCACTAACAAAAGAATGTAATGAAAAATCATGAAAAAATATATTTAAAATCCCAAAAAGACTAACCCATTCATTCCTATGCATAAACTCCAGAACCCTGTATCATAGTGATTATTCCCACTTTAGCTGGATAACCTGGAAAAATGAAAAACCATATTGCTTAGTTAAAATTAATTATAAATTTATATAAATGGAAAAAAATGGTTTTATTATTTAATAATTTAAAACAAAATAATAAATAACACATGCTCTTTCTTTTATAATTTACAATTAATCTATAAAAGTTTTAACATCTAATCAAATTCGAGGAGTGGAGTCCAAATAAGATTATGATGAATGAATGATACTAAAGAAGCAAACCCTCTTCGATTCTATGAAATAAAGATGCCAAACCCTCTAAACACTTTCAATAAATATATTTGTCCAAAACTTTGTCAATCCAAATTACACTTGAAATTAGGAAAAAATTATTTAATTACGCCGAAGGCAGTTTCTTTGAGGGCTTGGGATGAGCAAACACTATTCACTCCAGCCAATAGGCCTTCATTTTTTTCATTCTAGCAAATTAAAATTTGACACATATTGGCTCTTTCAATGTGTGCTCTTCCATCCTCGTGCTCAAAGAAGGTTTCAGCAAGGTTTGAAGAGGTAGCCAATGGCCTTGATCAAGAAGCTCCGTAAGGAGAAACATGAAGCTCCTACAGGTGAAAAGCCAGAACCAGTTAGAACCCACCTCTCTAACATGATAATTATTCTTGAAAATATATGGAGCATTATTGGTGTTTACAATCGGAAAACATTCAATCAAGTCGAAATCAAGCCTAAGATGAATTCCCATTCTCTAGCAAAGTTTTCTATTTCACATAAAATAAAAGAACAGGGAGAAACCAAAACCATACACACAACAGAGAATTTATATTTATTCATTTCCATTTCGCGAGCCATGCGTTCTGAACGGACGAACTCCACTAGATTTAGAGACCCTAGGAATCGATCTCGGCACCTCCTCTTATCTTTAGGTAAACTTTGTCATTGATTTCTCTTCCCCGCGGTTAGATTTGTATCCATCAGGTTGAAATTTTTGCAAAAAAATTAACCCGAAATTCATAAAATTTTCTTGTAATTTCCCCAGCTTTGGTCGAACTCTACATCTATGTGTCCATTTTTTAATCGATTACAGGGTGCATTCTTGACTTTTGTTGCATCTCATAGCCACAAATTGTCGATTTCGCTCAACCATCACCACCCCATGTATCTGTGGTTTTCTGGATTCTTCATTCTGATATTCGCATGATCAACATGTGGACATGTAATTTTTGCCTTAATGTTGTGATGATCTTTCATCTTGTTCCTTTATGACATTGGTTTGGTTTGCTAATAGAAGAGAAACAACAAAAATTATGTAACCAGATTGCAAGTTCCTTATTTACAGTAACTAATAAGAGAGGTTTTGGGAGGCAATCCACAATGTACCCTTGGATTACCTGGCATTAAATTTGATTGAGGAATTGAAAACTTGTAATTTCCTAAGAAATATCTGAAATTAATTGAATCAATCAATGTCACATTTGCAGGGATCCACGTCAGTATTAATCAACCATAGGATGCAGGTTCAAGCATTCATCTTCTCCAATGTTTATGGAACTTTATTAAGATCTAGGATGTACCTAAGAAGATGGACTGGATGAGGAACATGAATTGTTTCTCCGCCTAGGAACCTGCAGGAAACACCAAATATAGGGTCTTCTTCAAGATATCCACATAGAAAAAGTCAAATGACTATCCCTGAGACACCTTCGCCGGATCAATGAAGTAGTTAGATGAGTGCAACAAAGAAAAATGAATATGGAGTTGCGAGTGGGCCTATTAGAGATGAATTAGGAGGGCAGAAGAGGTGAATGCCACTGGTATCTAATTCTCGTGTAGGTCAAAACAAGGAGTCTAAACATTCCAACTCGGATGTGTTATTTGTGAAAAAAAAATCTTCATCAGCATACATTGAAGTTTTTTCTTTAGCTGCCCAAAATTTTGGGAGTATCCATCAAGCCCTCATAGAACAAATTGTGTTGTCAGCTTTGATTGATGGTTTCTTGAAACCTTATCGAATCAAATTAGTAGTGGCACTGGGAGTGGAGCTATTTTTTGTGACTGATGGAACCTTTGTGGATATGGTTGTTGCACCTAGTGCTGTGGAACTTCTTAGGAATGAATGCCAAGTCACACATAAACATCTTAATATTTTTCAATCTTGCTTTAATAAAATTTGGAATCTTCCTCGTTCACTTTGAGTTGGATCAGTATGTCAAATATATCATTATTCACATCACATCTAGTGTTTGTGGCTAGATTTGCGAACTTCTTTGCATGACATGAGTCTTATCCTATGGCTTGACCAACAAGGCATGGCTTTAGTTGTTTGAATTTTTTTTTGGATTGCCTAAGAATCAAATGACTGATGTTGAAAATATGAAGCATATCATTGGGGTTCACCGAATTCCAGAAGTTTCTAAACAAGGTGACAAGCCACAAATCCTATTCCTCCCATTACAACACATCAATCAAATTCAAATGTTGGGAAATTTTTCTAACCCTCCTGATCGCCATTGAGGGAAATCAAACACTTTGCACACCAGTTACAATTTTTTTTTTCACTTGAAAATTCACAACAATTGAATTTAAATTAGCCTCACGTGGATTGTATTTCATTGTCCATATATTTAGCTTGATTATTTCATTCCACAATCTCCCCACTTCTCCTATCCATGTTCCGGCGTTTCTTTGCACCTCTTGGTGCAATTTCTAGTTTACTAAAATTAAATGTAAAGGTAATTTCCCTATTAACATAAAGTGGGAGAATTAAAATCCCCACTTTGTTTCCTGCTTCCGCCAGGCTCTGCCACTGGTTTGTGGCCCCACCCTCCAATGCCTCTCAGCGTTGTCGCCCCTCCTACTCCTTGATGGTGATCAAACACGTGCTATAAATCACGTTAGTTATAACTTCCCATGCCTTGATTTGACCTTCAGAAATGTGTATTATGTCCTCATAATATTTTCGAGTTAGAAACTCGATGGTGAGATTGATTTTGAATAAAGTTTTAAAGTTTTTTTTAACAAGTATTTTTATATATGGTCTTATATGTATCTATATATATGCTTTAAAAGTAACATATAATATATTTTTTATGCACGTTTTATAATTATGATGTTGTTTTATATGTGTGTGTGTGTGTGTGTGTGTGTGTGTTATAATTTTATATAAATTGTAATATATTATATACTTTTAGTTCTAGAATATATATTGCATGGTGTATATAATTAAATACAAGAAAAGAAGATTATATAAAGATAATTGGACTTTATAGTTTTGGCGAGAAGATATTATATAGTTGAGAGTAAACATAAATGTATTGAATGAAAAATGATTACTAAATATGATCTAAGTATATATGTTTTTGAATATTGGTAAATATGAAGATATGGCATGGGCTAAGGTATAAGTGGAAAAAAAAAAAGAGTTTGTTCCTTTAGGTATATAGGGAAATTTCTAAGGATGGAATTTTATTTTAATGTTTAGAAATTTTGGAGAATATCACTAGTTCATAATATGCAACATGTAAAAGGTTTAGCAATATTTTTTTTTAAATATTCAGATTTCTAATAATTTATGCAATCTCTATATAAATTTTTGGCGATTTTTACAATAAAATAATTTTATGCTATAAATTTTGGGTGAATAATTTTTAGAAAAAATGGATATTAGTGAATCTTTTTTTTTGGAAAAAGCATGGAAAATTAGCCCCTAAACTTTTCCCTGTAGGTACAATTTTGTATGATGTTAATATTTACTATAATATATTACTTTAGTATATATATATATATATATATATTTTGAAGTGAACAGTAAATTAGGCAAAATGTAAAAAGGATAAGTAAACTTCATCATTGAGGGAGAAAAATAACATATGTTCACAAGTAAGTACTACAGAGTCAATAAATTTTATAATGATAAGACTTTAAGGATAAAAGAGCATCATATCATGCATTCAATTATGCGATGATTGATTAAACATGAAACCCTAGATGTTGTTTCAAGAGAAACATATATAATCTAGTTAATCATGTTGACAATAATTAGAAGATTCATCAAGTGAGAGGGAAAATTTGTAATTATAAGGTTCAATAAATGGAATGGGATCAATATTAGGAAAGTTGGCCACTATCTTAGTACTAGTATATTAGTATCTCCTCTTTCTTCTTGATGTCACTATACTTCCAAAGAGCATCCATAGTCCATCATGTAAGCACCCTGACATCACAAACATTGGTCCACTATCAACGAGAATACATATCCCCAATGTAGATACCAGCATTTCCCATCAAAATAATGTGAGATAACATAATTTTCATTGTAATAGGATGTTTAACACTATTTTTACCCTAATATCATAGATATTGCTCTACTACCAACAAGCATCTATAGCCCCAATGGAGGTGTATGTGTCTACTAACTACATATGAAATACCTTATTTATTATAACATAGAGGGATGATAGTTGATATTGAAGATACTTGGGTGTACTCACATCATAATAATTTTTCATTAAGTTAATTTTTTTTCCTCCCTTAGTTTAAACTATACCCCTACAAGTAAATTAATTACAATTTAATGTTATGCATGGATGTAAGACTTTCAACTGGTTGAAGATAATTAGTTAGAGTTTTATCCAAGCCATTTCTAGACAATTATTACTAGAAATAAATTCCATTTCAACCTACTAACAAGAAAATATTTTATTTAGTGATGTTTTCCATAGCTCATCAAGATAATATATACTAGGTAAGAATAATCAATCAACATATCATTCTAATTGATATTTTCTAAGGCATTTAATTTTAGGTCCCTATACTACTAGTATAGTCCCTTATTATTGTTAGTGTACCCCCTTATTGTTATTGTTGTACCCCTATAACCCCAATATTGTTATTATTGTGCCCTTACATTATTATTGTTATGTCGACTAGGATTATATTGTGATCCCATGGCCTCCTATATATAGAAGGTGGTTTTTTCATTTGTATAATCCAAGAATTGTTCATTTATGTAATGTATTGGAGGTTTCCCCCTCGAAGTGGCTGATTTCTAAGGCGTTTATCTCTCTTTTCTTATATTTTTGGAGCTGGTTTCATAACATTTGGTTTCAAAGCTTTGAATTCTAGGGTTTCATTGCTCCAAACAGGTCATCATGGAATTTTCACTATAACTTTTTTTCTACGAAGGTTAAGAAGCTGAAATATTTACAGAGCGAAGCCGGAATTTTGAGGGACATCGTGTAAAAATTTAAAATCTTGTTTCACAATATATTCGGAGATATGATCTATGGAAGTTAGGATTTTTTCAGGCTCCTAAATTTCAGCTAAACAGGTCATCATAGAATTTTCACTATAACTTGTTTTCTACGAAGGTTCAGAAGTTGAAATTTATACAGAGTGAAGCCGAAATCTGGAGGAACTTGTTGTAAAAATTTCAGACATTGGTTCGTAATATTTGCGGAGATATGATCTATGGAAGTTAGGATTTGTTCAGGCTCCCGAATTTCATCTCAAATATGTGACTGTGGGAAAATCATCATAACTCCCTCTCTGAGCATCAGATTGGAATTAATATAAAAGGTGGCCACAAGTACATAGACAGTAGTTTCCTGTGTAGAAATTTCAGAGCCAAAGGAGGAAACAATGACACGTGGCACACCGTACAAGTTCGCTTTATTGAATTAGGCGATAATTAGGTCATTGTGGGAGATTGGGCATAGCTTTGTCTTACCGAATCCAAATTAGATCAGACCTGTGGCATTGGAAAGAAGCTTTAGAGGGCTAATACAAGGCCAAATTTTAGATATTGAAGATCTGTAATTATAAAGATAATTCAGTTTTATTATCGATCTCCTTAAAATCAAGAAAAAAGTTGCGTATTTTTTTTCTTCGAATTGCATAAGTCTTGTGTGAAAAATGAGTTTGAATTGATTCCAAGGGCATATTGTAGAATAAATATCAGTATTCGGTTCTAAAATGCCCCCTAAAAGGAATTCAATGCCCATTAAGCCTTTAGAAGGCTCTACTATGACTCATGAAGATGAAGAACTGCAACATGACATGTCAAAATTACAAGAGCAAGTGCACCAAATTTTTCTCTCGCAAAGAGCAACAAAAAATGAAATGAAAGTTTTGAAGAAAGGTGTGGAAGCTAAGATGGATGGTTTGAAGAAAGGCATGGAAGGCATGAAAGATGGCATGGAAGCTAAGATGGATGACATGGAAGAAAAAATGAAAGACAACATGGAAAACATGAAGAATGATATAAAAGCAGAAATGGAAGGTTTGACAAAGTTGATACAAGAAATGTTTCCTAATGGCGAAAAGATAGTAGAGGAAACTCATGATGAGAAAAAAATAAATATTAATCGTGATTTTATAAAATCTAATTTTGGATGGAATAACCACCGTATTTCAAAGATGGATATGAGGATGTTTGATGGCAAGGATCCCGTAGCATGGATACTACAAATGGAGCAATATTTGGATCTCAATAATGTGCAAAACACAGAAAAGGTACGCATTGCAACTTTACATTCAGAACAAAATACATTTGTATGGTATTGTTGGCTTTTCTCTCGTAAAAAAATTGTCACTTCGTCAATTTTTATAGAGGAAATGATAGCACATTACGAGGATACAAAGAGAAACACGTTCTTTAGCCAATTGATAAATCTCAAACAAAAGGGTTCAGTGGTGAAGCACATTGACGACTTCCAAAAATTGAATATAAGGGTAACTGATATTCCAGAGGAACAGATGATTGATGTATAGGGGGACTTTAAAGGATACCATCCAACATGAAGTTTGAATTTTGGAACTTGATTCATTAGAGAAGGCATTCAAATTGGCAAGAAAAATTGGATGTAAAATTATGGTGACAAGGAAGCCTACCACTCACATCTATAAATATGGAAGTGTTTCTACTCCTAGACTTCCACAACCTACAAGGTTGACACCACAAAAATTGGAAGAAAAAAGATAAAAAGGGCTTTGCTACGGTTGTGATAGTAAATACACTAAAGGTCATAATTGTGCTGAGAAGAAATTATTTTACATAGATTGTGAAGAGGAGGAATAAAATGAACAAGAAAATTCAAAAGAAGAGGATATACACTAGGAACCAACCCTAGAAGAAGAAGAAATGAGTCTGACCATATCATGTAATGCATTGGCAGGTATTACCACTCCGCAAAATCTCAAGATAGAAGGACACATCAAGAAGAAAAAGGTACTAGTGTTGATTGATTCAGGTATTACCCATAATTTTATTCATTGTAAGGTAGCCAAGGAATTGAATTGTTTCCTATACCCAACACCAGAATGTCAAGTGATGGTTGAAAATGGAGGAACTATAAATTTCTCTAGAAAATGCCATAATATCAAGCTAACCATAGGGGAATATGTATTGAATAGTCCAATGATTTCCATTCCAATGGGAGGTGCTAATGTTGTACTAAGAGTACAATGGTTACAATCTTTGGGGACGGTAGCTTTTAATTTTCAAAAACTTTTCTTGAATTTTTTTTTTGGAAGGAAAGGAAGTCGAATTACGGGGTATCGCAGGGAAGTCGAGAAAGATAATAAACTCTAATTTCATGACAAAGCTTCTGAAGAAAAAACAATGACGCGTAATTGCACAATTATGATCACTAGAAGTTCCAACATCAAAATCATCTATTTCTACGGATCTCCAAAAATTCTTGGATAATCATTCCAAGGTGTTTGAAACTCCCAAAGGACTCCCACCTATTCATGATCATGATCATGCTATTCATTTCATTCCAAGAAGTGTTACTCCAAACATCATGCCTTACAAATATCCTTATATCCAAATGAGCGAAATTGAACGTATGTTTGCATAAATGTTAGAGGATGGTATAATCAACCTAGTCAAAGTTCTTTCTCTACTCTAGTAGTATTGGTGCACAAGAAGGATGGATCATGGCACATGTGTCTGGATTATAGGGAGCTCAATAAGCTCACTATTAAAGATAAATTTCCTGTTACTGTCATTGATGAATTATTGGATAATTACATGGAGCAATTTATTTTACCAAGTTGGATATTCGTTCAGGATATCATCAAATTAGAATGAAGATGGAAGATATTCCAAAAAAAACATTTCAAACTCATGATGGTCATTATGAATTTTTGGTCATGCCTTTTGGCCTTACCAATGCACCTTCTACATTTCAAGGGTTAATGAATTCCATTTTCAGACCCTTGCTTATAAAATTTGTGCTAGTATTTTTTGGTGGTATACTAATCTACAACAGGTCTTGGAAGGATCATGTTCAACATGTTGACATGGTGCTCAAACTATTGGAGGAGAAACAAATATATGCAAAGACATCCAAATGTTTCTTTGGAGAACAAGAGGTGGAATATCCGGGTCATATTGTATCTCATGAGGGTGTTAAGGTAGACCCTAACAAAATTAAAGCCATTACGGAATGGAAATTCCCCACAACCATAAAGCAGTTGTGAGGATTTCTTGGGTTAAAAAGGTATTATCGCAAGTTTGTTAAGAATTATGGAAGAATAGCAGCACCTCTAACAAAATTATTGAAGAAAGATGCATTTTCATGGACTCTTGAAGCAACTAAGGACTTTGAACATATTAAAGATGAAATGTGCCTAGCACCGGTCTTAGCTATGCCAGACTTCACAAAAACCTTTATTGTGGAATGCAATGCCTCAGGAAATGGAACTGGTGTTGTTTTAATGCAAGGAAGACCCATTGCTTTTGAAATTCATCCAATCAAAGGAAAGTATTTATAGAAAGCTATTTATGAGAAGGAAATGTTGGCCATACTACATGCACTAAAGAAATGGCGACCTTACCTAATGGAAATACACTTCAAGGTAAAAACTAATCATGATAGCCTTAAACACTTTTTGGAACAAAGACTATCTTCAGAAGACCAACAAAAATGGGTCACAAAGATGTTGGGTTATGACTTTGAAATCATCTACAAAAAAGGGAAGCTAAATGTTGTCGCAGATGCACTCTCAAGAAAGGATGAAGAGGTGGAAGCATTTCTTTGTTCCATTTATATTATCCAACTAGATTGGATAACTAAAGAAAGGGATGAATGAAAGAAGGAAGAAGAAGTGTGGACACTCATTCAAAAGTTGTAGCAATATCCTAGTAATCTGATACATTTAGTTGGAAAAATGATTCCTTATGGTACAAATATCACTTATACATTTGTAAGAACTCCCAACTAAAATAAAATATTCTTTTGGAATTGCACACTTCTCCTTTAGGAGGACACTCAGGATTTTTAAAAACTTACCACAAGGTGAAGAAATATTTTTTTTTGGATGGTCTTAAATCTGATATTCAAAAGCTTGTGGCTAAATGTTTGGTTTTCCAACAAAATAAAGTTGAGACAATTAAGACCCCGAGTCTTCTACAACCTTTATCCATTCCAAGTCAACGTTGGGAGGAGATTTCAATGTATTTTATCACAGGTTTACCTAAGTCCAAAGGAAAGAGTGTCATCATGGTGGTAGTTGATAAACTTACCAAGTATGCACATTTTTTTGCATTATCTCATCCATTTAAAGAAATTACAGTTGCTACTGCATTTATGGAAACAATTCAGAAGCTACATGGAAACCTAAAGATTATTGTAAGTGACAGAGATCCCATTTTTACTAGAAATATTTGGACGAAATTATTTTCTTGTTTGGGTACTTAACTAGCTCATAGCTCATCTTATCATCCTCAATCTGATGGTCAAACAGAGATAGTCAATAAATGTTTGGAAGGATATCTTCGTTGTTTTCTATTTGATAAGAAAAAAAAATGGGTCAAGTGGTTACCTCTCACGGAATGGTGGTATAACACTTCCTTCCATACTGCAACAAAAATGACCCCATTTATGGCACTTTATGGATATCATCCACCGTCCATCACATCATCTTTAAGAGAAAATTATAAGGTTCAAGCAATGGAAGATCACATCGATCATCAACAAGAAGTTCTCCAACTCTTAAAAGATAACCTAAATTTGGCACAAGATCGAATGAAACAACATGCAGATCAATATCACAACGAGAGAATTTTTGATATAGGAGACTGGGTATTTTTATGGCTACAACCATACAAACAAATGTCCCTCAAGCAAGCTAAAAAGGATAATAAATTATCGCCAAAGTACTATGGTCCTTACAAGGTGTTGATAAACATTGGTACTATGGCATACAAATTGGAGCTTCCTGCTTCTTCGCGAGTGCATCCAGTTTTCCATGTTTCATGCTTAAAAAAGGTTATAGGTGAAAAACTTCTAGTTCAAACAATATTTCTAGAACTTTATGAGGAAAGAAAAATCATATTAGAACTTGAAGCAGTCATGGAAACAAGAACTCGACAGCTGCGAAATCGATCAATTTCAAGTATCTCGTCAAGTGGAAGAACTTACCCATTGAAGTTTCTACATGGGAGGATGAGAATTTTATACGGAAGCATCCAGAGCTACTAAAGCGTTGAGGACACCACTTTTTTGAAGGAGAGGGGCATGTTAGGTCCCTATATTACTATTATAGTCCCTTATTATTGTTAGTGTACCCCCTTATTGTTATTTTTGTACCCCTATAACCCAAATATTGTTATTATTGTGCCCTTACATTATTATTGTTAGGTCAGCTAGGATTATATTGTGATTCCATGGAATCCTATATATAGAAGGAGGTTTTTTCATTTGTATCATCCAAGAATTGTTCATTTATGTAATGTATTGGAGGTTGCCTCCTCGAAGTGGCTAATTTCTAAGACATTGATCTCTCTTTTCTTCTATTTTTGGAGCTGGTTTCATAACATTTAAGATGTAAAGGATTTTTTTATTAATTCTAACTTTTAGATATTTTAAAATCCTAATCACATCTAATTGAAAGAAATATACTATTCCTAAAGTATATGTTGTCAAACTATGCTAAATTTCCTAAGTAAGTTTATTTATGTACTATATATAGACATTTCCTTGTATCATCAATAATATTAACTAAATAAAATAAAATCCAATGAAACTAGGTTAAAATATTACCAACTCCATGTGCCTTACCACGATGTTTTAGCTGTGACCAAATAAGAGAAATGTTGAGTTGATGCCAATGCAAAATTGTATCATTTTCAATTTTGCTAATAACATATTGTTACATTTTCTAATACTTGGTTTATCCGATCTTCAACGATGATATATTACTTTTTGCAGATGTCTTGCACCCAAATATTCTCATGAAAATCACTCAACATATGACTCGAGCGCATCCTCAAGTGCATCCTTTGAATTAATTTATCATTCTATAGCCTTGATAATGATCCTCATGATAATATTCACAATATATACATTGATATAGACCTTCCCCATAGTTGTTACAAGAGTAATCATTTTTATCTATATAAAATGCACATGCTATTAATAATGCATCATGAATAGTGTTTATCACATAACAACTTCCTTGAATTGACTTAGAATATATTTTGACATTTAAAATCATGTAAAGCCAGGAAAAAATGCAAGAATTATATAACGCATTGACTTCTAAAAATATATAATTTTTTAGTGGTCATATAAAAAATAATGTATCCTTTATATAACACAACATAATTAAAAAACGTGCATATAAAACAATATATATATATATATGCCTCTACACATATAATACCATATATAAAGATAATTGTAAGAAATAACTTCAAAACTTTATTCAAAATCATTCTAAGCATTGAGCTTCTAACTCCTCGTATATATTAAGTGGACATAAACTTAATACACATTTCTAAAGGTCAAATGAAAGCACATGAAGTTATAACTAACCTAATTTATAACACGTGTTTGATCACAATCGAGGAGTAGGAGGGGCGACCAGTGATCAAATTTGAACACGTCAGAGCCCTTCAAAGGGTCTCTGGCATGTCAGAGAAGTACCGAACCAAATTTACTAATAAAAAAAAAAATTAATTTAAATTTTGACGAGTCTTAAAAGAAAATTGAATAATACTCTAAAATGTTCTCAGAAGTGCTACCCTGTCAGCACCCGTCACATTTTTTTGATAATGGTGGACGGGTGGAACTGGACTGTGGTGACTCGATTGACGGTGAGTGGGTGACTCAGTCAAATTCACAATAACAAAATCAATGATCAGTGATCACGTCAAATTTTCCTCGTAGCATGACGGGTCTAATAAATTTTATTGTAAAGGTTGCTGGCCAGTGACAACTGCAGCATTGAAGGAAATACATTAAAGAAAATTAATGAGGCTGCCAACTCCAACCCAACTGGAAACAACCCTGATAATTTTCCTTACCAACTTCCAAGTTGCGACTCAGGCTTCAGACTCCAGAGCTAAGAATTTTCTTTTCATCGTGTTGGAGAAGAGAATTGCAACCTGCAGAGCAACCTACAATGAAAGAGCAATTTCTCAGTTTCACTGCTCAGGACTCGAAGTCATTCCTTGCTAACACGGTATGTGGAAATTTTGATAAGATAACTTTCTTCACCCTTGTTTTTACTAAATTTATTCTTTTGAAAAGGGTGTGGTTCCATTTCAAAAAATTTCAACTTTCGACTTCTAGAATTTGTACATATGATTTTTGGATTGAGGTTTTGTTATTAATGAGGAGATAGTGTCTTGGTTCTATCTGTATAAAATAATTGCCTCTTTTTTTTCTTCATGTTCAGGGTTTTGGATTTTATCAAACCCTATCTCTCTTTTAAGCATGCCTGAAAATTAATATATTCCAGGAATGTACACAATTCCAGGCTTCACGTACAACATATTGTATTAACTATATTTTAACAAGTGAGCTGCATGCGCATATAGTGTTACATATTACAGGGCTTCATTTGGAGAATAAATGATAAGCCTGAAAAGTAAAGAAATGTGGCAAATAATAGGTTTACAGAGAACCACACTGCAAAAAAACTTAAAAACAAAAAACTGATCCACATCTACACAAAAAAGATAACAAAAGACCTCAATGCTTAACATTTATGAACTCTGGATGCCCAAAACTTCCTGTTCATGCCTTTTCTTTTGTGCTTCGACTGAGTCTACAACATCTGCCTACATTCGATCTTCTTGAAATTCGGCCTCCATCAATTCCTTCTCGTCTTTGGCGCTCAATTTCTTCCCTTGTTTTTCCATTCAACAACATTGAAATATGCAATTAAAACATTAAAGATGATGCCAATTATATATTTAGGATTAATTAAAGCTTTTACCTGAGAGACAATGAAAGCTTTTACATACTGAAAACCCTCCCACACACTGGTGCCTACATCCATAACACCCTTCTTCACTTTACATCCCACAGAAATACTATGATTATTATTGTCGCTGGTTGGGCCGAGTCCCTTATCATTCTCCATTTTCGATGGTTCGTGGATCTGAAATTTGCTGGACCTCCGCTCTTTCAACCGCCAGACGAAGGAAAATTGGGAAAGTAACAAGGAAACATGTCGTGAAAAATAAGGGAGCACATATATGCATGAAATATCGATGTGGCTTCATGCTTGTAGTTGTTGTCTATTAAATTTTGAATTAATATCAAGGAGCTTGACCGACCTAAAATTGTAGAGTATACATGGCATCTCGTACTACCAACTGTTTGGATCGTCCAAGCTTGTGCAATGATAACTCCATGGAGGTCAAATGATACATAAAACATGTCGTTGTCCACACCTGAATATAGTTTTCACTCATCAAGTGTTGTTTTGTTGAACATTTTCAGTAGTGATTATATGCCAAGTTACAGAGCTTGTGCAAAACTCTGTTGAGATATCTACTCACTATATATTTATATTTAGATCATGGATAAACTGTTACAACTGCATATCTATCATTACAATATGTGGTGTTATAGCCTGATAGGTATAATTTCCATGGATGTAATGGGAAGAAGCTTGATATGCAACAAAGGAGTTCTCCAGGTAGTTACAACACCACCAACACTTGCTCCTTTGAAGCATTTGGCCAAAGTGCCATATAACTGTTAAAAGAACAAAATCATTAGCACTTAATCTCCCGAACATTATATGGCACATTTATAAACTTGTTCTAGAGGACAAAAAATTAGATGGCAGAGCAGGGTCGATTCACCCATTGATCTAAAATTCCAGTCGCATCTTTCAAGAGCACCGATTTATTCTCATGGTTTGCAGGGATGTAAAATGTGTTTCCATGCAGCCAGATTGGAGACAACACCTTCAGTAAATCTGAATTTTAATCTATAACAGTTCTAGTTTTTTAGATCAAACACAAAATTGGATACCATCAGTGGGTCCCTTAGGTATGATAGACTACATCCGATTTGCCATTGACGACCACTATGAGTAGAAAATAAATGCAGAGATTCATTAATGCATCATATTGATCTCTGGATACTCCTCTTCTTTTTGCCATTGCAGTAATTCTACATTCAGTAAAAGACCAGTAATTTCCATTAAAATGTGACTGGTAGGAAAGAGACTAGCGCACGACTATTTAGGGAATCTATCCGAATTCACAATCTATATAGCCTCGGAAGGATAATGGAGAAATAGCATTATATGCCCATTTTGATACGCAGTCCTTTGCAACCTGTGCTATCTTGGAACAATTTTGCGGCCAAGTTAAGAGGGACTGTTCCAATTATTTGAGATGTGTAATTAGTGGAAGTCTCAACATTCCAAAAGAGTTTTAATAGACAATAGAACAATTTAAGCAATGCAAGATGGAGCCTCCTTCACTATTGTATATGTAAAAGTCTTTTATTAACATAAATATTGGTGGTTTTCTCTTTCTGAAAATGAAATGTAAAAATAACGTATTATGGTCAATTGAAATGATTTTTTTTTAAAGCTTTTCATCATGGAAGGGCGACATAAATATATGCCCTTCTAATTGAAATTAAGACCCGCCCTTCAAATTTGATCATTGGGGGCGACAACGCGGAGAGGCGTTGGAGGGTGGGGCCACAAACCAGACGCGAAGCTTGACGGGAGGAGGAAACAGAGTGGAATTCCAAGACAGAGTAATTCTATTGAATAGGTAAAGAGGAATTGGAAAAGGTGTCAATTTTTTTAATTATTTAAAATTTTAGATCAAATTGAATGTATATCCCTTGGTGATCTTAGTTTAAACTAATATTATTTAAAAGTTTATAATATGACACCATAACATTAGCAATTAAGAATGATTTTGGGCTATATAAATGCACAAATTTTAATTCTACTTAGGTGGAAAAAAAAGTGATACCATCCTATGAGGATTCAGTCCAAGTGATTTGGTTTTCCGCGTAATTTAATTTTATCAATCCAACTTTGGTGTGCCAAAACCACTTATTTTGTATAACATTGTTTTAATTTAAAACGTTTTATAGGTCATCCAATATTATTTTAGTAATGAAGATTCAATGGCTTGGAATCTTCGTGGTAGTGCCATTGTGTTGGAAGATTAATATCATTAATATAAAAACTAGTATTTGCACCACAAGGGTGTAAAGACATGCCAATAGAGGTGTAGATGGATGTAGAGTGATGCACAAGTAGCACTATAGGAAAGAAGCATGTGGACGTGGAAGACATGAGGAATTAGGAGGCAAGGGGTGGGGGAATGGGAAGGAATTGGTAAAGTAGAGGGTTGCATGTGGGACATGGTTGGGTTATCTAAATCTAGCGAGCTTGTCCTGGGAATCAGATGCCTTCATAGAAGCATCGAGGAGATATAGATAGACACAAAGTAATAAGGTAGGCAATGAATCAAGCAAGTAAAGACTTAGAAATTAAATTTTTTGAAATAGTGAGACAAAAGTAGAAGAAGACACATGGAAATGTTGGCATGTACCATATTGCATTGATTTTCTATAATTATGTTTTGCTTAATACATGAGCTCATTAAGTTCCCACTCTTCACCAAATTTTCATCTATTACTATCCCAAAATATATACAATAAAAAATGAAATATAAGGGTTTCTAATGTCTAATTGGAGGTCAGGGATTGGCTCATCAAAGGGGTTCACAGGTAGGGCATCTCTTAAAAGGTCTAGTGTGCTAAGGGGCCTAACTATTTGGGATGTCATTTTATAAAAAAAAATCACACACACACAAATATATAATTATTAAAATACTGTAATGCAAATATTTAAAATATAATCTTTTAAAAATATGGAAAGAATATTTTTTTTTGAAAAATAAACATTATAAATTCCATTGGTCAATGATAAACTATTAGTGGTAGATGAGAAATTTTAAAGAGCCCTTTTATAATCTTCACTGCCTATTCTTACAGTTAGTTAGTTAACTATCGAATCATGCTATTAAAACCATAGTTATTAATTTTCAACCATATTCAACATGCCCAACCACAATCAACTAGAAGCAACATAGTGAACCATATTCAATTATACCATATCATAAACAATTTTAGTTTAATATGCACAACCATAACCACCACAGTTAATAATTTATTGATCATAATTAACCCTTCTCAACTGTAATTTTATCATATATAACTATAATAAATTTCTTGCTATCATCTACTAATCCCACCAATATATTTAGTCAACAAGTTGCGCAACCTCATTAATGAAGTCGTTGGAAAATCTCAATCAACATCACTTTCCACCTTCCATGCATCAATAACTAACCTTAAAAGATAAAAAATAATATTAAACAACATATTTCAACCACTATATTAATATAACTACACCAATAATAAAACACTATCAACATTATTAATGTTTGTCTCCGTCCCTTAATTCACAGATAAGTTCAATGCATGAGTCAAATCTAAATCGTGGATTTGATTTGTTTTGACCCATCAAATAATTTCAAATAGCGACAATGCCATTACACAACACATATATTTCTACCTTATGCGAATATTATTTCAACAATATTTGTACCTTTTGTGAATAGAGACATCGTATGGAAATTTTTTTTACTTTCAACTGTAACTAATGGCCTTTCACAGGAAGTAGGGGCATCCATGGAATATGAACACATCGTTAAGGGCACCTTATATGGATTGAAAAACTTAGCAAGACGTCGCAATTGGGAGTAGAGTCAGAGGTCTCATAGCCGCTACGGTCTTAGTGTACACACAGATTTTATTGCGCATTATAAATTATTTCTCGTGATTAAACCATAATGGAGCAAAATGTAAGAATTCTAATTATGTAAGAGCCTTTGATGTGATGGTATTGAATCCCTTGATCCTATGGTTGTCATGAATTTCGCTCGGTTAAATTACATCAATCTCGAGGGACAAAAGATAATACCATTACCACCCTCCATATGTGCAAACTAATTAGAATGATTCGCCCCATTTGGACAAGGGTTGAAACCAAATTAAAACGAAGGCGCAACCACGTCAAACCCCATGCAAAATCACCTTGGCTTACAAGTAGATAGCTTTAATTTAATATTCAATAGTTTTGTAATGTGCTCAATTAATTTAGTTTAGTTTGTTATTTCAATGGTCTAATACGAGAGATGTGTAATTCGGCCAATGCTCAATTTAGAGTGTGTATATGTATTTTCAATATATATATGTGTGTATATATATATTTTTTTTTAAAAGAAGAAAAAGAAAAAGAAAATATATATGTGTGTGTTTTGTTTAATTAAATGTATTTTTACTAGCTATATATTAAAGGTGAAATGATAAAATTATTTCACTCTTATTCTCAACCATAAATAAAATATTTTGATGTCGATATAAAATAACATAATCTCATATCAAATTTATTACCTCGACAGGCGCTTTCCAACCTAGTATGTAAGAGATGTTGTAAACATTTTGACTCAATCAAAATAAAATAAAAATAAACCTATGTTAAAATAAAAAGTGTACGCTATTATTTATTTAATCAAATTTTTGTTGGGTAGTTCAAATAACTATGTTAAAATAAATTTCTATGCTATTATTTTTTTTATTAATTTTTCTCAAGCAATTAAAATACATTTGATCTGTCAAGTTACCACAATTTTTGAGCTCCAGGTTTATGATAACTTGTTGTATTGCCTACGATATTCATGTGTAATATAGCCTATTTAAAAGAGGAACTAAACCAACCTAGATCGATCTTATCCAAGAGGGATCAAATATCTTAAGATGCTTTGATCTCTCTCGACATTTGGTAGATCCCGAGTTAAGATGAATCTAGATTGATTTATACAATGTTTATTGTGTTTTTTCCAATAATATTTAACTTTAATGATTTACACACATACACACACTCACACACACATATATATAAAAACTTTGTTTACTATAGTTTGAATCAGTAAATAAAATTTTAAATCTATTTTTTTTATTTAATATTTGAAATTTGATTATAAATTAACTCAATAAAATCCTTCACGAGCTACAAATCTTCTTTGGCCCGACTATTGCTCGTGAAGTCAATATGTAAATCATTGAACAAATGAACATTATTCTAAATCTACAAATAGAGTTTATTACACACATTATACCACATGTTCTCCTTTAATTGCATAAATCATTAAACTAGCATTTGCACCAAGAGGTGCAAAGTAACATCGTGGAGTGGTGAATGCTCTCCCTCTCCCTTGCCCTCCCATAACCCCTTTTCCCTCCCTTCTCCTTCATCCCTTCCCATCCATACCTTACTACCCTTGTCTCCCTCTCTCTATCTCCCTCCCTCTCTCTCCCTCTCTTGCAACTCCATCCGACCATATCTCATTTTCTCTCCCTTTCCTTCCACCACTATATTTTCCCCTCCCTCCATATATAAACCCCTTGCTCTCTCTCTTTATGTCCCTCTTATAATCTTCATATGAATCTCTCTCTCCTGGCTTGTAGCTCTCTCTTTCAACCAAAATGAGTTTTACCTCATGAAGTTTTTTAAAAGGGAAGTAAAAACATATTTAGATATAAAAACAAGAAAATTGTTATGATATACAAAAGTTGATTATCTTGAAACAAAAATTATACTTTCATACATTTATTTAGTGTAACATTGGGAATATAATCATGCGTACATTTTTTGACATGCTCTACCAAATAATGCATATTTTCTATAAATAATGAGTGGGCATGAGTGAGAGACCCAGAAGCCGTCCCTTCTTGACTTGCGACTGTGAGAAAATACAGAGGAGAAGATGGTGAGGCCCTTTGATGAACAAGCAAAGGATTACTCAGAGAGCATGCTTGGTTATCTTGCATGGTCGTTTTCCATGTTGGCACCTCTAACTGCCAATCACCAACTGGCTTGGGAAGTGCGTGTAGGCAACGGTCAAGCTTTTGTTTCTGTAACCTCTCTTACCCTCTTCTTTCATTTCATTTTACTCTCTTTCTGTTTTTCCATTTCTAGTAATGGTCAAGTTTGCATTATGATCGTGTGATCGCCATAAGCAGAAGCAAGGAACCGTTGATTTGGCATAACATCCCAAAGTGACCTATGCTCTCACTCTGTCTGTTATGACAGATGAAAGAGTTGTTTTCGATTGTGGGGGAGGAGGGATCGGTGGATCTATTGACGATGGCCACAACAGTCCACTGGTTCGACCTCAAGACATTTTACTCTCAAGTTGGATTAAAATGCACAAATTTGGATTATGCTCAAACAGTTCCCATTCGAAAAGTTGGTTTAACGACTCCAGATTTTTTTTTTTTCCCAGAGAGACAACATTCAGTCTTCGTTTGGTTTCTGCTAATGATGATGACAGACAAAGTGTGGTTCTAAAATTAGCTTTTCCATTCGTATGGTTGCGTTACAAACATGCGCCATGGATGTTGAAGATGTACATTATTTCTATTTTAAGTTGAGCTTCAACTGCTTTTGTGGATTCAAGCCCCCTATTTTGAGCACTTGTATTATTTCTTCTAAAATCACCTTTTCCATTCCTAGGGTTCAATTACAGGTGCCCACGATGGATACTAAAGTTGCCTTATTTCTATTCAAGCTCCCTGGTTTGAGGAGCTTGTATCGTTTCTCCCTCTCGTTGCTTTGTTCTTGCCTTAGAATCATGGGTAGAATGTACACCATAGAAAACATAAAATATGATGGATATTAGACTACATAGGCCAAATCTCTCATACAATTTTTTATCCAAGCTACTCAACAAAAAGACGTTGAGAAATAAAGAAGTTGCAGGGAACCATGGCATTAGAGGGACTTCCTAATCATTTGGCTGGTGTGCAATGGGTGCCCACATATGAAATCTAGCAGTTAATGCTACTGAAATTCTTCCAAACACGACCAAACCCCACCACCCATCCTTCTGCAGCTACCAAAAAATAGCAAACAAAGTGGCACTTGCGGAGAATTGGTCACTCCAATATTCACGTATTGATGGTAGGTAATAGCATATGCTACAATGTAGAACACCACAAGTGTTGCAATGGATATCATATTCAACACAATCTTGAGCTCGGTGAACAAAGATATGGATGATGTACATATACCTGCATGTATAAACGTACAACGTACTACTCAGTTAACTGTCACGATAATAGAAAAAAACTTTCATGTCAACATGGTTTACATTGTAGAAGGGTTATATTGGGATAGCATCACAAGTAATCCTATGCAAATCGGGGGGGGTGCGATAGGTGTGTGGACTTATGTGAATCACAACGTCAGTCCCACTAGTCCCACTATAGACACAGTGTCTACGGAATTCCTGGAATCAGGCATGCCTATAATGATAGATGGATACATATATTATTAATGATCTCTCTGAACCTCTTGAACACAAAGATATAACCAAAAATTTCACTGACTTGTATCAATAACATTCAGTAATAGCAAATATAGACATCAAGTACACGAAATTACAGGCAAGGACAAAGTCATCTAGAACAAGAAATTACGGGGGAGGATGAAGCCGGTGGGAACAACGAAAGAGATGACAATGGAACAGAGTGGCGGAGGCTGTCAGTGACCTCTCGGGCAATAAATTATAGGATGCCAAGACAATGGAGAAATCGAGGATGGTCAAGTTGACTTTAACTCACTCAATAGTCTGATGGATCATGTCATTATATAATTGGCTAGAAAGGCGATAAGGAAGCTTTTTGATTGGGTGGTGTGAATAGTGCTTTCCCACCCAATCTCATAAAGAAAATGCCTCTAGCATAATTATTAAGGTACTACCACCTTCCATATGTGTGAACTAATCAAAATGATTTCGCACCATTTGGATAAGGGTTGAAACCACCTCAAATCCAAGGGTTGAAAGCACCTCGAATCCAAGGCGAAACTGCCTTAGCTACATGATGAGGTCTTCATTTCGATGAGCTCGCCCACAAGTAGATAACTTTAATTTAATATTCAATAACTTTGTATTGTGTTCAATTAATTTAGCTTATTTAAGTTTATATATATATATATATATATATGTTTAATATGATTTCAATCAAGTTGAAAATAATTGATGTCTTCCATCATTTGCTAAGAGAGATGTAAGATGTAAAGTAACAAATCAAATAGAATCATTGGTGTTGAAGTTTCCTCAAAAGATATATTTGATCATTGTCACACATAGTAATATTTATAATAAGAACAATGTTGAACGAATGTTAAAAATTGAAGTTTTAAGGTGGTAAATTATTACCCATATATTACTCAATAACATCGAACCACTTGGTTACATTTTAAACACATCACTATGAGTTTTTTAATATGTCATTGTTTTAAAGTGACATATAGGATCGGTTGATTTTTTTTTTTTGGTTTAAAATCGTACTTAATTTTTTTTTTTTTTTACATTGTTTAACTTTAGTTTTGTGTATATTCTTTTTAGATTACTTCAGCTCGCAGTTGCATACGGATCTCCAATGGACAAGGAATGACAATTTCTCTCTATCTGAATTTTTCCAAATTGTTTAGGAACTTAATTTCACATGCTAGTCATCTAAGCCGTACTTTAAAAAACCCACAAAATAACCGAGAAATTCTCATAAGATTATGAAAAATTATGGCAAATATTTTTCAAAATGTGGGTTACAGTTGTTAAACTTCAATATTTTGGGTGCCCTAAAGGTTTTTGATGGTGCTGAATCCATTTTCACCATCTAAAATGCAATTCAAACATTCCAACTACCTTATTTTTTGATTTTATCGGATTCCAACAAAAAACTGTCGTCCGGGCTATTCTGTTGTGTTGGTAGACAACTCCAATCGTCTAACGTCGATCGAACCGTACAAAGCCCAATATGCATAACATTCAACAATGCACACTTAGTATGAATAATATTTAATGCAACATTCTTAATTACACTAAATTACACTAAATATGTTCTTATGATGGGTTTGACTAGGAAGATTTAACCAATAGTAGAGGCTTCAATTCGTCCTTCTCTGTACAACCATTTTTGAACAAGTGGCAAAACATAACAATTAGAAAGTTGGGTTAAAACTCAACAATTAGAAAATTTCAGATTAATTATGTTTTTTGGACAAGATTTCACTGAGTGCAATTACCAGTAATTGGCATAATTATGGCTTCTTTTTCCATAGTTGTGTCTCCAAAACCATAGCAGGGAAATTTATTCTTGTTCACGCCGCAATTTTTTTGTTTCTCTCAACTCTCCCGTAGAATATATTGTATATTATCCTTCCTTATATGATTCTACGTGGCTCTATGTGGCATTTTATCCTTTCTTGTAAGATCCTATGTGGTTCTACGTGGTTCTATTTTGTGAATTCTACTGTTGTTTTATGGCTTTGTCGTTCTACATTGAGGTACAAAAAAGGTACGATGGTATGTAACTTTATCTCAAGTTCTAATATTTATAAATCTTATATACCATTTTTATTAAACAAAAATGCTTTTTGCTAGATTTATATAAAAACCGAAATTTAGGTCTACGGAATTTTAATCATTTTTCTTACTCCTTTGGAGATCTTTCCTCGAAATTTCCGCATTAAATGGAACTTTCGTGAGATTCGGTTTATGTGGTCAACACTTCAAATTATTAATGTTAGTATTTTATTTTCTTTTCACAGTAGACAAACCACAAAAAATATCTGTAAAACACATCTCAACCAAAAATATCAACGTTTTATCTAACTTCTCTGGAGATCCTTCCTAAAATTCGACATTAAATGGTACTTTCATGACATTCTAATCATGTGTGCAACCTCAAATATTTATTTCCACCGTTTTCTTTTGTGACATTCTAATCCTATGATGGGTTTGGCTAAGCGAATTCAACCAATAGTAGAGGCTCAATTTCGTTCTCCTTTGTCCAACAATTTTTGAACAAGTGGGAAAACACAACAATTAAAAAGTTGGGTCAAAACACAACAATTAGAAAGGTTTAGATGGAAAAGATTTCATTGAGTGCAATTACCAGTAATTGACATAATTATGGCTTATTTTTCCACAACCGTGTCTCCAAGACCACGAGAGGGATATTTCTTCCCATTCACGCAACAATTTTTCGTTTCTCTCAACTCCCAAGAAGTTTGAGCTTCCAGTCCCGCAGAATATATTGTAGATTATCCTTTCTTGTAGGATTCTACGTGGCTCTACGTGGCAATGTATCCTTTCTTGTAAGATCCTATGGGGTTCTATTTTGTGAGTTCTTCTTATGTTTTGTGGCTCTATCGTTCCACATTAAGATACAACAAAGGTACGATGGTCTGTAACTTAATCTCAAGTTCTAATATTTATAAATTTTATATACCATTTTATTAAACAAAAATGGTTTTTTGCTAGATTTATATAAAACCCAAAATTTAGGTCTACGTAATTTTAATCATTTTCTTACTCCTTTGGAGATCCTTCCTCAAAATTTCCATGTTAAATGGAATTTTTGTGACATTTGGTTCATGTGGTTAACATTGCAAATTATTAATGTTAGTATTTTATTTTCTTTTCACAGTAGATAACCCACAAAAAATCTCTATAAGATGCATCTCAACCAAAAATATCAACCTTTTATCTAACTTCTTTGGATATCCTTCCTGAAACTTCGGCATTAAATGGTACTTTCATGACATTTTGATCATGTGTGCAACCTCAAATATTTATTGTCACCATTTTCTTTTTATTTTCATAAAAATACATATGGCCATGGTGACTTCTTGATTTATTTCTTTAAACCAAGGAATGGGATAGAATTTTCCAGTTAAATATTTATATTGCATGTATTTTCCAAATTAGAAAGTTACATAAGATTTAAATTAAGGAAAAAGATAAAATTCTTACCATGAAAAAATTATAAAAAACATGTAAGGTGCATACAAATTTACATGTGAAAGATTTAGAGCGTTTAACCTTATTCTTTATTTCATTGTTTTTTTCTTTCTTACTTTCACAATTCTCTGTAATATATGCTTATTGCTTTAAAAATTCCATCTCATATTTATGTTTTTTCCTATACATATTTATAAACTCTATCACATTTTAATAAGGTAAACGGTTATGGATTCATGTTTAAAAAAAATGTATCTACTAATGAATAATTATTATATTATTGTGACATCAAAATACACTTTTGATTGTGTTTTTTTTTTTTTTTTTAAATCTATCATTGACTTCAACCCAATTACATTCACGCTCATTTTATGTGTACATTCAATGATTTTCATTTGGTCATGACTCATTTGTACACACTAAAATAGTATTGGAGTCTGATTTGAAAACGGGTATTGCACTTGCAACATCTTATTCATAATTTTCAATTAATGTTTAGGGGGATATATATTGATATTTTCTTATAGGGTAAAGAAAACATTAATGAAACATTTTGAAATTATTTAAAACATATTTGCACTAAAGGTGTTTCTATAATGGGTTTGGCTAGGCAGATTCAACCTATAGTAGAGGCTCAATTTAGTCCTCCTCTTTCCAAATTTTTTTGAACAAGTGGAAAAACACAACAATTAAAATGTTGTTTCAAAACACAACAATTAGAAAGTTTCAGATTAATTATGTTTTTTGGACAATATTTCACTGAGTATGATTACCAGTAATTGGCATAAGTATGACTTATTTTTCCATAGTCGTGTCTCCAAGACCATGGTGGTGAAATTTCTTCCCATTGAAACCACAATTTTTGTTTCTCTCAACTCCCAGGAAATTTCAATCTCCAGTCCCACATGATATATTGCAAGATTTTTACTACGAAACAAGTCCACCCATAAAAATTTTGATCCCATCAATTGATTTTTCGTTTGAATTAGTAGATCTGGTTAATAAAATAATAAATTCAAGGTTATTATTGACTCAAAATTATCATTTCTTGTTTCATATTCACAGAATTATTTCGCGCAAACAAATACCAACCATGGTGGATTAGAAATTAAAACTATAACAACGAAATTCACACTATTAGATGATGGGGTAGATTTTATTGATGTCAAATTCACATGAACGGTATTGTGCAACTCATAATAATTCAATACATATGCATGTGTTACTTGAGTAATGAAAATGGAGTAATTTTATGTCTTCTAGTAGATCTCACCCTCAAACATGGGTTGATTGTTAAATTACTTATTTTCAATTCATGCAGGAATATTATAATGAACTTCAACAACGTATATCTTCTTCGAAGAAAATCATTATATATTATAGTGAACTTCAACAATCTCCTAGCCAAATAAGAAGCATATTGCACCCAAAGAGAGAATTGGAAGGCCGGGGGGGTGGAACAATCCTCAAAACTTTGCGACACCCCCACTAGTGGATTTGTATCATAGGAGCTCTACATTTCTTGTTCTTCTTCGTTGAAGATGCAGAAACGAGAATCCCTTACCAGTAGATGTATGAGTGTCAACTTCTTGACGATGACCATCAAATTTTTTGTTCACCTTAAATATTCATCGAAAACATGCTTTATTTAACGTGTTAGCCATTATTCTTTTGTTGTAGCCAACAAAATGATGAGGTATTTTTCCTTGGGGGGAATATCGTTGTGGCGAGTAGCTTAATAACCGCAAGATATATATCCACGTTACACAGGCAATCCCTTCTTCAGAAATAAGTGATCCCTATAGCCTAATGAGTGGGTTTTGTAACAACCATGAAAAATAATGAAAGCTTTCCTATTTTAACATCGAAATAACATGAAAAGGGGATATGGCCTACTCACTCCTATGTAATTTCTTTCTCAATGTCGATGTTGATCCTTGTGCTTCCATGCTCGCTCTTCGTTATACCTTCTGCACTCGAATACCCACAAGAAATATCATACGAAGACAAACGAAAGAGACATAGCATATATATATTTTAAAGTAAACCATATGAAATATCAAGGAGCATCATACTAAACAAGTTAATATTAACAAGTTCATGGAAATAAAAACACACTTTGTATTATTGAATAAACAAAGGGAAGCTTACAATCGGTGACTTGATGTTAGAGGCCTCCTTCAGAATGGAAATCCAAGTCCAAGCCAAGCTCTTCAATCTCTTCTCCTATCTCCACAAATTGACAACATATAGGGGAAATCAGGCAGAAGAATGAAAACCAGAAATGACCAACCAAGACCAACCCTTTGGGGAAGGTATGACACTGTTATATAGTAGATTTAGAGAGATTATGGATCCAAAAATGAGGGGTAAATTCCCTATCTCAAAGAGGAAAATCCTTGGATATAAGATCAAAGGTTCAAAATGGGAGAATTTGACCATATCCTCAACCAACAAGTACTAGACTTCTGTTCTCGAGAGTTTTAGAGGACAAAGTTTCTGCTCCATTTTTGGAGAACATGCCTAAAAAGGACCAACGCGACTTTACTACTAAATTCTCGTGCTGCCAGCACTTTTAAACAGTTAGAGACACGGTTACAAGCACGAATCTGTTAAAGGTAGAACCGTGTTGGGCTTGCAAATTAAATTTTTTTACAAACTTTTGCAGAAATGCTTCAAGGAATTTCTCTCTTAGGTCTTCAGGGATATTTTAAGCATGTTATCCAGGATCAATAAGTTTTCACAGCTTTTGTCACTTTGCGACATTTGTGGCATGAGCAACACAAAAGAAAAAACTTATGGTAAGGACTAAGGAATGCGACAAAATATTGTGTAACAGATGCCCCCTAAATCATGAAAGAAAAACAAGAAGTGATGCTTGAATCACTTTATCAGCCAAGTCAAGGACTTTAGAAAACCAGCATCAGGAGACCTGCCAATCAACACAATACAATATATGACATCTTTGATATAAACATGCCTAATAACATATCTCTAAATATGCATCAAATAACACATTAATCCATGGTATGGACGCAACCATCCATCCGAAAAGGATCATAGAAATGGATCCACGGTATGGTTTCATCCATCCATATAGAAAGGATAATGTATGTAATCATGAATACTCAATAACTCCTCGCAGCCTGGATTATAACATATGTGATCTGGGGTCTTTGTTTGTATCTCGATACACCCATTATAAGAATCTAACCATGTGAATATATGTGTTGATTTCGAACATGGTATAAATCACCTGATTACCGGTTGATGAGGTAAACCATTAATAGGTGCGAGAGGAACCACCAATAATGATGATGGCCCTCAAGGTATGACAAAAAAATCTACAAGTGTGAATGAATGAGCTAAAGTCGAACACTTGCAGAATCATTCGATCGAAGGCCAATGAGGTGAAACTGTCATCGAATGTGAATAACTTGCCATTGAGGCATGCAAGCTCCAAGGTATTGAGAATGAGTTTCTAGATCGCCTTCCCAAATAATGAGATGAAGTCGACAGGGAGTGATTCGTTGAAGGAGGGCCATAATGATTCCCACATCATTGACATGAAACAAATGATTTCTCAAGATGATAGGAGTGATTTAGGATTGTTTCAGAGAGGGTCAAATAAGTAGATGATGTTTGAATTTTATACATAGGACTTATCTTGAACATATCAACGATACAACTCTGGAGTTTGGCAGCACTTAAATCAAAATGGGATCAAAGGTCATGGTGACATAAGGTGACGATTGAATGAGATGCAAATGGATTTCCTAAACCCAAGAAGGCAAATGACGAATGAATGATATCCCCAACCCGACAAAAAATGCAGATCAATGTCATGTTCAAGAGTGACATGTTTCCTTTGGTAAAAAATACAAAACATGCTTTACTTCCATTTTCCCCCGCTATTTATAGTGAGTACCTATTTATTTTTTATTGAAATCTTGAAGAGGATACCATATGCTTAGCGTATAAGTTCACCCTTCGGATGAATCTATCCTAGTAAGTTTAATGAGCCCTAGGAAGGCGAAAATAGGTCTCATCATGGTGACAAGTCCTTTGTCGTTTAAGTTTCACGAGTCCGACTGAGGGATAACTCAGTGTCTTTTTCATGTTTATGAAGTTTGAAAAAGAGACGGAAAAGAAAACTCCAAAAGGTCCCTTTTCATAGATAGTCCCTTGAATCCGAAAAGGTAGAAAGAAATATCTGAGAGAACCTCCTAATCATGTTTGACCAAGGTATTCCTTTTTAGTAGTCAGTCAATCTCATCTTGAAAAAGGGGTAAAATTATGCTAAGACGACGTTAATTCATTCATTTTAATGAGCTCGAAAGGACAAGTGCTCGAAAATATTTTCATATTTTAAGAGTTTGAAAAGAGTTGAAAGATGAATCCTCCGAGAGGAACTAATGGTATAAAAGGTAGCAAATGGTCCTAGTGATGATGGAATTTCTCAAAACAAGTAAAGTTCAAGAGGTTGCGTAACAAGACCACTCATCACAGCGGTTCCTCAGGAAAGGATTAAACAACCAAGTGAGAGCATATGATTGGCCAAAAATATGGTGACGATGGAATGACAAAACCAAGGCTCATCTGGCAGAAGAGGTTGATAAAAACGCAATCATGAGAGGCAGGCTCAAAATGGCTTCATTTTTTACACAAGCTTGAAACATGGGAAACTATGCTTGAGAATCCTTGAAGATGGTTTCATTTTTACACAAGCTTGAAATGGAGGAAAAAATATGCTTGAGATGGTTTCATTTTTACACAAGATTGAAATGGAGACAAAATATGCTTGGAATAATTTTGCACGCCTCCAACATAATTACTCAATCCGAGTTACATGCCCCCCTAAGCTTCATCTCTTTCAACTAAGTAGACTACTTACGAGATCAAGTGAAATACTCGACTAGGAAATTACAAGATCTAATCAAGAACTCGAATCAGAAGGGGATTTGTTTCATTTTTTAACGAAAGAACTATGCTCATGAGACCTTGTTTCATTTTTAACGATCTTGACACAAGAAAAGGAACTTTTCTCCATAGACCTTGTTTAATTTTTTAAAGAGATTGGCACAAGAAAAGGAACTCTATTCTGAAGGCCTGGTTCATGGCCCATAAGAGGTCATGTATTCCAAGAGGTTATCATCAGGCAGGAGAATAACACTCTAAATCAGGGTCTAATGCCCCCATTACATGATGCACTATATCACTGACTATATCATCAACAGACATGAGCATGGAAAAAGTTGCCACATAATTAGCCTGTGGCAGGGAAGATACCACATGCATGTAAGGGCCATTTAGGGATGATGGTTGAGTGGGAGTCAAATTATGACCAATTAATGAAAGCTAATCAATGGTCACAATTCTTCCTTCATGCAGGAAACACATCACATGAAAGAGACAAGAGACAAGAGCTCCCATGACATAAGTATAGTCATACCCAAGGAGTAATTTAAAATCTAAAAGGCCTTCGAAAACCATCAAATCTATATAGATAGCCTTTCCTCCCAAAGTAATAGGAAAATTAGGAAGGATCCCTAATGGTTGACTAGTTCCTCTGTTAAAAGCCAACAAACTGTGGGTAACGGACACAAGCTGTAGAGAACCTAATGATTGACAAGTAGTGGAAAAAATACTAACAGCTGCACCTTCATCTATTATGGTGTTATGTATGACCACATTATAGTCCTATATTGTGATCTCAAAGGGCACATAAGAAGGAAGACAATATATTTTCAGTCGACTCCGATCAAAATAAGCAACTAGATTGCTTGGAGGGGGTGCCATGGGAATGGGAGAGTTTCCTCCTTGTGTTACGGGAACAGTAGGATCGACTTGATGTAACGTGGGAATTGGAGTATTTTACTCCAATTCATGGGAATCTAAAGAAACAAAAACAACCTGAGTGGTATGAGGTTCACTCTCTCTGGGAAAAGTACGATCAACTGAAGGTGAATTCAAGTCAATCGTTGTTTGAACCAATGGTTGGTTGGGAACGGACTTGTGGGATTCACTTTCGAAGAGAGTGGGATTGACCATAGATGAATTTTGATCAATCACTTGATCAACTAGCGGAGGATAAGAGGAAAGCTTCTGGTAGCCATCGGGAAGACGGGGCCAAGTTTGTAAGGTTATCCAACACTTTTGAGGCTTCATCTATAGAAGGAAAAAAGTGAATGGGATGATTCCCTTCACATAACGTACAAGGAAATTTTACTTTTCCCTTTTTCCCATGGGCCTTACTATCACTAGTTGAAGTTTTATCACCAGCATGATCTCCAGAGGTTGATGAGAAAGGTTGATGTGAGTTTGTGGACCACACTTCTAATACTCTGGGAATGTCAAGAAAATCCCTAAGAAGGTTGTCATCCTTACATAACTTGCAAGGGAATTTTACTTTGCGGGATTGAATGGAAGATTTTTCAACATCAGTTGCATCAACAACAATGATCACTTGGTTTCCCCCTTTATTATTTTACTTCTTCTTCTTTTTCATCTTCTTCTTCTTCTTAGCTTCCTCGTTACTAGAATCTAAACTTTCATCGGGCGAAGAGGAAAAATGGGGTGAAGAAACAGGTGCAGAAGGCGAGGGGTCAACTTTAGGATCAACATGAGGTTGACATTTTTCAGGTGGAGGCGAACTTGGCTAAAAAGAATCTTGCAAATTCGAAACCATGGGGGTCGAAAATAACTAAACTAGCAAACCAATGGTAAACCTAGGAAGAGACAACGTCACCATATAGGGAGCACCAATATTTCCAAAAGAAGGAAATGAACCAGGATTCCTGGCTGAGGGGTTTCCTTGATTGGTAAACTCAGGAATTATTTCCATTAGTCTCAACCTAAGAAATACTAAGGAGTCGAGTGCGGGGTAGATGTTATTCCGTGAGCAGTTAATTTTATAAAATAAAAACAAACAAATAAAAAAGGGGTAAGCTATTAAAAAAAGGATTACCAAGAAACTGTGAACTGCATAATACCTCTCGACGAACCAAGAAGTACGACATTTATTCTCCCTGAATTTTTTGTTCGATGTATCACGCTTACCAGGCGGCCGACTCGGTTACCTATGGTAAGGTAGCAACCTAGAGGGGACTGCCAAAATATGCGTGATAGTATGTGGGAGTGCAAGTTCATAGTAGTGTTGTCTGATGTGTAACCGTTCAATGAGAGCAAACCTATATACTTTCATACATGTATCATCTCCGATATACCTGAGAGTACTGGAGAACGGTCCTATATTCTTCTGTACGTGGAATGGGATATCGCCCCTAGTGTTGCGGGATGAAGTACCCTAGGTTCTGGGTTGGGAACCCCAACAGAGTAAGAAGCATACAAGTTTACAGTTCTAATGCTCAAACTAGTAAGATGGGAAGAAGAGGTAGTACCCGTAGGTCCTACGTTTGAAGGCGATCCCACAGGGTTCAAACCCTCTGCTTCTCCTAGTGCTCCGAAACCTGCAATTCACTCAAGAAAAGCACATATACTAGTAATAACTAAAATCATGTTCAATATGTTAGTGTTAGATCATATAAGCCTATAAGAATAAAAACATGAAATCATTCATAATAAGATCATAACATGTATGAAGCATTAAGATCATGAACATCAAGAACAGAACATAGCTTCTTTATTGATGAATGCAAAGATGTGTATAGGAATACCACCTGATTCAACCATGGCTCCAAGAAAAACCGTCGTCCGAATCCACCTAGCCCAAGCCTCAACAATCTCCTTCCAAAATCATACACATGGATGTCATATAAGAGGAATGAACATCTTTGTGAGGGAAACAAGGGCTTCCACAATCTGGGAGTGCAGGAGACACAATGATAAATTAGACTTGATCAAGGACTTAAATGGCTATAATATCAATACCTATCTCTCTCCCCCCTTAAGGCCTTCCCATGAGATGTATTTATACCACCCCAAAATAGTTTTTTCAGTTGGGATATAGTTAGGCCACGAGCTTCTATAGGTAGGCTTCCAGTGTAACCCGTAAACCCCGCCCAGAAAATAGGGAATTTTATATTTTTTTCATATTTCAAATTATATATGTGGGTTGGGTATAACTAGACCCACGTGGGAATGCACTTTTGAGAGGGCAAAGTTGCCTATGGAATTCAAAATAATTTTTTTTAGATAAAGGACCAAGTCTGAAGGTAAAGGGTTGCCCAAGGCCATAACTCAGAGCATCAAGTATACAGAGGTGGAAAATGATGCTATAATATTGGGATGCAACATATGCTGTTAATGAAAACTGCTATGCGTAATGACGCCGAAACATGTCTCTAGCCTAGACCTCTAGATATTTGTGTTAATTATAAATTCTCCTTAGGCTAATTGAGGTTAATTTTAATGTTGATTTTCAATTAAGTTTCTATTTTGGGCTCAAAACGATGTCACTTGAACACCTAAGATGCAACTATATGAGAAAAGTATTATTTTTATTTAAATGAAATCTATAATAATGAGGGAAGAGATCGAAAAGAGTTATGCATAAAAAAAATGCAGCAAACAAAATGCCCCCCCAGCTACTTTTCACTTTTCACTTTTCGAAATGAAAATTATAAAAAGTAAAAACGATTTCACTTTCACTATCCCAAATGCAACTCTTTCAAAAGTAAATTATTTATGTTTTCACTGAGATGCCCTTATATCAATTTTTGTTTTTCTTTTTCGCTTTGAATGATGAAATGCACTCAATGCAGTTAATGCATTTTTAAGTTTCAATTATTGAAAAAAATGTAATATATTTCCAATAAGAAATTCCAAAAACTAGCCTTTCAATGCAAGTAATCTCATGCACTTAATGAAAAGTAATTTTTTGAAATGAAAACTAAAGAAATGCAAGACCTAATTTCCTTAGAAATGCAGAAAGGTTACTATATTTCTATAGAAAATAATCAATATTCCTTAATGATACAAGTAGTAAACAGAGATTTTAATTGACCTAAAACAAAAAGACCCAATCAAAACACAAATTTTACCACTTAAATCATAAGACTAGTTTTCACTTTTTCAAGAGACCGAAAACACTCAAAGCAAGAAATAATGCAATCAAAGCAAAGAAAACATTTCAAGGATCAAGACACACTAACGTTTTTCCAGAATAAACTCTAACAATCTCTATTTTATAAGACCAACGCGGACCTCTAGTTAACATGAGTGGTCTGCAATGCGACTGTTTCAGCAAAAACTGGTGCTGGCAGTGCAATTATATCTCTTAAAAAACATGTTGAGCAAGGAAAGGAGGGATAAAACAAACAATTTTTGAGGAAAAACTTTAGACTTAATACCTTAAAACACTTACAAGCCAGAATATAGACTGAAAAACAAGCCACACAAGCAGTCGTTCAAAGGTTGGCCAAACTAAGCATGGAGACAAAAAATGAAAAGAGGGTGAAAAGGGTGTAGGATTCCCCAGTGGAGTCACCAATTTTTTACCCAAGCAATCCCTTCTTCGGACATAAGAGATCCCTTTAGCCCAATGAGTGGGTCTAGTAACAACCATGACAAAGAATGCAAGCTTTGCTAGTTTAAAATCGAAATAACATGAGAAAGGGAGATGACCCACCTCACTCCTATGTAATCACTTTCTCGATGTTGATGTTAATCCTTGCGATTTCAGGCTCACTCCTTGCTATACCTTATGCATTCGAATACCAACAAGAAATATCATAGGACGACAAACGAAAGAGACATAGCATAGATATATTTCAAAGTAAACCATATGATAGATCAAGGACCATCATACTAAAAAAGTTAATATTAACAAGTTCATGGAAAGAAAAACACACTTTGTATTATTGAATAAACAAATGGAAGCTTACAATCGATGCCTCGATGTCAGATGCCTCCTTCGGAATGGAAATCCAAGCCCAAGCCAAGCTCTTCAATCTCTTCTCCTTTCTCCACAAATTGACAACATATAGGCGCAATCAAGCAGAAGAATGGCAACCAAAAATGACTAACCCTTTGGGGAAGGTATGACACTCTTATATAACAAATCTGGAGAGGTTATGGATCCAAAAATGAGGGGGAAATTCCTTATCTCAAAGAGGAAAATCCTTGGAGATAATATCAAAGGTTCAAAATGGGAGAATTCGACCATATCCTTAGCTAAAAAGTACTATACTTCCGTTCTCAAGAGTTTTATAGGATGAAACTTCCACTCCATTTTTGGAGAACCTGCTTGAAGAGGACTAGCATGGCTTTACTGTTGAATTCCCATGTTGCCAATGCTTTTCATAGGTTAGAGAAAGGGTTACAAGCGTGAAGTTGTTAAGGGGAGAACCACGTTGGGCTTGCAAATTAAGGTTTTTTACAAACTTTTGCAAAAAAGGATTCAAGGCATTTCTCTTATAGGTCTTTAGGGATATTTTAAGCATGCTATCCAGAATGAATAAGTTTTTGCAGCTTTTGTCATTTTGCAACATTTTTTGCATAAGCAACACAAAAGATGACACTTAGGATAAGGACCGAGGAATGCGACAAAATATTGTGTAAAATTCCATAATATTGATGGATTGAAGACTTGCATAGGTCATGATAGCATATCCAACAAAAGCAGTGTCCTTGAGCAACCCTAATGCTTTTCTTCGAAAAACCTATATTAATTTTCTTGAAGTTCCAGAAGATTGGCAGCTACCCTTTTTAAGAGTTTCATAAACCTTTTAATAATAATAAAAAAACAACAACAAATTTGTAGATTATTTACCTATCTCCATTAAACTAAACAAAACAAAATTTTCTACTATTTCCATCTAACACCAAATGTCTTGCTAACAAATTTCTTGCCAGATTTGAAACTTGCAGAGATGTCAAACATCTCCCTTTTAAAATGAAATTGAAACTCCATTGAATCGAAGAGAAATTAGTGGAATTTGGAAGAATAGGATATTGATGGATGGACATTGGAACGATATAGGGTGGAAAAATATTGAGACAGGAATTGGGAAATCACTAAAGAGATTAGAATGTCCAAACCCATTATGCGGCCTGGGGCACGAGTCGTTGGCTCTGGAAGTATTTCGATCTCCATCTTTATATAATATTTACTTTACTAGAAATAGAGTTTTTAATGTTTAGTGATTTAGTTTTTCAAAATAATCGAGTTCCAAATCTAGTATTCCTTCGGTGTACCTTGGCACCTTTAGGAGCAATTGCTTATATTTAATATTCAGGAGCCGATGAAGTTCTCACTGCTCATGGTGTCGCTCATGGTATCGATAACAACTATACAACTCATTTTCTTAAATATTCTCAACTAAAAAAAGTGGCATGTTTTAATGATGTACCAAATTAGTTAACGTATGGCACTGTATTTTTACAATAAAGTTGTACTTGTTTTATCTTTTCTTTTTTTTGGAAATTCAATTTTATTTTGTTTTAAAAATATGAAAAAATAAATATTTTATTTTACTTAAAAATAAAATATAATATATTATTTTTCAAGTATTTGGGGCTTTTTGCAAATGGGGTAGCAAGCTACGTGGGCTTGATTGTGGGAGAAACTCCAAAAATAAGCGCGCTTGAGCCAGAGGTGGTCTGGGATGGGTGATCTCCCAGGAAGTCCTGGTTATCGGGTGCAAGCCCCAAAAGTGATGATTGACGCTATGTGATTCATTTCATTAGTTTCAATCTCACTTCTTCACCCCTATGAGCATCACCCGATGCAATGAGTGCTAAGTGGATTATTAAAGAATCATGAGAAATTAGTCAGATACAACTACCTCTTATGGAAAATGGTCATAGATGAATGACTTACTTATTTTTCCCCCCCCCTTACTTATTTCTCCTAGTTTTATTGTTTCCTTAATTTTATCTTAATTATTCTTTAGGTTTATATATTACCCCCTAGTAACAAATTCTTCAAAATTCTTTTTAATTTTAAACTTTTTAATCTATTATTTTAGTATTTATTAATCAATTAAATAATTTTAATTAAATATTACATAATACATTTTATTATAATATCTATTAAAATAAAATTTTCATTAATCAATTTAAAAATTTTAATTAAATATTACATAATAAAATTATTATTATTATTATTATTATATTTATTGGGTCAATATTTATTAATCACTTAATAATTTTAATTAACTAATTCATTAACAACTAGTTTTTAAATGACTAGTTTTCTTCAGCTAATACCCGACAATGATGCATCCACACCATTTATTCAATTAGATCGATTGGCTTTTCACCTTGTCTTGAGAATAAACCACATTAGTTGGTTCGAAACGTCAACCAAATCTTAATGATGTGATTAATCCAAAAAGACATCTAATATATTATTTTTTTTTTTTTAAATTTTATTATATTTATATAATTTTTATTTATTTTTATAAAAAACAAATTATTATTTAATTATTGATATGAAATAATATATATTTTGTTTGTTTTAAATAAAATAAAATATATTATTTTATTTTATTTAAAATTTATTATATTTATATGAATTATTTTTATAAAAACAAATTATGTCATAAGAATGATTGTATTTCATAATTTCGCAATTATTTTATTTAATAAAAAAACTACTTTATTTAAAATGCATTGTAAAAAGATTATACTCCGTGAAAAGTTAGGATATGAAAATGATTTTATTAGCGTTAAAAATTAGATTGTTGACGACTGTACCTGAATTTTGTCACGCTGTTACATACTTAATGTCACAAGCTAGTCGCCTAGCACCGAAAACTTATTTAAAATACATTGTAAAAAGATTATACTCCGTGAAAAGTTAGGATATGAAAATGATTTTATTAGCGTTAAACATTAGATTGTTGGCGATTGTACCTGAATTTTGTCACGCTGTTACACACTTAATGTCACACGCTAGTAGCTTGAGTAGTCTTTAGTGCGATTTTTTGAAGGCTTTTACGGTGACTTTTTACGGTGTAATTTCTCTAAATTTCGGCAGGAATTTATTGAAAAGAGAAGTTTGATTGCTAACTTTGCACAGTCGAAGTGTCTTAGAGGGTTTTGAGGGTGCTGAATCCATATATAGAGTCAAAAAACCAGTTTGAATAACAAAAACCAAGATTTTACCTCAAAATTTTTCACCGAATTCCAGCACCTGAAACTTCAAAAAGTCGCACTAAAAACAACTCCCTAGTCGCCTAGCACCGAAAAATTATTTAAAATACATCGTAAAAATATTATACTCCGTGAAAAGTTAGGTTATGAAAATGATTTTATTAACGTTAAAAATTAGATTGTTGACGTATGTACCTGAATTTTGTCACGTTGTTACACGCTTAATGTCACAAGCTAGTCGCCTAGCACTGAAAACTAAGGCTCGCTGTCTAACATGAAATCACACAACTCGCAACAATGGAAATCCAAGAAATATATAAATAGCAATGGTACGGAGAGTTGCAAAGTAATGCCTATATGATTCAGAAATTTGAGAAATATATAAATAGCAATTGTACGTAGAGATGCAAAGTAATGTTTATATGATCAGTGGGAATGTAGAAGGCAATAATGAAGTGAACTATATGGACAACTAAATATAAAATTTGAGTTTTTATACATCTTCAAAAGAATATAGCATAAAGTTGAATTTTAAAAAAATGATACTAACATAAATATTCTAAAACAATAGTAATGAAAAAGGAAAAGGTGCAACTCCAAAATGTAGTCAACCTACTATTTTAATAACAAATTACATTTTTTGCCACACGAGTTGAGTTGAGTTATTGAAAGTAAAACATGGTTACAACACTCATAAAGGGTTATTGAAAGTAAAGCGCAATTACAACACCCATAAAGGTTCCTTTGTGGGGTCTTGGTTAAACGGTGATGAGGCGGGTTGTTATAGGACTCATCATAGGTTCAATTCCCTTCCCTGAATGGAGTAATATATTTGGACATGTTGATGAAAATGGAGTAAAAAAAAAATGAAAAAAGAGAAAAATGAAAGGTACTACCAAGCTTACAAAAAAAAAAAAAAAAAAAAAAACCCATAAAGATTCAAAGCTTCATACATCATGTAGATATTTGCGAGTGGCTTTGTGAAACCCCACAAAGACTTTGATGTTGTTTTCATTATGGTCATTAATCATGGTCAAATGGCTCATTAGTTTCTTTTTTTTTTTTCTAAAAACTATCCACTCAAATTTTACAATATAAAATTATTTTAGCTTAAAAATTTCTCAATCATAATTTTCTAAACATATCAATTTCTACTTTACATTAATTTTGGATACAAATATATCAATACATGAATTTTCTAAATATATTTATTTCTGGGTTTTTAAATATATTAAATTTAGTTTTATTATTTGAAATACAAAGCCTAGGCAATTCTAAGCAACTCTTTTTTTCAACCCAAAAAATATGAATTTTGATTAATTTTATATCAAAAATTACCTAATTTAGGTTGTATAACAACATTCATCATTTTCTATAAAATAAAAAAACATATTAATAGTACATGAACAAGAAACAAGAAGATAAAAGCAATTTGCATCCACGGTCTTTAAAAACCAGCCAACCCCGAAAATAAAAATAAACCTGTAAAAACAAAGACAATGAAAAAAAAAAAAAAAATTCTTTCTTTACACGATAAAAGAACCTCCCATCAATCGATCAGCGTTGGCCCTCCATTGTGCATTATCTCCCCTGGCCCATCCAGTAAACTGCGCTAGTGTTCATCCAATATATATATATCATTTCAATTTTCAATAAGCTTTTTATATTTGAAAATATAAAATTTTACAAAATATTTTAGATTTTATTAAAAATATGTAATTTAAAAAAAATAATTAACTTTTATAATAAATTTACAATAATGTGAATGATTTTTTAATAAATTGTTGTATAGAGATTGGTTATGGTTGAATAAATAAGAAACATGAATATTAAAAAAAAAACAATATTATATGTATCCAAAATTGCAATTATTTTTTAAATTATATTTAATACCTTTATATATTTGAGTCTGTGGTGAATTTTTTGGATTAATACTTGGGTCGGTGGTGAAATTTTGCGGTGAATTTTCTTCATTAATACTTGGGTTTCTAGATTAATATTTGGGTCTGTGGTCAAATTCTGTGGTGAAAATTTTGCGGTGAATTTTTTGGATTAATACTTGGGTCTACGGTAAAAATTTTGCAGTGAATTTTCTCTATTAATACTTGGGTTTCACGATTAATAATTGGGTCTGCGATGAAAATTCTGTAGTGAATATTCTGCAGTGAATTTTCTGCATTACTACTTGGGTCTGCTGTGATTTTTTCTCGATAAATTTTCGGACTTGGGCACTTGAGGTCTGATGTCTGGTTTGCTAATATTCAGGTGCACACTTTCCTTATCTTTTTCTGATACATATCTGCTCATATATTCTCAAGTATGAATAATTCACCACAACTACCAAAGATTACCAAAGTTAGACCCAACACAGTTACTCTATAGAGCCTTTATGAGTATATAGAATCTTTAGAGAAATGTAGAGAAGAAAGACAAGTCAAACTACAAACCGAGTTAGAAGCCATGCTGGAAAACAAATTCACATCTCTTGAAGACAAGATAAAAAACAAATAGAAAATAAAATTGAACTATTGGAGAATAAAATGGAGGCAATGGAAACTAGGTTGCAGGTCATAAAAAAACAAAACCAAGATACGAACCAAACATCCCAGCAAGGAGATGCTGATAATATAGAGAGTCTTAAAATGAAGGACATGATTAAAGAACTAGAAGAAAAAGTTAATAACAATCTCACCCTAAATATTGGCGCAAGTAAATTAGATATCAAACCAATTAAAGATGAAACGAAAAAATTGATCGAATTAGACCATGAGCGTAATAAAAGGGCCTTGAACCTTATAATCTTCGTTTTGAAAGAGGAGGTAGACGAGGATACTTTAGCCATAGCCCAAACAAAATTACATAATAGATTACAAATTGAAACCACGTGTCTCATAGAAGAAACCAGGTTAGGGAAATTAACTGAGAATAAAGGAAGGTTGATCCGAATAAAGGTGAGCTCTACTGACCATAAGTATGACATACTTAGTAAAACCTCAAGTCTAAAAGGAACGTGAATATTTATAAACGAAGATCTCATTCCAGAAGATCAAGAAGAATGAAGAAAGGAAGTTCAAAAGGTAAAAGAAGCTAGGAAGGAAGGAAAATGGGCAATAATCAGAAATAGAAAAGACGTTATTCAAGATAGAAACCAAAAATATAGTAATAAATAGCAATTCAACATGCTCCGAACTCTTTCTTGGAACTGTCGGGGCTTTCCATGGAACAAAGGCCCCAAGCTAAGTTGGATCTCAAATGATGTTGATATTATATTGCTTGTTGAAACTTGGGAGCATGAAGAATCTAAGGTCCCTAACATAGATGGCTTTGCACTATGGTCTACCTGGAACAAGCGATCCTCCAGTAGAGGCATTGTGGGCATAGCTTGCTACATTAAGAAGAACATCTCTCCCCATGCTATGATTTATAAAAACGACCCTTACAACCAATATACTTGGATTGAGATTACTGACATTAATGATAAAAAGACCTACATAGCAATTTTTTATTTCCCCCCCATTAATTCTAACTTCTATAAGAAAAAGAATGTAGATAAAAATAGTCCTTACAATGGTTTAGAGAATGATATTTCTAGCCTAAGGAATTAAGGTAATATCCTTTTAATGGGTGACTTTAATGCTCAAACTTCAAGCAACCAAGTTATTCTTCTAAGCAATCATTCCAACCCCAATCCTCTTTGGTTAGATGAAGACCTTACTCTGGCTAGTCGGTACAAAAGGAGCTTTGAAGACCTCGAGGATAATTTGTTTGGGTCAGAGCTAGTCAAGTTCTGTAGTGCTCAGGATCTCATAAGTTGCAACGGTCTAAAGAAGTGGCCCAATTCTAGCCATATGACCTACATCCATGGGCTTGGCAGCAACGTGGTAGACTATGTTATTTACAATATCCCTTTATACAACGAAATAATAAATTTTGACATTTTGACATCTTAGACGTTGAAGGTTACCAGGCGGAAATATTAAAAATTGGAGGTCCTGTCCTCATCCCCCACATCCACAAGCTTTTCAACCAAGCGGTGAAGCAAGGGTTCCCTAAACCTTGGACTCAGAGCCTCCTTATCCCTATTTTTAAAAGTGGGGATACAAATAACCCCTCTAATTATCGAACAATTATGATCAACCCTCTCTTAGCCAAGTTATATGGTATTATTTTGGAAAAGAAGTTGAGCATTTGGCTTGAAAGTGAAGGTAAGCGAGCTAAAGGCCAAGCGGGTTTTAGAAGGAAACACTCAACAATAGACCACCTCGTTACGCTTAGGATCATTATGGAATAATGCTGCAATGATAAATCCAATCTCTTTTGTTGCTTTGTGAACTTTAGAAAGGCTTTCGATACAGTTCCTAGAAATAACCTATGGAATAGATTAGAAGAGCTAAATGTTCCTTCTGAGTTAAGAGCGGTAGCTATAAGGTTATACGAGAATGTAATTGCCAAGTTAAAGAGAAATGAGGGGTGGTCGAAAGATATTAAGTGTAATATCGGAGGGCGGAAACGTGAACCTCGGTTACACTTTTGTGAGAATTGCGGGTTGAAATTTTTTTTCAGCAATAGTTCAGCCGAACATTGTATAGAGTTCGGCCGAACTATTAAATAGTTCGGCCGAACTTGTTTTTACAGTTCAACCGAACTCGTGATTCCGTTTAGACTGACGGTTTACTGATGGCGCGGGCAAACAAAATTTTTGCCGGAGTTTGGAAAACCGGCAACTAAAGTTCGGCCGAACTTTTACATTTAAAATAGTTCGGCCGAACTATTTTCTATAAATAAATCGCCCGCGAAGCTAATCAGTTTATTCTTCCCGCGTTTTGTCTGTCGCTATCGCCCGCGTTTTGTCTGTCACTATTGTTGCCGTGCTGTAGTTCTGTTGCGCCTCGTCGCCGTGCTGGAGTTCTGTCGCGCCTCGTCGCCGTGCTGGAGTTCTGTCGCACCTCGTCGCCGTTCTGGAGTTCTGTTTCACCTCGTCGCGCTCTTCGGTCATCGGGTAAGTCGCTTTACACATTTTTGACGTGGAAAATCGTGTTTGAGGTGGAAATTTTGGAAAATCTCGTGTTTGAGGTGGAAAATTTGGAAAATGCCGTGTTTGAAAGTTCTGTTAATGCATTTTTGAATTCTGTGGAAAATTTGGAAATTCTGTAAATGCGTTTTTGAATCTGTTAATGCGTTTCTGTATAATTAATGTAATGCATTTTTGAATTTTTCTGTTAATGCATGTTCCCTTAATCCCTTCAGCTGCACCCTGCATGCCATTAAAATAAAGTATAATTAAATCAAAACAGACAGTCTATAAACAATTTTTTTTTTCTGACTTTTGAAATATGAACATATATCTAAAAATGGATCTCTGCAATTATGGGGAAGAGCATCGTAGGCAAAAGCGTAGCGCATCTCCTTGAAGTCTTCACTCGCCCATTTATCTTTCTGTCGCATCAGTGTAGAATAAGCTTCATGTCTATCATCAGCCCGACCTATGAATGGTGCAGCTAATGTTAGCATGAGTGGAATTTTGCCACATATTTGTATGATCTCATTCAATTGGGTCTCATTTAATATTCCATCCTCTATTTCCTCTACAGAACTCAAATTTTGACAGAATATAAATTTCCTCTACAGAACTCAAATTTTGACAGAATATTATCAGGGAAAAAGGACATATCAGATTGCCATAAAATTTCAATATTCAGGACTGTCTTTCTTTTTTATTTCTGAACAATGGGCTGTTTTTCTTTTTTTTTTGGTTTCTGAATTATACTTGGATGAATGCAAGTACTGTTTTTATTATGACTTCAATATGACTCCAATACGGCCCTACTGTTTTTGTGGTTTCATACAGTTAGTGTTGAATGGGCTGTTTTTCTTTTTTTTATTTCTGAATTATACTTGGATGAATGCTAAGTGTTTTTATTATGATTGCAATATGACTTCAATACATGCATACTGTTTTTGTGGTTTCATACAGTTAGTGTTGATTGGATGAATGCTTACTGTTTTTATTATGACTTCAATATGACTCCAATACGGCCCTACTGTTTTTGTGGTTTCATACAGTTAGTGTTGAATGGGTTGTTTTTCTTTTTTTTTTTTATTTCTGAATTATACTTGGATGAATGCTTAGTGTTTTTATTATGATTTCAATATGACTTCAATACATGCATACTGTTTTTGTGGTTTCATACAGTTAGTGTTGATTCAATGGAAGAAAATTTGTTGTATATGTTTTAAGAGGATATGTAACCATAAATCAATGTTTTTTTTAATTTTTTTTAAGAATTTTAAGAATTATAGATTTAACTTTTTAATTTGTAAAATTTGAGTGTCTTCAAGGTTTTTTCAGATGCTTAATTTATTTATGTATTCAAAAGTCTATTTTAAATATGAAGAAATTACAATTTTGTATCAAAATTGTATAATACTTTTGAATCCTATTGACCAACCTTATGGTCATTCATTGGACATATATATATATATATATATATATATATATTTTATTTTTATTTTTTTAATTTTAGAAATAAAACATATTATTTATCGGTAATTGGAATGAAATTACATCTTTCATGTGCAAAGAGAACTT
>CM076573.1:191892152-192067708 GCA_034641835.2 Pinus albicaulis
ATGGAATAGCAAAGCAAATAAAGGATTGAACAACAATTCTGAAATAGAACAGCAAGTCTAAAATGGAACAGCAATTGAATAACTAAGTCCCGCAGGTTGTAACCAAACTTAATCTATTAACTCAAATGCATTCTTTGCAATCAAATAACATTCTTTCACTCTAAAAGCAATTCACACAAATCACACTAATGGAACAGCAATAACTATTAATGAATTATGGAACAGTACTGATAAATCAGAAACGCGCACAACACGAACGTTTAGTATAACAGCTCTGTAACAAAACAGTAAGAACATGCAATTAACTCTTGAAAGGATTAATAACTTGATGCGGAGTCAACACACGATTCTATCTGTAAAAAACCTCAATGATTCAATCTTTAACAAAGCATGTAATATGAACTTATAAAGCATATCAAATTACCAAATAACAATGATAAACAAACCACACAAAAGTCAAGTCGTAATGGTACAGAAGCAAGTGTCCTTCGGGGCCGGGCCCTTAGCCTCCAAGGATACACCGCTTTAAGTTAATCCAGACGCAGAGATGAAATAATCACCAAGCTTTTATTAATGCATCGGTCAAAAATACATTGAACCAGTTCTCAACGAGACTCAATAATCAAAGTTGATGTTTTACAGAAAATTACATAAAAGCGTATCCTATCTATCAAGCTAACAGTGTTGTCCCTTTATATAAAGGTGATGGCGGAGATGTCCAAGTAACATGATAAATAAAGCAGCGATCCCTCAGGATCGAAGATCCTGAGGGATTCGCCAAACTGTTAATTCTTCATCCTTTCCTTTCTTTGGCGCCGAGCTGGTGTCTTCTCCTTCTTTTCCGAGCCGATTTGCTGTAATCTATTTAGCCTTGTTTGCATTCGGTTCTCGTTCAGAGGGACAGCAGTTATCTCGACTTTGTCCTTTCCTTTGGAACGGAAATTCCTCGTTTTCTCCTTTTCCTGTACAGAAAATAACCATTATCAGTGGCTAAGTCTTGCATATCAATTCTCACATGTTTTGTTATGGTTCCTTATTACTTTCCAAATTCATGATACAAAAAGGTTCACAAATTCTATTAAAAAGCCACTGAAATAGTCATCAAAAGCATACCTCTACTGTATAGATGATAACAAAATTCCTCGCATCCTGGATGGTGGAAACTAGATCCAGGGTCTTGATTTCCGCATCTCGAACCAGTACGATTCTATCCATGTGAATGAATGTGTCGAAGTCGAACATGGTAGAAACCACTTGATTACCAGTCAATGATGTGAATTGTTAACAAGTGTGAGAGAAACCACCAGTAATGTCAATGGTTCTCAAAGTACTCAGTACAATCCATGAAATGTGAATGAATGAGCTGAAGTCGAACAAGTCACGGAGTCATTCGATCGAAGGTCAATGATGCAACCTGTCGTCGAAAGCGAGAAACCTGCCATTGAGGCATGCAGATTTCAAGGTACTGATGATTTCTGGATCATCTTCCTAGATAATGTGCTGATGTCGATAGAAAGTGATCTGTCGTAGGTAAACCCACAACACGAAATCATAGATCAAGTTTTGAAAATATATTGGCAAGGACTGACTCGGGGATGGTCAAAGATGGATGACAGATATTTTGCAGATGAATGGTTTTATTTGAACTGTTCTCTTGGACACATAACGACACTGCAGATGGCTTGGTGACAATTGACCCAAAGCTAATACCCAGAAACCGGCTGAAAAATTTTCAATGTGGTTTGATTAACTGTTAGGCAAAGGATTTCCCAACCCAGGTGAATATAAGTGTCGTGTCCAAGAGTGGTCGACTGAGTTTTCGGACAATTTTAAAATACAACAAACACGCCCATTTTTCTCTCTTTTCCCCCGCCATTTCTGGCAAGTACCTCTTTATTTTTGACAAGCTTGAGGAGGATAACATTTGCTTGGTTATAAGCTCATCCTTCGGATGAGTCCAACTTAGTTTAAAATTCGAACCCTAAGAAGGAGTGGTTCGTTCCTGTTGAAAATTAAACGGGTCCTTTACTGTTAAGTTTTAACGAGTCCAGTATAGGAGAAACTCGGTGTTTTTCAGTTTTAGGGAGTCAGAAGAAAAACTTAAGAAAACTCCATGGGTGTTCTTTTTCGTAAATTTAGTCTCTCGAGCCCGAAAAAGGATAAAATAATGCGGGAGAGAACTCTATTGACCATATTTAGTCAACGTATACCTTTTTCGTAAATAGTCCGTTTCAGTCCGTAAAAGGGGTAAACTTATACTGAAGGGACGACTGTTCATTTACTTTAACGAGTTCGAATAGTCAAGTACTCGGCAATCTTTTCATATTTAGAGAGTCTGAAAAGGGCTTAAAAGAGGACTCCAAGGTTTCGCTTTTTCGTAAATTTTTTGAAAGAGTCAGAAAAAGTGATAAAAGTATGCTCTTTGTTGAAAAACGATCATTTCACCTGAAAAATCCTGTTTCTGCACAAAAACTCAAAACATTACACATCCCTGTTTAAGATAAGTAAAAATGCTTTCAAAAAATACCCTTTTAAAGTGAAAAATAAACAAATTAAAAATTCATTCATTCGAAAAAACTTATAAAAAGGACTTTTTCTATTTCATTTTTACCGTTCAGTTGTAGAGTGAAAAGTTAAAAGCTTTTGGATAAAAAAGTTCCTGTGAAGATTCTGGAAAATTCAACCGTTGGAATCGAAAATCGTCAGCCCCAGGTAATCCACGACCTCCTTATCTTGTTTTTCATCCGTTTGAAATTCATTTTTAGGCTTTAGTTTGATTTTTTAGGGCAAAAATTGGTTCAAAAATGCGCCCGCGGGGTCCGCAGGTGAGACACAGGTTACGTGCGGACCCCGATTTTTTCTTAACGGGAAAAAATCGAGGGTACCGCACCCAGCACACATCTCGCGTGCGGAGCTACGCTCTGTTTACAAAACACGGGTGCGGTACCCGCGCGGTCACTTTTAAAACACGGTTTTCTCAATTTTCTGCCAAAATTTCTCAAATGAAATCATTCTAACTTGCCTTATTTTGTGTTGCAGGATTAACAAGATGCTTATTTGGCGAGAAAGAGAACATGAGGAAGTGGATGAAGCCGTCCTGCTTCATTTGCCCACACAAAGGGCATTAAAAGCATGCTGCTTATACAAATTCTGGGCCATCTCTGGCATGAGGGCACAAGTGGAACTCTTAACATGGTTGGTAGACAGATGGCATGTGGAGGACCGGTGTTTCTTCATTGGTGGCCACCGGCTCGAAATTGAGCTGGAGGATATATACTTTTTGACTGGTTTGTCCAAGAGGGGCGAACATGTATCTTTGTTTGGGACTAGGCCAGGTGGCCAGACTGTCGCTAGTCTTCAACTCGAATTTTGTAATGATCAGGCAGATCCTCGGGACAAACGGATTGACATAAAACATATCATCCGTCCTGAACTGAAAGTTATAGCATTCACTGTTACCAAACTATGTGGGAGCGCCGCACTTCATGTAGCTACTGGTTCCCAAATGCGCATTGCTGTGGACTGTTTTCGCGGCACCATCTTCAACTGGTGCGAAGCTGTGTTGGCAAATATAAAAGGCCAACTTACCAAAGCAAAAACCGGGAAACTAAAAAACTTTGGATATGGTTCCATTGTCGTTTCTTTTGCTTTGGAAAGGGTCCCTCAGTTAGCTCCACAGAGTATTTCAGTTGATGCCGGTCGACTTCGAGAACCAAGAATGGTTCGCTGGTCCGCGCTGATGGCTCGTCATGCTATTGAGGGCACTGAGATTGTACGATTCCCTGCTTCATATTTTCATTGGCTGGATCGCCAAGTTTTCATGATAGAGGATTTTCCATATGCAGGGATAGATTTCCGCGGAGACGGAGAGATGTCTCTCCCTGCAGGGGAACAGTGGGATGATTCAGGTAAAATATTTTTCAACGTTTGCTAAGTTCTAATTTTTTTAGTTTTTTATCGTCTTAGAAAACTAATAACCAAAAGTTTTTTGAATACAGACGTGGGTCCACAACGACCAGCTCATCTCCAACCTTTCGAGAGGAGACAACCAGTTGCGCCCGCACCAGCCCCAGCAGGCCAATCAGTAGAGATTTTGACCGATTTGGAGCATCATCTAGAGCGCTTGACTCTAGATATACCAGAGACCAGCATAGATGACATCCCTCTCAGGCTACAAAGATATGTGATTGGAGTCCCAGGACCTTTCAGGAGGTTCCTATGCAGGGTGGCCCGGGCAGTTGTTTCTTATCGAGATCATCATCAGTGATGGGATGATCGTGTAGACTCATTTTTTGACTTTTGTATTATCATTTTTGCCGATCATAAGGTGTTTCCAACCTATGATCGAAGATGATGTATATTTTTTGAACACACTCCTATACTATGATATATCACTATTTTGACGGCTATCTGTGTACATATGTGAATGTTGTTTGTTTTACTGCTTTTAATTATTGCAAATTTCTATTTATCATACTAGAAGCAATTGAATCTGCTAATGTATTTAAATGTCTTGGAATATGCTGATATTCAATGTAATCAAACTCACGTTCCAAGAGACGAACTCTCAAAAATAACCATAATAACACTGGATTTCTAATGGTATAAACCCCGTTAAGCTGTAATACAACAAGTTCAGAATCCAACCTTACAATCAAACTCCGAATTCCAAATGATATGGACTCAGATAATAACTCAATCACTGCACTATACTCAGCAATGTTATTTGTTGTTTGACCAAGGCTTACCCCATGCATGGATACTAACTCGTCAGCGGGTGAATAGATAACCCAAGCTGCGGAAGAAATGTTCCGTGTACTACGACAAGCACCATCAGCAAAACCAATGTAGGTTTGAAGAGACGTCGACATCTGCAATATCAAGAGTAAAACTCAGATAAGCAGTAATAGTGACAAAAACACACTTCTAAACTAGGCACACTTTTCTAATCTAAAACACACCAACAGTAAAGAAATCTAAACTAACGAAAATCTCCACACCTCATTTAAGCATAATATCTCTTTAGATAAAGCCCATTTCTGGGTTTATCCAAAGGGACACCGTCAAAATCTATCAACTCATAGGCCCCCTTTGCTAACTTTCGTTTCACAATGTAAGGACCATGCCACATAGGCACGAATTTCCCAGCTCCTAGCTTGTCGTTAGCTTGATCATAAAGTAAAACTAGGTCTCCTTCTGAAAAATTTCGAGGGGTCACATTTCTATCATACTGAGCTTTAATCCTTTTAACATGAGCCTCGTTTGCTATTGCAGCGTTTCGTCGATTCTCATCTAATTGGGCCAAGTACAAAAAACGTTTCTCCTCTTCAGAAGTAGCTGGAAGTAATTCTACGGCTAATTTTAGTGACGGTATTTCGCATTCAATCGGCAACACAGCTTCCAAACCGTAAACCAGTTGAAAAGGAGTGAAACCCGTTGATGTTTTGACTGAGGTTCGATATGCCCAAAGCGCTGAAAATAGCATGGAATGCCAATTCGTCTTGTGAATACCAATGATTCGTTTAATCATGGTGACTAAAACTTTATTAATGGCTTCAACGAGACCATTTGCTTGTGGATAGTACGGAGTGGAACTATCGTGGCGTAGGCCAAGTTGTTCTGTTAATTCAGTCATCATGATGTTCCGAAAATGACTTCCATGATCTGTAATAATAGCTTGAGGAACACCAAACCTAGCAATTATGTGATTAAATACGAATGTTGCAGCAGTCTTGCCGTCAGCTGAATATGTAGGCATCGCCTCGGCCCATTTCGTAAAATAATCTACTGCGAGAAAAATATAGGCATGCCCCCCGGCCGAGTGAGGGTTACATGTGATAAAATCGATACCCCATTTTGCAAATGGACCAACAGCAATTATAGGGTGAAGAGGAGCGGGTGGTGCGCGCATTTTTCTATCAAAAATTTGACAGTTGTGGCATTTCCGAACCGCATAAATACAATCTTTAAATAATGTTGGCCAGAAATAACCTGCACGCAATATCTTTTGGGCAGTGGCATACCCAGACATATGACCGCCACATGCTCCAGAATGACAGTCATTTAACACCTTCTCAGCTTCTTCATGAGTTAGACAACGTCGGAAAACAGAATCCACTCCTCGTCGATAAAGTGTATCACCAATGATATTATATTGTTGGGATTGGAAGCGTATTTTCCGTCGCTGAGTTCGTGAAATATCAGGCCGAAAAGATTGGGTTTGGAGATATACAATAATATCCCCATACCATGGATCAAGCGTACTGATAAGAAACAAAGATTCGTCCACAATGGACTCTTCTGCCACTGTTTCAATATCAGTAGAGGGAAAATCACACATTAGTTCCGCAAAAACCAAAGATTTCTTTGCCTTGGATTTTTCAAACTCTAAGTCAAATTCTTGTAGGATAACTATCCATTTAGAATATTTGCCCCCTAGCAATTGTCTGGTCAAAATATACATCATAGGGTTGCAATCAGAAATTACTGTGGTTTTACGTAACAATATGTAATGTCGAAAACGTTGGACGGCTTGAACAGCTGCCAAGGCCAATTTCTCCACATGTGTATATTTGATTTCAGTCGGATTCAAATTTCGACTAAGATAATAAATCACATGTTCGTTGTGAGATTCATCTTCTTGAACTAGTACCATTCCAATGGTGGAATGAGAAGCAGCGAGATACAAAATGTAATCTTGGTTGTAGTTGGGAGGATGCAATAACGGCGCATGGGTCAACGCGTGTTTAAGTGCATTAAAAGATCGATCAGCGACCTTGTCCCAAAAGAACGGAATGTCCTGTTTCAACAACCGGGTAAAACCCTTTCTGAGCTCGAAGGCATAATTGAATAAACCTAAATTAAAAAGTTTGCTTTCCCTGCAAACTTTGGGTTAATAAGTAATGTCGAAGGAGGAAGCGATTTAACAATAGCCGACCTTGAAGGATCAAAATGAATGCACGATTTAGAGACAACAAATCGATAAGCGACTTAGATTCTACGCAGAAAACACATTTATGCAGATTCAGCCTTATCCGATAATGCCCACATCTCATAAAGATTGCGCGTAAATGAATGGGATGATCGGCCCTACTTAATGAATGAGCAGGTAAATCATCGAGATATGGCTGAAGAATGTGCTTAATGTCATGAAATGCATAAGACATAGCCCGTTGAAAAGTTGCTCCAGCGTTCTTTAGTCCAAAAGGTAGTTTACAATAGGCAAACGTTCCCCATGGACAAATGAAAGTTGTTTTAGGTTGATCTACAGGGAATATGTTTATTTGATTGTAGCCGGAAAAACCATCCATGAAGGAGAATAGTTCACTACCAGCACAATCATCGATTATTTGATCGATATAGGGAGTTGGATAATTGTCTTTTGGACACGCTCGATTAATATCCCTATAATCGATACATACTCTTATCGTTCCTTGTTTTTTAGTGACAGGAACAATATTCGATACCCAATCCGTTAAGGGAATTGGATAAATGAATCCTACTCGAAGTAATTTTTCAACTTCAGTTTTTATAGCAGCAGCTTTTCTAGGATGAATTTGACGTAATCGTTGACGAACAAGTTTAGCATCCGGGTAAGTCTTAATCTCATGAACTACGATCGATGGATCAATTCCTAGCATTTCTTCATAAGACCAGGCAAACACGTCACGGAATTCTTGAAATAGGGCTTTATAAGTCTGAATTTCTTCATCTGTACAACAAGCACCTATATGAATGTTTTCAATTATTCCTGGTTTTACTGAAATGTCAATTGGAACTGTTCTAGATATATTTTCCAAATTTAACTCAGAATTAGGATTTTGCAATGGATTCTGAGGTTCCTTGGCATATTCAGCAGTAAAAATTGAAGCGAAATCATTTTCAAAATGATCTAATTCGGGTAAGAATGAAGACCGGTGATGGAGATCTTCCCATGGTAAATCATCAACAGACAAAAACTCACGAATTTGCTCATCTGTATGAACAATTTCAGGAAATGTCGTTGCATCTGAACTAGATATAGAAAGCGATTCCTCTTGGATCCCATTCATTGGATCGATTTCGGTTGAAAAGGGGTTGGAAAAAGACTGTACAGTCTGGTACGCAATTTCAAATGGACTCAAAGGCATCGCGCCATCAAATGAATCTATCTCGGATTCTGAAGGAATAATCCAAGGATCATCAAACATAACTATGTCTGACGAAATCATATGAATAGTTGCAGTAGAAGACGATACGTTAGGAGGAGGAAAGGAAAAAGTTCCTAGCAAACCAGAATCTTTAACCAAACCTACTCCAACATCCTTATAAGGGATAGCCGTTTTGCCAACATGCTGGATTGTTTCTGTAGAGGCTGGGTCTGACGAAAAATAAGTTAACTGATCTATTGTCACGATCCTTCCTTGATATGGAAATTTTATAAGTCAAAAGACCGAAGAGACAACAGCAGTCATAGCATAAGACCAACTACGACCCAGTAGAAGGTTGTAATCTAGAGGGGCATCAACCACTTCCACATCTAGATTAATGATTTTCCCTTCAACCCCTATGGGTAAATCCTGCAAAATACCATAAGGTTGAAAACCTCGACCATCAAAAGCTTTTAGAATCGTCGGAGATTGGTTAAGTGTAGGAGAACCAAGAGATTTCCAACACTGAAGCGACATAATACACGTTGAAGCTCCTTCATCAATCACAGTCCGAAAAATAGGCCTGTTTTTGACTAACACTGGAATCTGGAAAGCCATTTGATGAGGAAGACGTGGTGTACTAGTTTCTAAATCGAAGATTATAAGGTTAGAATCATTAACATCAACAGCTCCTATGGCAGACAATAACAATTTACGTTGTGCTGGACACGACTGCAGCACTTCCAAAGCCGACATTGCTGAAGGAGAAATAGCTAAATCTTCAACAATGTTATAATTCTGAGCAGCTCTCGCATGTGGATTGAAAGCTGATTTACGAAGAACACCTTTAGCAGGCGGTTTGATTATCAAGTCTGGATTTTGTTTCTCGATCTGTAGCAGACCGGAAACAGGAGGAGTTGTATTTGATGCATTGGCATTAGAAGACTCTCCTTCTTTGCCATCAACGGGATTCTTAGAACCGTAATCTTGCGATCGCGTCGCAATCCTTACATGAGACATCATCATAATAGGCTCTTCTAAAGTAGTCAAGGAAGAACCAATCATCTTACTATCTTGAACTGGAAAAGGATCCTTCAAGACAGCAGGTTGTTGCGATCCTTTAACGAGTTTCGTAACTTCCTCTCGATATGGACATTCTTTCATGAAGTGATCTTGTTCACAAATGAAGCAAGGATAGCGAGGTTTACGTTTCTCGTCATTGGATTCTTCTCTATCTGTTTTCTCTTTCGAATTTTTCTTGTTTTTGTTCCTCCCCTTCTTTTTACCACCGGATTTTGATTTTGCCGTAGATGTTTCAACGACATGAATATCGGCAGAAACTTCTTGAGAGGATTCTCCTTTCGGGGAATCAGGTAAAGTTATAATTGGAGAAGAATTCTTTGAGGATTTCTTCTTACTTTTAGAACTAACTGTACCAATCATACCGTCAGTGGCATGAGACCCTGAAGGAGCAGCAGCTATTTGTCCTTGTTTGGGTAGATCGGGAATTTTCTCATGTAGAGTACCTGACTGCGTATAGACGAGGTCTAGGTACTGAGCCTGAGCAATTACTTGCTCTTCAGTAACAACACCAGCCTTAGCTACATCTTCAGTGATCTTGGGCAATAATGATTTTACAAACCATTCTGCCAAAATTTGATCCGGAATATAAACCTTCACCAAACGTCGTCTACGTCGCCACTCATGAATATGATCAGAAATATACGTGGACGTTGATTGTTTTAGTGAAGTTAATAATTCTGTGCCATTGTCGTATCTGACAGGCAACTGGAAATGAGTTAAGAAAGACGTTGCTAACTGACTGAAATTATGAAACGAGCCTCGTGGCAACTCAATGTACCATTTCGCTGCAAGACCTATGAGTGTCCTCTGGAAAAGACGTAAGCGAATCGAATCATCAATAATCGAATTAGATGCACACCAAAGGTGATAAGTCATAACATGATTTGATGGATCCTCTCCTGACTTACCTTCAAATTTCGGTATATCACTAGGCAACTTATGAGGCATTGACGGCCAGTTCTGATAATAGAAAATAGGATCATTTGTAAGGCACGTCAAATCAGGTAAGTCCAAAGTTGCGATGAATGGTAATTGACGGTTAGGGTCACGAAAACCTTGAGAAGCCAAAGCAGATCCAGGAGGCGGATACCCAGGATAACTAGGAATCGGATTAGCATTAGGTATTGTGTAACCTCCTGGATAACCAGGATGAATTGGACCATACTGAGGTTGTTGATAAGTATAACCAGGGTATGGTTGATAGCTCGGATTCTGAACATAGGGACCGAATTGCGGCTGTCCTTGGTACGGTTGATAAGTAAATTGAGGTTGACTTGTAACAACTATACTCGTACCGGTTTGTCCTGCAGGCATCTGAACTGTAGTCTGAACTGAAGGTCCTGACTGAGGTACAGAGACTTGAGGGATTTGCACGGATACAGGGATAGCCGAACTCGGGGCTACAGACACTCCAGAAACAGGTGTGACAGGTTGAACAGACGTTGCAGCAGTTACAGCAGTTTGGGGCGGAGTCTAAGGTGTACTAGGCCCAGCCTGCTGAACTAAACTAGGTGCAAGAGTTTGAATAGCTGGCTGAACAGGCTGCTGGGTTGAACCAGAAACCAATGGTTGACCAGGTTGATAAGGTAACTGCACATTAGGCTGCAAGGGCTGTTGATATTGGGACGGATCCCACACCATCATTTCGGGGTATTGTCTCGTAGAAGGTTGAACGTAAGGACCAAAACCTGGTTGAACGTAGGGTTGATAATAAGGTAAAGTTCCGGCTCCTTGAACAGATGGTTGACCAGAAGGCTGTTGGTAACCTTGCATTGGGTACTGCCCTTGAGGTTGATAACCTTGAGGCACGTACTGAAGTTGGGGTTGTTGAGGACCCTGAGGAGCATATTGAGTTTGGGGTTGACCTTGAGGAATGTACTGTCCTTGAGGTTGGTAACCCTGAGGTATGTATTGTCCTTGGGGTTGCCCTCCAAAATAATATGGATCCACAGTTTTTCCTGGGAAAAAGCTACCTTGAGGTTGTGCCTCGGGTGGTAACTGACTACCTTGAGGTTGCCCCCGAGGCGGTAATTGACTACCCTGAGGTTGCCCCCCAGGCGGTAACTGAGTTCCCTGAGGTTGACCCCCAGAAGGAAACTGACTGCCTTGAGCTTGAGGATTAGGAATATTACCAGACATCATATAAACTTGCTCTGCGTTCGACGTTTCAATTTTAAGTCCACCAAGACCAGATGATAACACGTTTTCGATGGGTTGAGGAGCTGCTCCCGAGAAAGTACCAGACAAAGACTGATATCCCGAAGGAACAGAAGGACCACCATGTAAAAATGATTCAGGCGTTTGAGAAAACATGGATGACTCACCAGCCATAATAGATGACGGATAATAACCTCTGGGTGTAGGATGAAATGGAATTCGAGGTGGATAAAAAGCAAGACCCGGATTCTCTAAAAAATCAGTTAAAGAGAGAAACCAAGGATTAGTTCGAATGGGGCTGTAGAAAATAGATTCACGCTCCCTAAGATTTAACGATTGAGGGGAGTTGGGAAGAGATATGTCTTCGTCTGGATTAGTAAGTTCTTCTATAGAAATTAGTCCAGAGGGAAGATTTTCAGTAACTATATTTCTTACCCTAGGTGAACCTGGATCGCTAGAAGTTGGTGAGATAAATCCTGAGGACGTTTCTAACACAGAAGATTCAGTTTCAGGTTCAGAGATTTCAGGTTCGTCAGATAATTCACCGGAAGGAGAAATATTTTCAGTGACTTCAGAAACTGAAATCGGTTCTTGAATATATTCTGTTGTAGGAATTTGATGATCAGGATGTATCACAATAGCAGAGCTTTCAGCTTCTGTTGATCTAAGTCTACGGCTACTGTGTGGTACCAGAGCTCGAAGTCCTTCAAGATGACCTGGTGTAAATTCAGGGGGTTTCCCTTGTATTCTCCGGGATTGTCTTGGCAATTCCGCCACGATGAAAAATTATCTAATCACACGCAAACAAAGAAAAATTTCAATGAAAACACCTAAAGTCTCTAAGAAACAAACAATTGAATCACTCGCTTAAAAAATCTAAGAGTTCAAACCACACACAAACAAGTAAATTTCCGTACTAAAATCACTAGTTGGTGATGAAATCCAACTTAGTAGAATTTTAACACGAAAAGGGCGGTTGGAACAGTTACCCCGACAACCTGCTTAATGAAACAGACTGGCACAAGTTTCTTCACATAACCATCTCGAGTGAAGAGAACCCCCCAGAGAGTCCAAGTGAGTCTAGTCGACGTCTGTTCCAGGTACAGAGGGATCTTCCATCCACCGTCACCTTAGGAAAGAATCATAAAGATTATGGCCTCTAAGGTTACCAACTGAAACAAATATACCTGGGGGAACAGTCTACGATCCGACACACACGCAAGGGCAGAGTAACAAAGCTCAATCCCCTTGAAGGCTCCTTGAACGAATCCAAGGTTTACCGACAAGTGACCCCTGGCTCCTCGACAATGGTCTATCCGAGGTTTACCGTTTTTAATACGTGTATATCTTCTATCGTTCCCAATGAGGAAGGATTGATTACCCCACTGTTTCAGATATGATCTCGTGCTTAACTCCTTTAAGAGGAGCTTCCCAGAGCATACATGCAACAACTGGAATTCTTCCTACCGCAAGATATATCTACTTGTTTGTTTAAGCTATCTTGGAGAGTTAACTACTCCCTACTCCAAGATACTAGCCTAAGCTATGTTGGTGATAAGAGCCCTAGAAATAAAAAGATTACTAGATGAATTTTATTTAAGCGTTACTTTTAAGAGCTGTTTCTTAAGTCAATGGGCGCGGAAATGAAACTTTGTATGATGTGAAGACTCGACTTCCAAAAACACTAAAATGCACCTATGATGATATTCAATTCTTTTTCTTTCAATGAACTTTCTATCTAAAGAAGAGTTAGAGAATGCAACCTTTAAATTCCTTCTTCAAACATGAAAACTAATTGAAAGAAACTATTTTGTCTTTTCAATAAACTATCAAAGCTCACAAGAAAAAACTCTTTTCTTTTCCAAACAAGAAACTACAAAACAATTTTCTTTCGAAAGGAATCTACAAAAATTAAAACTATTCAAAACTACAAAAACTAATCTTGAGAACTAATCTAAATTGAGTAAAAGCTTTTTAGAGTTTTTTTTTATGAATGTTTCTCTTAGTTGTTCAGCAAACTAAGAATCTATTCGTTCAGATAACAAACAGATCAAAAAACACTCAAAATATGTTTTTCAAAACACTCAAGAAATGAAATTCAAAACTTTGAAGCAAGTTCTTTCGAAGATTTGCAAAGAAATCAAAAGGCTTAATTTCTCAACATAGGATGTTTCCACAATCAGGTCGGATTCAAAAGACAAAAAGAGATCAATGTAATCTGAGATACTGCAAATTGTCAAAAGTTCGAATCACTACAAAGACCAAGCAGGAAAAATAATCCAATCGGCAAAATCTCCTAGAAAATCATCAAAACACTAACACTGTTGGAGTTCATACACAATGAATTCTTGATAGACACAATAACCAGTCTGGGCAGAAACCAAAGATCTAAAAATAAACTAGAAAAAGAAACCTAGAAATTTTCTAAAATTTTAACAAGGTCCGCAGGTAAGCAGTGTTGACAGGTGCGGTCCCGCACTGTATTCTATAGAGAATGTGCGAAACTGCCCGCACTGTCAAAGTTATGCAGAGTGCGGTCCTAGCAAAAATTATAGAAAAACTCAAAACACTTCTAAATTTTCAAAAACAAAAAAAATCTAAAGTACCCAGACAGATGTGAATCAATCAAAAACCAGAAAAAATGTTTTCTCAAGTCAAAAATCAAAGAGAACCAAAAACAAACAAGTTCTTCCCCAGTGGAGTCGCCATTTTGTTGTGTAGATTAATCCGTCTTGCGGACAAGACCGATCTCTCTAGTACAAAAGGTAACTAGCAACAAACAGCCAATTATACTAATCTCTCTCTAAGCATATAAGATTTATAAAAACACTATATAGGTGTGAGGCCTACCTTATGTCCAACGCTTGCTTGATTTCGTCGAAGTCCTTCCCGTGCACTGAAAGAACGTTCCTCGTGAATCTGCAGTCACAAACAAGCAAAAAGATTAAGCAGCACCTGTATAGACATTATCACAAATCATACTTATCATAATGATCAAGGAATTTATGAAATAAACCATGAATTGACAGTTTAATGAGAGAAATGAGTATATTTGTATTAACTTTAAAGATAGAAAACCTTTACAACCTGTGCCTTGATGTTGTGCAGGTCCTCCCGGGGTCCGAAGCAGGAATCTCCTCTACTTTGACAAGCATTGCACTCTTTGAACTAAGACAAATGGAGATGATTGATTTAACCCCACAGAAAGTCTTAGTTAACTAAGTCTAAATCTCAACAGCATTTAACTTCAAATCTCATAAGCTTGAACTCCCTTTGAGGCTACCCAAGGCCTCTTTTTATAGTGAAAGAGAGGAGGTTTCTAGTTCCAAATATGAAGGGATAGAATCCTCCTTCAAAGGGATAAACTCCTTACATCAAGGGGTTAGCTCCATTAAGAGAGGGATGCATGAACCAGCTTCAAAGCGTATCCATTCCGAAAATTCCCTTCTAGAATATTCTAGAATTCACCTGGAATTCACTTTTTATCTTCATTTTCTCGCCTTTTTATTTTTTACAGAGGTCCGCACCCATTACACAAAGAACGTGCGGTATGGTTTCGCATGCAGGCTGAGATTTAGGTGCAGGACCGCAGGGAATGCATAGAGAAAGTGCGATACCAATTCTTAGGGGATTTTAGGGATTTTCTTCTGAAACGCGGGAGATTCGGGTTCGATCCCGATGGGTCGCCATTTTGTTGTGTAGATTAATCCGTCTTGCGGACAAGACCGATCTCTCTAGTACAAAAGGTAACTAGCAACAAACAGCCAATTATACTAATCTCTCTCTAAGTATATAAGATTTATAAAAACACTATATGGGTGTGAGGCCTACCTTATGTCCAACGCTTGCTTGATTTTGTTGAAGTCCTTCCCGTGCACTGAAAGAACGTTCCTCGTATTATCTGCAATCACAAACAAGCAAAAAGATTAAGCAGCACCTGTATAGACATTATCATAAATCATACTTATCATAATGATCAAGGAATTTATGAAATAAACCACAAATTGACAATTTAATGAGAGAAATGAGTATATTTGTATTAACTTTAAAGATAGAAAACCTTTACAACCTGTGCCTTGATGTTGTGCAGGTCCTCCCGGGGTCCGAAGCAGGAATCTCCTCTACTTTGACAAGCATTGCACTCTTTGAACTAAGACAAATGGAGATGAGTGATTTAACCTCACAGAAAGTCTTAGTTAACTAAGTCTAAATCTCAACAACATTTAACTTCAAATCTCATAAGCTTGAACTCCCTTTGAGGCTACCCAAGGCCTCTTTTTATAGTGAAAGAGAGGACGTTTCTAGTTCCAAATATGAAGGGATAGAATCCTCCTTCAAAGGGATAAGCTCCTTACATCAAGGGGTTAGCTCCATCAAGTGAGGGATGCATGAACCAGCTTCAAAGCGTATCCATTCCCGAAAATTCCCATCCAGAAACTTCTAGAATTTATCTGGAATTCATCTTTTTATCTTTACTTTCTCGCCTTTTTATGTTTTACAGGGGTCCGCACCCATTACACAACACCAAGAAAGTGCGTTATGGTTCCGCATGCAGGCTGAGACTTAGATGCGGGACCGCAGGGAATGCATAGAGAAAGTGCGATACCAATTCTTAGGGGATTTTAGGGACACCTTATGTGAAACGGAGATTACGGGTTGATCCCCGATGCGATCGCCATTTTGTTGTGAAGATTAATCCGTCTTGCGGACAAGACCGATCTCTCTAGTACAAAAGGTAACTAGCAACAAACAGCCAATTATACTAATCTCTCTCTAAGCATATAAGATTTATAAAAACATTATACGGGTGTAAAGCCTACCTTATGTCCAACGCTTGCTTGATTTTGTTGAAGTCCTTCCCGTGCACTGAAAGAACGTTCCTCGTATATCTGCAATCACAAACAAGCAAAAATATTAAGCAGCACCTGTATAAACATTATTACAAATCATACTTATCATAATGATCAAGGAATTTATGAAATAAACCATGAATTGACAGTTTATGAGAGAAATGAGTATATTTGTATTAACTTCAAATGTAGAAAACCTTTACAACCTGTGCCTTGATGTTGTGCAGGTCCTCCCGGGGTCCGAAGCAGGAATCTCTTCTACTTTGACAAGCATTGCACTCTTTGAACTAAGACAAATGGAGATGAGTGATTTAACCTCACAGAAAGTCTTAGTTAACTAAGTCTGAATCTAAACAGCATTTAACTTCAAATCTCATAAGCTTGAACTCCCTTTGAGGCTACCCAAGGCCTCTTTTTATAGTGGAAAAGAGGAGGTTTCTTGTTCCAAATATGAAGGGATAGAATCCTCCTTCAAAGGGATAAGCTCCTTACATCAAGGGGTTAGTTCCATCAAGTGAGGGATGCATGAACCTCTTCAAAGCGTATCCATTCCCGAAAATTCCCATCCAGAATCTTCTAGAATTCATCTGGAATTCATCTTTTATCTTTACTTTCTCGCATTTTTATGTTTTACAGGGGTCCGCACCCATTACACAAAGAAAGTGCGTTATGGTTCCGCATGCAGGCTGAGATTTGGGTGCGGGACCGCAGGGAATGCATGGAAGTGCGATACGTTCTTAGGGTTTCTTGAGGTTTCTTACGAAACCCCGTTACGGGATTCGATCCCTGGTGGAGTGCGTTTTTGTTGTGTAGATTAATCCGTCTTGGACAAGACCGATCTCTCTAGTACAAAAGGTAACTAGCAACAAACAGCCAATTATACTAATCTCTCTCTAAGCATATAAGATTTATAGAAACACTATACGGGTGTAAGGCCTACCTTATGTCCAACGCTTGCTTGATTTTGTTGAAGTCCTTCCCGTGCACTGAAAGAACGTTCCTCGTGTATCTGCAATCACAAACAAGCAAAAAGATTAAGCAGCACCTGTATAGACATTATTACAAATCATACTTATCATAATGATCAAGAAATTTATGAAATAAACCATGAATTGACAGTTTAATGAGAGAAATGAGTATATTTGTATTAACTTCAAATGTAGAAAACCTTTACAACCTGTGCCTTGATGTTGTGCAGGTCCTCCCGGGGTCCGAAGCAGGAATCTCTTCTACTTTGACAAGCATTGCACTCTTTGAACTAAGACAAGTGGAGATGAGTGATTTAACCTCACAGAAAGTCTTAGTTAACTAAGTCTGAATCTCAACAACATTTAACTTCAAATCTCATAAGCTTGAACTCCCTTTGAGGCTACCCAAGGCCTCTTTTTATAGTGAAAGAGAGGAGGTTTCTAGTTCCAAATATGAAGGGATAGAATCCTCCTTCAAAGGGATAAGCTCCTTACATCAAGGGGTTAGCTCCATTAAGAGAGGGATGCATGAACTAGCTTCAAAGCGTATCCATTCCGAAAATTCCCGTCTAGAATCTTCTAGAATTCACCTGGAATTCACTTTTTATCTTCATTTTCTCGCCTTTTTATGTTTTACAGAGGTCCGCACCCATTACACAAAGAACGTGCGGTATGGGTCCGCAGGCAGGCTGAGATTTAGGTGCGGGACCGCAGGGAATGCATAGAGAAAGTGCGATACCAATTCTTAGGGGATTTTAGGGATTTTTCTCTGATTTTGAAGCTTGACATGAGGAGGTGGTATATTGGACTTGCAAAAGGAGGAAGTATGAGCTAATATCAAGCTCATCTGATCGACGAGAGCGAATGTCAAGGTGACGGATTTTAGATGCGCCAACACACCTTCGAGTTAGGCTCAAAGGCACTAAAACAAGCAAGTCAAAGTGGATGGAGGTTGGAAAGGTGAGGGGGTTGTACCCTCATCTACTAAACAGGTAATCAAGTCTTTTGGGGTCTAAAAGATTCCCAATGGGGAGGAGTGATCAAGAGTTCATAATTTTTTCTCAAAATTTAAAGTTATAGGAATGGGTTGAAACCAGGATGGTTGTGTAGATCTCATCTTCCTGATTTTGGCACCGCAAATAATTCGAAAAACCGATGTCGTATGAGGGATATATCGCATTCTAATCGAATTTCCAAACAACTAAAATTTGTGACAAGGTTGACTGGGATGCCCAGTCAGCATGGTGGATGCAAAGTCAGCAAAAGGAATATTCTAAGGAATATTCCTTCCTTATAACCAATCCCAAGCTGACAAGTGGCGTGATATTATTTGTTGGATGGGTTTTACGTGTTTTTTTATGAGCCAATCAGAGGGTGATGTGGCCAGCCCTGAGACTGCCACGTGTCTCCTTAGTGGTGCATTAAAAATTTGTTGAGGCCGCAGGAGTCGAACCCTAGACCTCCATCAGAGCACACCCACAACTTAATCGCCTGAGCTGCACGATGGATCTTAACATAAAATGGTTGCGAGTTGTATTTAAGTTTGAATACAATGCGGAGTGGGGTTAGGGACCGTCGGCAGTCCCAACTCGCCAGCGGTCCCCGTGAGTTATCACATGACATTGCAACGAAACCGTAACATAAAACATCAACCGCCAACCACCAACCGCAAACTCCGCCAGTTTCATGTTAAACCTTGTCACATGCAAATTTATTGTTACATCTCTGCGTGGTTAGCAACATGAACCAGAGTTAATACTTATCCAACCACAGTTTAAGCCATGGATTTCGCCTGCGGTTGCGGTCACCGCGTGGTTTGGGTTGGCATATGGCCACCCAACCACTAAAATTTTATTGCTGCGGTCTTTTTCGACGGGATTCTTGGAGGCACCCTAAATTTGTGCGGATTGCACTAAACTAACTCCAATTAAGTGGAGTTCTCCACATTTAGTGGAGCTTTTCTAGGTGTTATTGGGAAAATGAGTTGGAGACTCAATTTTGGCCCATTCAGAGTGAATGAAGATTCATTCTAGACTAATTGGAGCATTCTGGAGCGCCCATTGGTGCAGAGAAAACAACCATTAGAGGCCTGTAACTACATGTATTTGCAAAATTTTGAGCATAATGAAAGATGGACATGCCATTAGGAGCTGAACCAGCAGATGTAGCCCAGGAGGGGTGAACTGCTTCATCATGCTTGTTGTGTAAATGTTATGTGGTGTTTTATTTCTCTGTTTTACACTGTTGTTCAGTGTTATTTGTGCTTATTTCATGCTTCTTATTCACTAAAATCATCTGCAATTTGTGATTAAAAATCTCAATTCTTAAGAAAACTAAAGAGATAAGTATGCACATGTTTATAAACTGAAAATACACTTAGCATGGAAAAACTAATACATTCCTTTCAGATTAGATTGGTATCAGAGCTAGTGTTTATTCTCTGGTGTTGTTTTGTGAAAATAATTTTTTAGCTGTTTGCAAGTTTTAGATGCTTACAAGGCTCGAGCTCAAGAGAGGAGAAGGAAAATTGGTGAGAGCCGAAGGGCCTCAAGAAGAGCCAAAGCAAAGGAGAGAAATATTGCCACAATCTCCTCCATCTAGTTCACCTCCTAAGGAAGCAAAAGCTACATTAAGCATGTCTCATAGAGAAGGAGAAATCCATGAAGAAGTTGATCCCAAAGAGGAAGAAAGAGTGATCAGGAAAGCATTCCTTGACATGACTGAGATGGTTAGAATCCTTTATCAAGAAAGGAATGATAGACTGGAAGGAAAATGATCCAAACTTTACAAGGAAGGACAGGGATCTTCAGGAGGTACAATGATGAAGATAAGTCAAAGAAGGGAAATGGAGGAAATGTAGGCAATGGAGAGCCATCATCCTCACCCTCATCATCATCATCCTCTACTTCATCTTCAGTACATCATCCACACAAGTCAAAGAACACTGGTAAAAGTCCCTTTTTAAAAATTGATGTTAAGTTTGAATTGCCACGTTTAATGGTGAAGTCAATGCAGAAAAGCTTGATAATTGGATTAGGCAATTGGAGGTCTATTTGAGAAATCCAGAACCTTCAAGATGATGATACCAAAATCCAATTAGCTTCATTGAGAATGGAAGGTGCAACACTTGTTTGGTGGGAAGCCAAGACAAAGGAGGAGATCAAGAAGCATGGTAAGATTATTCTTTCATGGACTGAAATTTTCATTACTGCAATAAAACAACAATTTTATCCATTAGCTCATATGCAAAAAGCCATAATGAACTGGAAAAAGTTTAGGCAATTGAAGGGACAAAATGTGCAATAATATACCCAAGAATTTAGGAGAAGAGCTCTCTTATTAGGGGTAGATTTGCAGAGCCAAGATACTTTGCTCAAGTACATAGGAGGCTTACATAGCTACCTAAAACATACTATTCTCATGTTTAACCCCACAAGTCTAGATGAAGTATGTGCTCAGGCCACACATCTAGAAGCTAGAGGGAAGAACATATTTGAAGAGGGTAGAAAGAAACCTTTTAAGGGGAGAAACAAAGAGAAGACCTCAAGAGGTAAAAGCAAAAAGAATGCGTCTATTAAGAAAGAGGGAGAAAAATTGGTTTGTAAACATTGTTCAAAAGAAGGCCATGATGAAACTCAACGTTGGAAATTACATCCTAAAATGAGGCCCAAGAAATACAACAACAAAGGGAAACAGAAAATTGCAGCTACAACTCAACATGATTTAGGAGAGGATTCAAATGATGAATCTAAGATTACAACTATGGGATTGAAGAACATGAAGGGAAAAGAAATTGAAACTGAACCCAGTACTAGTACATCAAACTGTGACATACATGCTCCAAATGAAGAAGAAAGAATTTAACTGTTTCATGTGAGAGTCATATCCAAGCATACCAAGATTGACACATTGTTTGACAATGGGTCACAAGAAAACTTAATCTCTGAATACTTGGTCAAGAAACTTAACCTTGAGACCATACCACATTCAAAACCATATCCTTTAGGTTGGATTTGTAAGGATGCAAATTTACAGGTTTCAAAGAAGTGTATATTGTGGTTTGCAATAACTGCACATTTTGTTGACATAGTTGAATTAGATGTGGTTCCTCTTGACATAATAGGTATTGTGTTGGGGAGTCCTTACTTGTATGACAGGAAAGTGATCTTATATCGCCATGAGAACAAATATCATTTATTCACAGATGGCAAGGAGTACATCAGAGATGACAGTTGGAATATCAGCAGGTGTTGGATACCTGCCTTATTTTCTTGATTTTGTTTTGTTTTTAAACAAATATATAATAAAAAATAATATATAATGTATAAATAATAATAATTAAATCAATTTTATAAAATAAGAGATATATACATATATACATATTATTATCACTATTGATTAAATAAATAAATAAATAAATAATTAATTAATTGAATAAATAAATTATACATATTAATATAAAAATAAAATGTAACGAGCCGTTATTAATTGTTTTAAAAAATATAATATATTAAAAAAAAAAAAATCAAAGTCAAACTAGTCATTATCCTAATGGCTAGTTTGGCCATTTCTACATCTATTTAAACTTAATGTCTTGATCTGATCTCTCACCTCACCTAGTCCTGATGATGAACCACATTGGTTGGCTCGAAACGCGTCTACCATGTTCCATTGCATGTGATTATTACCGGAAGAATTTTACAAATTTGTATGTATTTATGTTTAAAAACTCTAGAAATATTGGAAATAAAAATGCCCAATCAAATTTTGTAAAATTTGAGGAAAATGATTCAGTGCCAGAATCTTTAGTAGTTGTAAAAAAACTATTGATCTTATAGATTCTCTAATGGTTAATTGAATAATTGAATATTACAAATTCGTATCAGAAGGAGAATTAAAATTTAAAATGAGTGAGAAACAATAATGAAAATTAGAAACAATATGTGTCATTATTAGGAATTTAGCTTTTGTGATCTATAAAATGTGTATAAAATCTTTCGGTGAAAATAACATTCAAGTCAATTTTTTCCACACGTTTGTCATGCTAGCTATTCAAAATAAAATGAATGAAATGTTTATTTAGTAACTAATTCAACTAAGGTAAGTATATTACCTTATTCTAATTTTTTTTTCTCCGAGCTCTAGAATAGATGAATTCAAAGAGATTTGTTCCCATTGATTACAATCATTCTTTTATAAATAATTTGTGAGAAAAATAACAAACCAAAATTTGAAATATATGACTTGTATTATAATACCTACATTCAAAACAATAATACTTACAAATCATAAACCCAAAAATTCTATTTCTTCAAGAGGGAAAAAATGGTTTTTAGAAAATTCCTAACTCTAATCCATTAATAAAATTTAGAAATATCTTTTAATTCTTTAACATAAAACCAAAAAAAAAAAAATCTAAATATTTTCATTTGTCGTTTTTGATCTTTTTAATCAAAAATGATTTTTTTTTAAAGATTTCCCCTACTAAATTAATATGTTTAAAAAAAAAAAAATACATTATTTATTAAAAACATATATTATTTAATTAATAATAAATATTATTAACTACTAATTAAAATTTTATATATAAGAAATTGAAAATCGTTGAGCTGAAATGCCACTATGAGAAGAAAAAATAAAAACTTTGATATCTATGTTTGAGGTTTCACTAGATACTTTAAAATCCTGAGCAAGTTGCATGTTGGCTAATCAGTGCCAAAAAATATAGAAAATTCTGTCGATCTAGGCTTCTATGCAATCATAGGCAGCGTTCTAGGTTTGTTGATCACCGCAATAAATTGAATTAGTTAGTTTAAATTGGAGTTGTCTATAGTGCGATTTTTTGGAGTTTATGGTGTTAAAAAATTTTGAGATGAAATTTTGATTTGTGTTATTTAAATTGGTTTTTTGATTATATATATGGATTCATTACCCTAAAAAACTCCTAGGTCACTTCCATTGTGCAAGGTTGCCCATTAAACTTATGTTTTCAATGAATTCCTACCAGATTTTAGAAAAATTAGACCGAAAAAATCTACTAAAAAAGCTTTCAAAAAATCGCACTAAAGACAACTCAATTCAAATCTAGTAACACAATTCACTCAGCACAACTGTCTATTCAGCACATCAAACGGCTGTTGCTGTCAAAGCTGTCATAAAAAATTAAATGCATTACGGTTGAAAATACCAAGAAACAGAAAGAAAAAATTTAATTAGTGAATTCCAATGACCCTGGAAATTCTTTTAATAGCCACATTCCTATAATTCTTCCCCGTATAATATCCACATAAAATATTAAATGCATTACAGTTGAAAATGTCAAGAAACAAAAAGAAAGATTTTACTTGGTGAATTCCAATGACCCTGGAAATTCTTTTAATAGCCACATTCCTATAATTCTTCCCGTATAATATCACATTTAAAAGGTTACTCCCATCTTATAACTTGAAAACAACATTGTTAAGGATTTGGTTGAAAACAAACTTGAAAACAAAATTGTTAAGGATTTGGTTGAAAACAAACTTGAAAACAACATTGTTAAGGATTTGGTGGGGTCCAGATAAAACAATACAATACATTTTATATATATATTAGTAAGTCATAGTCAAGGATGAAATTTTTCATGCAATTACAATGAGGCTGCACTAGACACAAAAACAGTCGTTGAAATGTTGTTGGGAATACTATTAATTGACAACCTAAAACCCAATGACTTGAAATATCTAATATGAGTAAAGGGATATTTGCAGATCCAACTTAGGAAAACTCAAATGTTAAAATATGCAAAATGGGAACCAAAAAAAAACTTCCAGCAGTTACAGACAGAAGATGCGTTCTCAGACACAAACAATGTGTTTCCGATCTAGAAAGCTCTGAAAAAAAAAATGTCAATATTTCTGCTGAACAAGGACCACTTACACAAAAAAATAATTTTCATTAATCATTTTTCAAACCCCAGCACATCTGAAAGTGATCTCTGATATTTCATTAATATTTTTTAAAACCCCAGCACGTTTGATAATGATCTTTGATATGTCATTCATGTCTGATAATGATCTTTGATATGCTTCTGTCAACAGTTGTATTAACATATTCCATTTGAAGACCAAACGACAATAAATTTAAATTAAGATCTGGGCAGTCTTTGATATGCTTCTGTCAACAACTGTATTAACATATTCCATTTGAAGACCAAACCACAATAAATTTAAATTAAGATCGGGGAAGTGAATGCAAGTATCAAATTCTAAAGGTGCTATCATAATATAAACTGAACACAATGTTGATATCTTAACAATAAATAATGTCATATTTCTTGTCTCACTTTCAAGGTGAGAAAATACAAAATATAAAAAATGTTAATATGAGGTATGTAGGACATTTGTATAGAGAATATAAACAAGTTTAATAGATTTGAGTTGGTAATACTGCCCAATAATCTAACTCGCACCTGCCACCATACCACCAAGAAAAAAGGGTTAAATCTCTGGTTGGGTACAGAGAGGGCCAGAGTTAGATTTGGGCCAAAGAAAATACTTGTGTTCAGAGGATTACCTTTAGAAAAATTGAGTGTAAATGTGGGCTCATCAGCTCCTAAGTAATTGATGTGGAAAATGAGTTCCTCAGGCAGGTCTTTCTTGGATTTCCAAACTACCCATCCGATTCCAGCATATACAAACCCATATTTGTGCCCACTAACATTGATGCTTCTCACTAATGGTAAACGGAAATCCCACTCCAAATAAAGATAGAGAAAAGGTGCAACAAATCCCCCACTTGCAACATCCACATGTATGCCAGTGTCCCACCTGTAAAAAAAAATATATATTCCCAATTCGGTGATAGAAGAACAATTATCTTTATCTCGATTGTTAATTTGGGAGACATAGACATACACAAAAAATAGTGTAGGTAATTTTTTAACTCCTTTCTGGTTCGTTTGATTCGGAAATATTCTGAAATCAATCAAGTTAATTTCAACGTGGTAGAACCTAAAAAAAATCCCAATTCAATTATTGATGGCAAAACAACCATCCTTGTTGAGTTGGGAGATGGAAAGATGTGTGATCAATTTTTTTACCTCATTCTTGTTAGTGTGCCTCCTAAATATTCTGAAAACAGTGAAGTTACAACATGGCAGAACCTAACCTGAAGGAGGATTTCATAAGTTTGAGCCAAATCCATAAAGTAGTTGACTTTTTGTTTTTGTTTTTTTGGTTGGTTTAATCTATAGGGATTTGAATTTTGAATTTCATACTTTTTATATTATTTCTTAATAAAATGATCCTTAATTGAATTACACCTTGTGGGCTAAAAATTCTGTAGTTGATTTTATTTGGGCCTCTGTAATTATTTACTTCCTAACAAAGTGATACCCAATTGAACTATACTGTGTGGGCTAAAAACTCTGTAAGTTATTTTACTTGGCCTGATTTGATGCAACATTTTTATATTAAAAAAATAAAAATATGGATAATAATGTGGAACAGAATCCCAAATATAGAACATGCCATTACAGTAGTAAGAGAATCTCAAAGTCACCATGTTTGTTTATTTTTCTGCACCATTAGATCATTGAACAGCTTAACGTCTCCAAATTCCCCATTGTAAGTGGAGCCCAGAATAGCGCACACAAAGATCATGTTCTCGTCCACCATCTCCTTCTTGGTATCCATTACATAATAGCCTTCTCTCATCTTAACTTCCTTCAACTCTACTTCAAAATCTCTCATCTTAACTTCCTTCAACTCTACTTCAAACTATCTGGCAAAGTTTTCCCAGCGATCTTGAATTACCAAAATTTTCATAATAAAATAGAGCAATATCAGAGATTTTATAATTAAATTACCAGTAATTGAAATTGATTATTAGGATGGATTAGTTGATTTTTTTTTTTTCAGCATGAAAAATACTCTAGTTTATATTAAGTATCAGGACATATACTTTTTGTTCAAAAAACATTACATTCTTCTTGTTCAACATACAATACATTCAGATTTTGGATATCATGAGGATTTTTCTTCACTTTTCTTTCCTTCCTCCAAAAAACATTAATTCAGTCCATCTCATAATGGCATTTTCTATCCTTTTACGTACATACTATGCTTTAAATATCCCCTAAACAAAAACAAAAATTCACATATCATCAAATCTGCTGTTCCTCCAGCTTTTAGCTGTATTAGTCATCAGAAAAACCTGTAGCAGTCCTCGTAGGTGTCATATGAAAAAGACCGTTCCAGTTGCTCCCGCTCCACTAGAGTTGATTAACTCGTAGTGCATCTCCCCGAAAATTCCATCCAGTGCTTTCTTTGAGAGACGGTCAGCTTTTATGTTCTTTTCTCTATAGACATGTGATAATGAAATGGCAGAAAAGGTTCTCTTCAACGCATGTATTCTCGCAATCCAATGTGATAGCATGCCAGGGTTTAATGTGGCCTTCTGATTCATATGATCTATAAGAATTTTTGAATCCCCAAAAACCCAAATCTTATCCAAATTTAACTGGTAGGCAAACCAAAGGAGGCCCCAAACAGCAAGACATGCTTCTTTCATATTGGTGCCATTTCCTCCATTCCAATAAATCTTATAATGGCAAGTAGATGAAATCATAAGCCAAGCCCCACAACCGCAAATTGATTGTTGTGAGAAACCATCAAAATAGCCTGCAAGATAATGAATCTCATGTGGCCGGATTCTCTTTGATATATCCCTAGTTGGCTTCTGGCAAATTTTTAAACCTTTCCAATTGTTATAAATCTGGTGTGCCATCTTTATTGGAGAGCAGGGTTGTCCCTCAAAAAGTTTTCGGTTCCTGTTACACCAAATGTACCAGTGGTACAATATCGGAATAGTCTTGTAATTCTTGCCTTTTCGCAGCCACCACTTGGTGAAGTCTTTTGTCGTTCTGCTTACAGGTTGCTGGACTCTCATACTTTCACATAGGATTTTCAAAGTTTCCAAAGCGAAAGAGCAAAGGTAGAATAGATGTTGGTTGTCCTCGGTTTCTACACCACATAGAAAACATAGGCCCGACCTTTGCCAACCTTTCTTTTGTAGATTATTCCAAGTCAAGTTCTTATCCCTCCAAACCAACCATAAAAATATAATCATTTTCACCTATGCATTGCTTTTCCACATTACCCTAAACCAGCTAACTGGTTCCATAATAAATTTCTTATTGATCAAAGATGTATAGATCTCCCTTACTTTTAAACCTTCCCTTGTTCTATGCCTTCCCCAACAAAGTCTGTCACCTTCTTCAGTTCCGCAGAGTCCTAAAGACCTCAAGTATTTTGTGAAAACATACCATTCTACCTACCATCCCTCCTCCAAGCCTAAGTCAGAAAATTATTTCCATCTCGGTGCCTCGTATTCCCATCCCTTGATGATCTGTTGTATGTAAAAGAATCCCCGTTGATTCAGGTTTAGTATCAGGTCCTCTTTTATGATTTGGTGAGACTCTGCATCCAGCGTGGGTTGGCATCCTATCAACATTTTGTGGCCGCTTCCAAAATGCCACCTGAGATTTTCTTTAAATATTGGCCATATTTTACCAAAGCTCCTCCAAATCGCTATACAACATCTGGTTTCCTTCCATCCCATGATGAACAGATCCTCCATTGTTGCCTGTCCGAGGTATTTTCTTTGAACAATCTCGCACCATATACCTTTACCATTTAAACACCGCCATAGAGATTTTATAAGTAATGATTTTTCGAATTCAACCAGATCAATAAGACCCCAGCCACCTTTGTCTTTTGGCATAGTTAGAGATTCCCATCTCGCTAAATATATAGGTCTCTTTTCATTCCCACCTCCCTAGACAAATCTGGCCATAATCTTTATAATCTCCTGCAGAATTTTATTAGTTAGAAAGTAAAGATGCGCCCAGAAAACAATTATTTGTTGCAATACTTCCTGAATCAGGATCATTCTACCACCCTTAGAAAGCCATTTAGCAGACCAAATATGAATCTTCTTTTGAAATTTAGAAATGAGCCACATCCAATCTTCTGCCTGGTAGTTCGAAACTTGTAACCTGAAACCCAGATATATCAGCCCGTCCTTCAGAGGCGCCATGTTGATGTTGAACATTTTTGATATATCATTCACATCCCTGACATCTCCATTCGCAAAATGTATACATGATTTACCTTCACTAGTGATCATACCTGAAGTTGCACAAAATGTGCTTAAGATTTCTTTCATGGCCTCCCAGTTTTCCTTCAGCAACATTTCAAAGATAAGAATTTCATCTACGAAAAAGCTGTGGGTTGCCATCATTCGAGGACCGATGCTAATACCTTTGAAAATTTCCTGTTTCGTCGCCCTCTTTATCTTTATGCTAAAGGCATCCATCATCAATATAAATAGTAGAGGGGAGAGGGAGCATCCCTGACGGAGCCCTCTGCTTGGATGAAAGAAATTTGTGGTCGATCCATTTATAATAATAGCCATTGAGGTGTTACTGATGCAGCCCCTAATCCACGCAACAACCTACTGATCCAACCCAATTTTGAATAGAATCATTCTCATGAACACCCAGTCAACTCTGTCGTAAGCCTTGTTTAAATCGATCTTCATCACCAAGGCTTCCTTTTTCTTTTCATGTATTGTGTGGATGATTTCCTATGTCGCTGCTACAGCGTTGTGAATGCTTCTGTTTTTCAAGAACCCAGATTGTTCCGGTGTTATAAATTTTGACAAAATGCTTTTTAGTCTCTCAGCAATGACCTTAGAAATGATTTTATACATGGTGTTGCATAACGAGATGGGTCTAAAATCATTAAACGTTAGCTTGCCTTCTCGCTTGGGGATCAACGCAAGGAAGGTAGAATTTATAGTGCCTTTTATTCTTCCCGTAACACAGGCTTCCTCCACCATATCTGTCAGGTCCACAATGAATTCGTCAAAGAAGTGTAGGAAGAAAGGGTCCAACCGTCCGGCCCCGGACCCTTATCAGCTGCAAAAGACCTCAAGACCACCTTTATTTCCTTAGGTTTTACCTCTTGGTTAAATATGATTAAATCTTCACCATTAAACATAATAGGGAAGTCCCGGATCATTTGTAATTGTGCATCAGTGACCACTTCCTCCCGCTTCTTATACAGGGCTCCAAAAAAATCCACCGCAACCTCTTTTATATCCTCACTCAAACATAGTAATTTATCCTTATCCTCAATTTCCCATATAGTTTTTGCTCGCCTCCTCCCCGGAGCGAAAGAATGGAAAAACTTGGTGTTTTTATCACCTGCTTCTAGCCATGTAGCCCTGCTTTTAAGCCTCCAAGTTTTCTCCTCATTGATCAAGTATGTTCTATATTCGGATTCCAAACTTTTTAGTTTCTCCCAGAAGTCGTCGTCCTAACTTCCTTTCGCCACCTCCCTTAAAATATTGGTTCTTTTAGCTTCTATGTCGCTTATTCTTTCCTTCACTCAGTTTTTTCCCTTTCTCCCATTTTCTGACCTCCTGTTTTAAACCCCTTAAGGTGTTGGAGAGATAATCCATAGCTGACATACCCTCTGCCCTCTTATGTATGCTTAAAAAATCCTTCACCATCTCGTAAAACTCATCATCCCCCAGCCAAATTCGTTTGAATTTAAATGGGTAACCCTCTTATTTCCTCTCAAACTCCCAGCATAAAGTTATCGGTTTGTGATCCAATATGGAAAGGTCCTTAGCATAAGCCAATAATCCCCTCATCATGGTTCTCAGGCCCACACTGACCACGAAGCGATCAATGCGTTTTCCTATGAAATCGTTACCTTTTCTGCCATTCAACCAGGCAGGACAGTTCTTCTGGAGTGGGGTGTCAACCAGATCTGCATCCGACATCATATTTTGAATCACTTCAGCACAAGGATCTCGCTGCCCTTTCACTCCCAAAATCTCATTCTGGTGAAAGGTGCAATTGAAATCCCCCCCAATAATGGAGTTTTTTAGCCATAAAAATCCGCATCCCTGCAATTTCTCCCAAAAATAAATCTTATCTGTGTATGGAACATATAAGTTTATTATGTGGATTTTATGTTGAAAACCCCTGCAAAATCCAGTGAGCACAATTCCCCCAAAAAATCCAAAAGCTTTTAAAGTGAAACAACACGGGTCCTAATAGACAGCAAGACCACCCGATAAACCATTTGCATCAGTCGCCATAGCATGCCATTATAGAAGCATATCGATAGAAGGCAATGGATCGGTCAGCCTCCATCATCATTTATTGTATCAAAATTATAGTAGGCTTGACAATAAAAACAAAATTTTTGAAAGACAAAAACTTCCTGTGACCCCCCAACCCCCGCAGATTTAGGGATACAATCTTCATATGGGAGACTCAGAGGGAGGGGTCAGCGCTCTTAGGACTTGGTCAATTGCTTGTGAAACAGGACATCACGGTAATTCCCATCTGGAAAATCACCATTCAATCTCGCCATGGAGGCCAATTTCTTCTTCCGCTTCAGTCCCTCCCTGCCCCGCCGAACAGTCACGTTCAATCTAGAAGATGGGCTGATAAGAATAGTCGGAGAGGAAGGGCCCGTGCTCACCAGAATGGGTGCCAGACCCGCATCAGGGTTTAACATAATCAACTCTAATTCGATCCCTATTGAATTTCAGGATGAGAGTACCGCACCAGGCAGAGGAGGCAGGGAGGATAAAGAGGAAAGACCGGGCTGTTGTAGGATATCAGTTAAATCCCGACAGTCACCATATAAGGAGGTAGACAAGCTCACCCTAACCCTACCCGGGGATGGAATAAAAAGGGGAATGCACGACCTAACCGGAGATAAACCCATTGTCTGGACCCCCACCTCCAAACCTTCCCCAGAAGGACTAGAAGGGAATTCCCCAGGGTTATCGGAATTCGATACAGACATGACCCCATTCTTAGAAATAAATGGTAGCGTTGAAGCAGGTGAGACTTTCTTACCCATGAAAGACGACCGGTCTGCTGAGCCTGGTTTACAGTCTTGTTATACCTGAACTGTCGACATCTTCCATGCAGATTTCCCCTTCAAAATCGGTCGGCGACTAAAATCTCCATGCCATCTGGAGCAATTCCTCATTAGGTGCCCAGTCTCATGGCAGAGATGGCACCTAAAAGGGATGTACTTGTAGTCAATCTGCTGTCAATGCACCACCCCTTCCCACATTAGGTCAATATTCGCGGGTAAACCTCCAGCGAAAGGCATCTCAATCAGCACCCAGGCTACTCTCTTATCGAATGCGTCATGACATTTTGGGTCGACAAATCTGTATCTGTCGATGCTGTCACTGATAACACTGAGGACCTTGATATTCCAGAATTTCAAAGGTAGTCCATACAGTTTTTCCCAGATAATATGATTTACAGGCGCGTTCTTCCTCAAGTAGAAGCCAACATCCCACCGGTATAGGGCAAGGAAGCATTTACCCAGAACCCAAGTCCAGCTAGGCATCCTCCCGACGTCCTCATCTTTTTCCAACTGAAAACTATACCAACCCTCCTCCAGTGTACTAACTTTGGGCCTATATCCCAACATCTTCTCCCACACCTTCAAGAGCCACTCCAACATATTTATGGATCCCTGTTTTTCGAACATCCACCTTCCAACAATGATGCGCTTAGATAGAGTTTCAACCCTCTCCCACAGAATGTCGCTCCCAAAACTCAATAAACGACAGTCCACTGCAGGTTTGAAGGGTATCATCCCCGCAGAAATTTTTCTGGGCGAGGCACATAGCTAAGAACTCGGGGATGTCTTACAGCTTTGTTACAGCTCAACAACCCCCTTTCCCGAGCTTCGCAACAATGTGGAACAGTTTTCATTAACATGTGTACCACCAGTGCGTGGAAAGAGGTCCTCTTCCGCCACCTTGATGGCATGTAGGAAGTCCTCGTCCAGCAAAGCCTCATCGCGTTCCTGAAGAAAATTATTTAAGTCCCCCATCTTGGGTCCAACGGTGCACGCGAAATCCCGTTAGCATCCACCAATGTGCCACTAAAGCAGTCCGGATCCAATGTAGAAATGCCTGGTAGGGACCCCTCTAAAGATTTGAATACCACATCGTCCAAAACAAAACCAAAGCATATAAGCTTTAAATGTCTAACCAACGTTCGTTCAGGATCATTAAAAGTAAACTTTGGTAAGATCCCAAGTACACTTCACAGCCATGTTCATAAAAATCGCCATAAAAGATTACCTACCCATCAATCCCAAAGAGGACATAGGATAACGTGATCGTCAAATATCCTCCACCACCCTTTGGGAATAAACCTATATACCTACAAGAGAGTAAAGGAAAAAACTTCCCTGAGGGTACTCCCATGTCAGTCTCCTCCAAAATTACAAAGGTAGCTGAAGTGGCTGACCCAAAAAACTACGTCTCTGTCAGACAGAGCCGTTCCAGATGAAATTTAAAAATAAGAGAACGGAGAAAAAACTGGCATCGCAACCACCGAAAAAGCCGAGGGAGAAACCCGGTCAGGCCTTTTTGGCCTCATTTTTGTCTCACTTTCACTCAAAATCTCTCATGCTACTATTTGATTAAATGATTATTGTTGCAAGTATTTGGTACTTCTTTTGTACCATTAATGGAAGTTTAATAAAGGTTTGTATGTTGCAGGTTAAAGTTGATTTGATCATATTTTGAACCTAAAATTACTTTCCTGCACTGTGCAACATATTCCTGTACCAATTCAATTCCTACAACGTGCCTGCACCAGTGCAGTTAGCGTGCCTGCACCACTGCAAGTTTTACAAGTGTGCCTCCACCAATTTGGGGCTTTCATACATTGACACATTTCTGGGAGAATCTGAAAGAGGTTTATGATAAAAATGTCATTTGAACACTTCCACATAAGTCAAGACACACCCAGGTCATACAGATTTATATTTAGAGAATAATTAATGCTACAGCCCCGAATTTGTAGCATTTTCCCGACATCCGATTTACTCCTCGATTTCCATGCCGATCGTTGCGAATCTCAAAATTCTGAAACATGGGTTTTTTTCCCAGTATAGGAAATAGAGAATAACGCAGGCCTTTTTCCAAAATGTGTAATGATTGAAGAGATACGAAGAGGTCTTTGGAGGTAGTTGTTAAAAATACCAATTTTTCCAGAATTCTAGAAAACACAGTAAAAAAGTTTCCAGACTGCCAACTTTCGCCTCGATTTTTGTGCAGATTAAGGTAAATAAAGAAATTCCATGACATGGGTTTTTATCCCAGTATATAAAATTGACTAAGCTCAAATTTTTTTTCCAAAATTCATAACGGTTGAGGAGATACAAAGGGTGCTCCGGAGGCAATTTGTTAAAATTACCAAATTTTCTAGAATTCTAGAAAAATCCCAGAATTGGGAAATTCGTAATAAATCTTTGTTATTTTAATAGGGGAACGGTTGTACTGTTATAATATGTAATTAGAATTGGTTGGGATTCAATCCCCATGATGTTTTCAAAGGATTGGCTTGTTTTATGCCAAGTTTGGAATGTAAAAAATTATAAAAGAAGAGTTATGGCTCCCAGCCTAGGGGGGGATTTTAGTCAATCAATTAAGTAGGGCAGAAGCACACACAGGCAAGCAAAGTGCAGAAGGGAGGAGAGGTTGTTCCAATGTAGCAGCACGTGGATTTCAGTGTGGAATGCTTCTCCTACTTGCTGGGATTAGCTGATGTCTGCATTATGTAAAATACTATTTTTTTAATTAACTGAAGCAATTTTTATTCATGCTTTGTCTATTCATTTATTGCATCTAATGATTTCGATTTCTGTGTGAACTAGGCACTCAAAGAGGGTGCGAGTTGGCTGGGTTGGCTGCCAGACCAGCTCGACACCACTCTCATCTTTTAAATAACATTTCAATTCTTGTTTGTTTGATTTTATATTAATTCGATTTTCTGCAATCCATTATTCCAAGTTTTAAGATTAATTTGAGTTGTTGCAATTTGTTTCTATTTCATTTGCTGCATTATTAATTATAAGTGCACCTGAAATATTTTAAACAATTATTGCGCTCTCCAGATTGTCCGAATCCATAAGATCGACTCTTCCATTATGAGCTCTAACTCTAATTCTGTAAATTAATCCAGATCTATTGATTTATATTTAAAGCTGCAATTTTTACATTTGTTGAGCCGATATTTATAAATATGGAAACTAGATGTTTGAATTGATAAATTCTTCATTAATATTATGGCTTCCTTTAACTTTTGGATTGTATTTACACATAATCAGTGCAAGCAGAATTAGTATAGGTAGAATTAGTACAAGCAGAATAGTTTGAATTTCTTTTGAATTTATTCCAACATTTACAGTCTTTTCGTTATTGTGTCGGCACCGCTTGATTTCTAGTTATGATTTCTCTTCTGTTTACTTGCAATTAGAATTTCCTTGTGCATTGATTGCTTTTACTTTCCCGCATGCTTTTAATTGTTTGTATTGGTGTTTCTCGCACTAGTGTATGATTACATTTATTTTTCGAGATTAATCACAAGATAGACTAGAATTTCTTTTGCAGGTTACCGGGGACTCTCTCTAGAATTTCCAGTGCTGCATCTCGAAGTTCACGAACTCTCTCGATTGATAAATTAAATGTTGGTACATTTATAGACCCTATACTGCACCCAACATTTTGGTGCCGTTGTCGGGGAGGCACTTAGGGGATTGATCTTGGTGACCTGTTGCATTTGGTTTCTATTCCTTCACCTAGCTTCTCTTGCAATTTTATGTTCTTTGAATTTATTTCTTTCCTGCATTTTTTCTTTAAGGTTTCTCATTTTATTTAAAGTTGTAATAACCCCCCACCCACCCTACACATATATATATATATACACTATTCATGTGCTAACAAATGTACCAGTGGTCTCGTTGAAGATAGAAAAATGGTATTTTGAGGCATTTTTCAATGAAGAGTTTGAGGCTAACATCAATCATTCAATGCACCTATTTTATTGATTAGTCGGAAGAAACATTCAAAGGAGTCTCGAAGTAGTACATGGAGAACGTATGAATCTTTTGTCGAAGCATACGAAAAAAGACCACTTTAGCTACGCATAACTAATAGCCCTAACATCAAATATGGCTGCCAATATCTTCATATCTGCAGTTAGTTGATCAAGACAAGAGCTGCAAAAACCAGATCTATGCATAGAAAGACATTAAGCAGTAAAAAGAAGGTTTTGCTCCATATATCCAATAGACAAGACAAGAACAATTTTTGAAAGAATTTTTTGTATTAAGGGCACCTGGGAGGAAAACAAGAAGATGTTTCCAATTCTCCTCAATAGGATGGGTTCTTGGAAGTCCTCAGCACTTCAGATCTAGAATCTCTCTCTCTTGTTGGTGTAGAAAACCCAGACAAAGATAGAACTCAAAGGGAGCTCACACAACAAATGATGTAGAATGTGACCAAGTGTATAGATCCAGAGTGATCTAATAGGCAACAAAAGGTGAAGAATGATAGGAAAAACCCTCCTATTTATAACAAAATATTGGGTCATTCTAGATCTTGGTGCATGATTAAAATAATGTTAACCAAATCTAGATCCACTTTTTATGGAATATTTTATTATATTTGTTGGAGGGAAAAAGTATTTGACTTGGGTCAAATCCCTTTATTTGTCAATAATAAATAAATAAATGATTTATTTATCTTTTTAAGGAGGTGGTTGAAGGATAATCAAATAAATAATGATTTATTTAATTATTTGTGGGTGATTTGGTCATATTTAACAAGGAATATTATCTAAATAAGATTTAAATAATTATTCCTAGAAAATAATAAGATAAATAAAGGTTTATCTAATTAATTTCTTTGTTTTAGGTTAAACATGACTAGGAATAATAATTAAATTATGGTTTAATTAATTATTCCATGAGGAAAATCAAACAAAATAGGTTTGTTTAATATTTCCTTTTGGGGTTTCCTGTTTAGACCATAAACAACCTAATAAATGTGGTTTAGTAAGTTATTTTACATAGTGAAAGCAATTTTACTTAGGGTAAAATTGGTCTTACATGGTGTACTTGGGTCCATCTAATGATAATAGGTTAGATGACCAAAAAATGGTGTAACACATGGAGAACCTCTTTTAGTTTGGTAAGAAATGGAAAACATTGTTACTTTTGAATTTGCTATCATTGATCTAGGAGTGGCTGAAATGCATAATATTTCCCCATCTACACTACCAAAATTTCATGGTTTGGAAAATGAAGGCACATATACATTCTTATTTGAGTTTGAAGTACTTTGTAAAGGATATGGTTATTGTACTAATTCTCAAAGGTTGCAAGTCTTTCCTCTTACTCTTAAAGGAGCAGCTCTCTGATGGTTCACGAGCCTTGGTGGGAACTGCATTCAAACATGGGAAGACATGAAGAATGTATTCTTGGAGAAATATCAAAACTATTGCCAGGCCGGTGAAGATATTTTTGGAATAATACAAGGGGAAAATGAAAGCTTGGAGGATTATGTGGAGTGATTTAGATACAACCTCCAAAAATCAAAACATAAGAATTTGGTAAAAGATACTTTGAAAACACTCCTACTCAAAGGAATCAAGTACGAGTTTATAGAACCTTTAAATCTTATAGGAGCAGGTGATGTTTCTCACGTACCATATGATGATGTTTGTAAATTGTACATTAGTTATTCAAGAGGAATCTCCAAGATCGGTAAGAATTCTCGAGAACTTTCTTCTGACCTTTTGGAATCTACCACAAAAATAGGAGCTACAAAATATTTTCTAAATTTACAATTGGATGATTTGCAGGAAGAATGGAAGAGGTTTAAGGAGAATCATTCAACAAATTATTTTCCATCACTGTCGGGCTTTCAACAGGTATTTAAGGAATCAAGTAAGGAAATAAATCGACCTGTCAGGTATAACTCAAAACTCATCATCGTTTAATACTTGGAATAATATTTATTGTCCCCAACATGTTCCTAAACACATCTACAACCCTATAGTTCCATGGAAAACTTATAATCCTCCTTTGATTCAATACCCCATTTTATGGCCGCAATGGCCCTCTCCTTGGCCCTCATCCTCGAGCATAATATCTCCATGGCCTCAAGAATCATCTGGATCTTTTTCTCTAGGGAAATCTCCCATGAAAATTCAATCATATGAGCACCAACAATAATCACAATTTATTTCCAATACACCATTATGTTATCCTCCTCCATGTTCCCAGCTGCATGTGCAACCTTATCTTAACCCTAGTCCATACCCTAACCATAATCCCAATCCAAACCTTAGTCCAAGCCTTAACCAAAACCCTAATCCAAACCATCAAGTTGCACAACAGTTTGAACCTCCTCTTCTTTCTGCTTATTCCCATATTGAATGAGATGTTACACCTTCCATACTGGAAAAGGGAATGAATTTGGAAACTTCCCCTATTATCGTAGAACATTTACCCCATGAAGATTTAATTCAAAGACCACCTAAGGATCAATATTTCATTGAAACTTGTTCTGAAAATTTTGTTGAAACTCAAAGCCCTAGAATCTATCTCAACCTTTCTTGTGAATCTGAAAATCAAATATTTGAGCCTGAGCTTGAGGGATTTATCTTTTGTCTTTCACCATATTTTTTGTGCTTACAAGAGAATGACTATCAAACTATGGAAGACTTGCATTAGTTGGAGAATCATAAATACGTGGATTCCATTGAATCTTGGTTTTGAGCAGCCATCAACCCATCTTATTTATTCATCATTCAAAAACTCTTGGTACCATGTCAATTAAAGAAACTGGTTTCTCACGCTTTGGTATGTATTGAAGTTTATTCTTTAAAACTAAGTGTGAGTATAATCAACATTTTGTTACGCACATGGCTTCATTGGAAGTACACCTACACTTAAAGGTGATATTTCTCTCTTTAAAAATAGGGTAGGGTAATTAATAAAAATGAATAACAACACTCTTGAACTTGTGATTCCATAAAAGCACATCTTTTGAAATTTTTATTATTACGCATTCTCATGGTAAAACTTGTCAAAAGTACTTTACACTTAACACTTCATATTTTTAAAGTGACTTTGATTGTGGATCAATATGTATTGTTATAAGTTACATGTAATACTTTTCTCTTATTTTAACAAACTATCATCCAGAAAATATTTTCAAATTCCTCTTCGAAGAGACCAGTGAAAAACTTCCTATGGTGGACCACACCTACAAAAATCTAATAAGCTTTCATAAAGAACCCTAGCATGATAAACTCAAGGAATCTTTTTGGTCATTATCTGAGATTTTTTTTTAATAAGTTCTTAGGGTAGCATGACCAACCAGTAAAGAATAGTAATTAAAAACTTTTCATGCCATCCTGCACTCTTAAGGAGTAGACTTGCTTTCCCACCTATTAAGTAATCCATTTGAGGTTAATCATAATCAGAGTTTTTTTCAAAAACATAAACGAATTAATTGAGGGATAGGAGGTCTCATTACGAGCCGACCTACTATGATCATGGGTCCTAAGGAGAATGACATTAACGCACTGGTCACCAGGACAGGGTAATGGCTTTCAGTTGGAAAACTAGAAGACGAGAGGTCTCATTGCGAGCCGGCTCATTCATTCTTGTTAGTTTTCGTGAATGGCATTGTCGTTAGCTAGTTACCAAGCTAGGACAATATCCTTCAATTAACTTATAAAAAGAGAAAAATTAAATTCTCATAAATAACTCTGAATCTATATCTAATAGGTGGGACAAAATCATTTCGTAAGGTTAAAAGGTATCCCTGTTGAGGCTATGGACGCCTGCTGGCAACAACGCCATGCCTCTGGTATTAAAGTTGACTCTACACTATACTTTACTTGATTGATTTTTCTTTCCGTGAACTGACTATCAATCTCTTTGAGAATGGCTTTAAAATCCTTCTTTTGTTATACTTTGGAGTTCTATCTTTTTGGAATGATTTTTTATGGACGTGGGGACCCTTAGTGCTAGTAATTCATTGTGCCTAGACAAGAGAAGCTTTAACCATACATGGATAATGGTAAAATAATCATTATGGGAAGGTATTACTATGTCTACCTGTAACACCATATTGTTTAAATCATGTCACTCATGTTTATAATGAGGATGTTAAAGTGAAACTTTTGATCACGAATGCCTCCGAGATGTTATTTTTGAAAATTTTAAAAGTTGTCTATTTTTTTCAAGTAATAACACCATCCTTGCAATTTAGTTTTTCCATGGTAGTTTTCGTTTTAGGTTTTCTTGAAATCGGTTTAAGTAAATAAAGAGTATAGCAGACACGTTGTTTTTAAGAGCAAGCTTTATCAAGTGCAGGAAATGTAATCATGCAGAATTGCAGGAACATCATTATGAATGTTTATACATGTTTCTAATTTTGTTTTTTGCAAAGTAGTAACAGCACCGGATTTTCTTGCATGAGGACATGCAAGATGGTCAGCATGGGGGGATTTTGGGCCTTATTTTTCTCTCATTTTTCACTCAAAATCTCTCATGCTACTGTTTGATTAAATGATTATTGTTGCAAGTATTTGTTACTTCTTTTGTACCATTAATGGAAGTTTAATAAAGGTTTGTATGTTGCAGGTTAAAGTTGATTTGATCATATTTTGAACCTAAAATTACTTGCCTGCACTGTGCAATAGATTCCTGTACCAATTCAGTTCTTACAGCGTGCCTGCACTAGTGGAGTTAACATGCTTGCACCAGTGCAAGTTTTACAAGCGTGCCTCCACCAATTTGGGGCTTTGATACATTGACACATTTCTGGGAGAATATGAAAGAGGTTTATGATCAAAATGTCATTTGAACACTTCCACATAAGCCAAGACACACCCAGTTCATACATATTTATATTTAGAGAATAATTAATGCTACAGCCCTGAATTTGTAGCAGTTTCCCGACAACCGATTTACTCCTCGATTTCCACGTCGATCGTTGTGAATCTCAAAATTCTGAAACATGGGTTTTTTCCCCAGTATAGGAAATTGAGTAAAGTATGGGCCATTTTCCAAAATGCGTAATGATTGAAGAGATACGAAGAGGTATTTGGAGGCAGTTTGTTAAAAATACCAATTTTTCCAGAATTCTAGAAGACACAGTCAACAAATTTCCAGACTGCCAACTTCTGCCTCGATTTTTGTGTAGATGAAGGTAAATAACGAAATTCCGCGACATGGGTTTTTATCCCAGTATAGAAAATTGGCTAAGATCAAAACGGTTTTCCAAAATTCATAACGGCTGAGGAGATACGAAGGGCGCTCTGGAGGCAGTTTGTTAAAATTACCAATTTTTTTAGAATTCTAGAAAAATCCCAGAATTGGGAAATTCGTATTAAATCTTTATTCTTTTAATAGGGGAACGGTTGTACTGTTATACTATGTAATTAGAATTGGTTGGGATTGAATCCCCATGATGTTTGCAAAGGATTGGCTTGTTTTATGCCAAGTTTGGAATGTAAAAAATTATAAAAGAAGAGTTATGGCTTCCAGCGTAGGGGGGAATTTTAGTCAATCAATGAAGCAGAGGGCAGAAGCACACATAGGAAAGCATAGCGCAGAAGGGAGGAGAGGTTGTTCCAATGTAGCAGCACATGGATTTTAGTGTTGAATGCTTCTCCTACTTGCTGGGATTAGCCGATGTCTGCATTATGTAAAAGACTGTTTTTTTAATTAATTGAAGCAATTTTTATTCATGCTTTGTCTATTCATTTATTGCATCTAATGATTTTGATTTCTGTGTGAACTAGGCACTCAAAGAGGGTGCGAGTTGGCTGGGTTGGCCGCCAGACCAACTCAACACCACTCTCATCTTTTAAATAGCATTTCAATTCTTGCTTGTTTGATTTTAAATTAATTCAATTTTCTGCAATCCATTATTCCAAGTTTTAAGATTAATTTGAGTTGCTACAATTTGTTTCGATTTAATTTGCTACATTATTAATTATACTTGCACTTGAAATATTTTAAACTATGATTGCGCCCTCCTGATTGTCTGAATCCATAAGATCGGCTCTGCCATTATGAGCTCTAACTCTAATTCTGTAAATTAATCCAGATCTATTGATTTATATTTAAAGTTGCGATTTTTACATTTGTTGAGCTGATATTTATAAATATGGAAACTAGATGTTTGAATTGATAAATTCCTCATTAATATTATGGCTTCCTTTAACTTCTGGATTGTTCTTACACATAATCAGTACAAGTGGAATTAGTATAGGAAGAATTAGTGCAAGAAGAATTAGTATAGGCAGAATTAGTACAAGCAGAATTAGTGCAAGCAGAATAGTTTGAATTGCTTTTGAATTTATTCCAGCATTTACAGTATTTTCGTTATTGTGCTGACACCGCTTGATTTCCAGTTTTGATTTCTCTTCTGTTTACTTGCAATTAGAATTTCCTTTTGCATTGATTTCTTTTACTTTCACGCATGCTTTTAATTGTTTAGATTGGTGTTTCTCGCACTAGTGTAGGATTACATTTATTTTCGAGATTAATCGTAAGATAGACTAGAATTTGTTTTTCAGGTTACCAGTGACTCTCTTTGGCATTTCCAGTGCTGCGTCTCGAAGTTCACAAACTCTCCAGATTGACAAATTAAATGTTGGTACATTTATAGACCCTATACTGCACCCAACAAGGCCAGTTAGTCCAGAGAAATATCAGAGTTCCCGGGCCAGTGACTGAAACAAGAAGAGTCGAGGAAAAAAAGATGTTATAGTAAAAAGAGAGTTGTCAATGACACTAGCAAGTGATACAACTGCCTATGTTCCACCATATTTTGCACACACGAACTTTGAAGCTCTCACACGGTTTACTCATGGATAAATTTTTTTAAAACTTCTTATACACCGTAGTTTTCACAGGTGCCTCACTCTCCAGGCACTATTTGCATCTCACTTTCGTCGTAAAACTGATGTAAATGGCTATCTTCTTCTTCATCCCCATCCCCATCTCCATAGTGTAATTTGCAGTGGGTTTTGGAGATCATATGATTCCTAACACCTTCTAGACTTGAAAATGGTTGACGTTCCTCATTGCAATACAAACAAATGAAACCGTTGGCAACCATAAGGCCAAGGTAATTGAGTAAGCCTCGGGGATCTTTCAAAGATTGGGTGTGAGGAATAAAAAGTCCATGGTGTTTGTGCATATGCTCTATACAGCTATCCACGGTCCCTGCCTCTGACCTAAAATCACATATGAAGTAGCAGGTGGCATCCCACTCTAACTTCTTTGCATTGTCCAGAGAATTTGGTCAATCCCCCATAAAGTTACTATCGGAAAACATCCAGATACAGAATTCGAACGCCTTATTGCATAACAAGAGGAACTAAATAGGCTTCTGGAGACCTATTTCTGCAATACTATCCATTAAATCCTTGACCTTCTGAGGGTCATTCACCCTGGTCCTCGACAATGGTCTCCTGATTTTACCCAGAGGAATTTCAGCTACAAGAGGTCCCCTGGTCTTCTACAAATTTATAGCCGCCCCACTGCCTTCGCCCCACTACAACCTTTATATAATCCAAAGCATTGTGCGGGATGGATTAGTTGATTTACCTGTACATTGGAACCAGTGACAATGTTAGGCTTATCATATGGCTTCACTTCGACCTTCCTCTTGTTCTACCATTTGCGTTTAAATGCAATATCTGTGAGCATGATGGCTTCTGAGGATTCCACAGTTGCAACACCAATTTCCTATTCTCCATCCACCACTTCAGCATGGAACAAGCGAGCAATCATATTCACACATCGATTCAATTGCACCAATGCAATCAAAAATACATCTTAGGGGAATAACATCTTACTGCGATAAGTTACATTAATCTCCTAGCCAGATAGCGATTTGATCTTCTAACCTGCAATTATGTAATGATTGGATATTCATCCATGTCGACATAATTTTTATTGATGGCAGAAATCATTAACTTATCACATTCAGGCTCCATCCAGGTAGTGAAAAAATTAGCCAGATTCAGCCTGGGATTCCCATCCAACATCAATTCATCGTGAATAATCTGGTACGCAACATCTTTAGGAATGGGCTTTTCTGACAACCTAAACCTGCTCACAGTGCAATAACAAAAAAAAAACATAAAACATTAGGCACTGGTTTTATGAGAAATTTTTATATTTATTATATATTTCAAGAATATTTAAAAATATTTAAAAATTTAATGAATTGGAACAAAATCAAATTTTTTGACTTTGTTCCACAAATTTCAAAATTCAAAATATTACTGAAATCTATACTCTAGTTAAATATTTAAGAAGTTTTGATACAAATTTTAAATCATTCCCAGGTTAGCCTAATCTATAGTCATTTTTGGTAGATATTTGGTTAATTATGTATATTTCCAACATCAGTCTCCTTAGAAAAATAAATTTACATCATCTTAATAAAAGGCAGCATGAAATTTATCAGAACATCTCTTGAGCTTTCACAAAAATTTCCTCGGTTTTTTTATTTCACCAAATTTTCCTTCGAGCTTATATTTCAAAGCAACTGAAACAAAATTAATGGACAAAAATTTGACATATAATATACCTGGGTAGCGGCGCTTGCATATAACGAGTAGCAAATGTGCACAAATCGAATGAGGGTTCATAGACCAGGACATAACGCCATTCATAGAAAAAATTAACTATAAAATATTGCATCAATTAACTATATAACATTAAAAGGTCATTGGTGGTAGTAGAGTTGTAAGGTCAGCCTCGTAATGACGGACCGATCTCATGTTCGATCCTGAGCAAGGTCGTGGCTCGCCGAGCGAGTAGTTAGACTAAACCGGGCCAAAGCCCACTACCTTTTGCCGACGGGGTGTGGTTCAATGGTGAAGAGTGGGCTGTTAAGACACTCATGTTGAAAAGTCACCGGTTCGAATCCCCTCGAAGGCACAAAAAATCCAGCGTGGCCGAGGACGAGTGCGATCCCCAGGTGATTTGATAGCTTCGATGCCCCTCAATCGCGGTTTCTCAGACCAAAGGTTTGGCATGATGCCATGTTAGGACCACATAACCAAAAAAACAAACAAAAACTATATAGCATTGCATTATATAATAACAGATTATACACATCACATTTGGTAAGTTAAACATGTTGACAAGTATTTCTGAAAGGACCACGTATTTAATTTATATTATTAAATATTAATATTTGCAATGTAATCTACTTTTATGTGTTTGTGCTTACTTGTTGTACATCCATCTACAAATGTCATATTTGTTAATATGCCCTACACGTTGTCAACATGCATGAGGGAAACGATGGTCTAGATTCCTTATCAACAGTTTGACCATTACCCAACACTGAAGCACCGATGTCAGATTCCAGTTGAAAGATGGTGGAAGGATACCTTCATACCTGACACGGACCCTAGTTTATTAGGGATGTAGACCTAGTATTGGTGGTACTAGTTTTGTTGCTGGTCTTGCCCTCACCTCTATAGTTGGGTTTGGTGCCTCTGTTAATGTTCCATTTCAATGCGGTTTGCTGGTAAGTCTCTGATACAATTGGCCCCTGGGAGATTTAAGATTGCTAGAAGATATATCTAATACAATTGGCCTATGTCATAGAGAATATTGCTAGAAGAGATAAATCCACAACAAAAATGCTAATTGATCTTGCAGGGAATCAACCAGCATTCCTTTCAGGTAAACAGTCTGACCTTGGTCCTTGTCTATCTGATCAACATTTCTATGAATTCTATATATTTAAAAACAATGGATATTTCCCATATTGTGGTTGTGTTTCCCACAACCCCAATGTCAATTCATTGCTTAAACTGTCTAGGATCATTTGGGTGAGAACCCATTTTCTATTCTCTGCCCTTGAGAAAACCCCTCTTTAGAAAACTATCAATACCCACAGTATCTCATGCCCACATAGTCCTCTACCTCCAAGTTGTTGAGGAGCTTCCACTGAAGCTCTAGAATATTGTAAAATTGTTCGGGGCAATGTTTTAACCTCGTTCAAAATACAAGCAACTCTTGCACTATGGTAAAAAGATGAATCCCCTTGCGAAATAATTTCAGAACAAAGAGAACAAATTTGAAGGGTGCATTCCCCAGGTGTTGGTGAGGGCATACATGGAAGACAATAAGGTCTATTATGAAGTTGATTATGATTTTGTTATGAAAAAAGGTCTCGCTGCTCTTTTGGTTGAAGGTCTCTCAAGGTGCTCAAACATGGGATCTCATTGCTGTTTTCCTAAGCATTGGGGATATTATTGCTATTGGTATCCACTACTAGTATGCTAGTTGATAGATAAATTGGCACTGGATAAGCAACTCAATCAATGGATGGGTTCACATACAAATGTAGGAACAAAAGCTGGTCGTGCATCTTCATTTGGAACTGGGTCATCTAAATGGTGGGTTCTACAAGTCAAAGCCAACATACAAATGATGTGATTCGATTTCAAATGCGATGCGATATGTTGGCTTTCGAGTGATTAGTTACCTCACTGCCTCCTTTCTATCCGAGGCTTAGGGGCTTTCTTCAAGCCATCAAGAATTCAAACCAAGACTCTAAGGAAAGATGAATGAAGAAATGGAGGGAGAGGACACATCACACTCTCCTTGCTTGGTAATTACACCTGTAATTGCATCTTACTTGGTAATTACACTTGCACTTGTAGCTAATCAAGCATGTTTGGCATTGCTTGCTTTACTTCACATCTAGAGAAAACAACCAAACATTCAACATTCAGCCACACTTTAATCATTATGAAGAACATATAATCTTGTACATATCATTATACAAAATACATACCATTTGCACAATGCGTAAAACCATGTATCCTTGTGGGAAGCCCTATCCCCCGACAACTAGATTGATAGGTTATGTATCTTGAATTATGAGATGATGCATTGGTTGTTTCTCTCGCTACATAGAATGAATAAATGTTAGGTGACTTCCTGTGACTAATAATAATAGGTTGTGTAAAGATAGTAGGTTTTCTATATTTATTAAATCCAATTAATTATGAGTCCAATAATCCATGGGGGCAAGGGATTTTTGGTTTCGAGCTCGAAATCACTTGAAAAAAAAATATACAAGGAGTTATTGAAATTAAAATTCTCAATTGTAGAGAAAAATTAAAATACCCTACTCATATTGAAAAAAAGTTAGAGTAGAAGCTTTAAAATGAATGATTTTATCTTTGAACTAACCTTCAATGGCTATTTCTTGATTTCTTGACAGTGTTTGCACTCATAACTGAATCTAAGAAGATACATCATCGACATCTCTCTCTGCATGATCATTGTTGGGTTTGTGTTATATTCTTTCCACGACTAGTTACACGCGAGGGGGTAACAAGGGGGCGATAGCCCCCTCTGTACGTTGCGCTGGGCGTAATGTATGGGTGGGCGGTAACCCCCCTGTTAGGGTCTAGGGAAATGCCCTGGAAAAAAAAATTTGGTCCTTATTTTACGGTGGGCGGACCCGCCCATGCTTTTGTGCATGGGTTTGCACATGGTTTTGGGGCATGATGGTTTTCGGCCCCTGGTATTTTGTAGATCCGGTCAAGGGAACTACAGTTATGTTCTAATCCAGGGTTAATGGATTGGGGTTTATGTATGCTTCGACATGTATATATATGTGTTGTAACACTAAAAGGAATATAATGAAAAATCAAGCTGGTCGTCCCGATTTGGGATCCAGGGGAAAATCTTTGTGTTTATCTATTTTATGTTGTATGCTCTCGCTATTGTTTATTTTATGTTTTAAAGATTCGTTTGTAGATAATTTCTGTACAGGGTTAAAACCTACATTTGGTATCAGAGCAGTTTCAGATTCAAGGGGACGCCTTTGTTGTCAGGGGTTTTTTTCTCGGGCCTAAGGTAGACCCTATTCAATGGGAGATCTGCGGGATCGATTCTTGTGGTGAAAGAAGATTGCGAGTGGCGGGAAGATAGAGATCGAGAAATTTAATGGTTAGATTTTTGAGTTGTGGAAGCTCAAGATGGAGGATCTGCTGGTGGATAAGGACCGGTGGATCACAGTAGATTCGGGTACTAAACCAACTGCAATGTCAGATGAATACTGGAAGAAACTGGATCGAAAGGCAAAGAGCACAATACAGTTGTGTGTCTCAGATTTAGTATTTTTGAATGTATCTTGGGAAGCTACGATGAAGACCTTGTGGGAAAAGCTAGGGACTTTGTACCAATCTAAGTCTCTGGTGAATAAATTGTTCCTGCAGAAAAAGTTTTATAACCTAAGGATGAAGGATGGAGACTTGGTGACAGAGCATCTGAATGCCTTCAATACTGTGGTAAGTCAGCTGTCATCTGTTGATATTAAAATCTTAGATGAAGATAAGTGCATTAGTTTGTTGTGTTCTCTACCAAATTCGTGGGATAGTCTAGTTATTGCAATAGGTAGCAATACAACTACCTTGAATTTTGATGACATTGTCTCAGCATTGCTATCGGAGGAAATGAGACAGATAAATATGGAGGGTCATAATGGATATGCCTTATCTATACGTGGAAGGTCCCAGAACAGAAACACGAATAAGGTTTTGAGTGGGATATCTAAATCTAGAGGGAGATCTAAATATCCTAGAAAGTTTATAAAGGTATGTTGGAAATGCGAAAAGGAAGGGCACTACAAAAAGGACTACAGATCTAAAGCTTTTGAGAAAGGAAAGGGATCTGATGATGCTCCTTATGCAGAGGAAAAAACCACCTCGGATGAAGGTGGGGATGTGTATTTGGCTTCTTCTTCAAATACACATGTAGATCATGAGTCATGGTTGATTGACTCGGGTGCATCCTTTCACTTCACTCCCCACAGGGAGTGGTTCTGCGAGTATGAGAAATATGATGGCGGTGATGTCTTCCTAGGGGATGATAGGAAGGCCAAAATCATCGGACGTGGAAAATTCAAGCTGAAGCTGCAAGGTGGAAGGATTAGAACACTTCCTGGTGTTTTTCACATTCCTACATTGGCTAGAAATCTGATTTATGTAATCAAGATGGATGATGCGGGTGTAAAAACAGTGTTCGAGAAAGATGCCTGTAAGATGGTTCGGGAAGCACTGGTATTAATGCGGGGAGTTCGCATTGGAACTCTGTACAAGCTTCAGGGCAGCACTATTATTGATGGGTGCAACAGTTATGTGGTTCCCGAAAGTGGAGCGGAAAGCCTAGTGGTCTCTGGAGAAAAGACCATGCTATGGCTTCAAAGGCTTGGACATATTGGAGAGAAGGGCCTTCGGATACTGCATGGAAATGGTATGGTAGAAGGTATGTCTAATAGCTCTCTGGATTTTGATTTCTCTAAACATTGTGTATATGGGAAGCAGAATCGAGTGAGTTTTCCTTCTGGTGCTAAGAGGGCAAACAAGATATTAGAGCTTGTGCATAGTGATGTGTTTGGACCTATGTGGGTTCCATCATTGGGTAAGTCTGTGTACTATGTTTCATTCGTAGATGAATTCTCAAGGAATACACGGATATATTTCTTGAGGAATAAATATGAAGTCTTTGACAGATTTAAAGAATTTAAGGCTCTAGTGGAAAACTAGACAGAGAAGAAGATAAAGGTGTTGAGGACAGATAATGTTGTGGAGTTCTGCAAGAAGGAATTTGAAGAGTTCTGTAAGAAGTTTGATATAGCATGGCAGAAGACTACTCCATACACACCTCAGCAAAACAGAGTTGCAGAAAGAATGAACAGAACGCTTATGGAAAAGGCCAGAAGCATGCTCAGTGGTACCGGGTTAGGACAAGAATTCTGGGCAGAGGCAGTGGAGATTGCATGTTACTTGGTTAACAGATCACCTTCATCAGCGTTGGAGGATAAGACTCCACATGAGGTATGGTTTGGTAAGAAACCCTCTCTTTCACATCTAAGGGTATTTGGATGTGATGCATATGTACATGTTCCAAAGGAGAAAAGGAGCAAGTTGGATAATAAATCTGAACGGTGCATCTTTATTGGGTATATGGATGGTTTAAAGGGTTACAAGCTTTGGAACTCGGAAACAAGGAAGGTTGTGTACATCCGAGATGTGGTGTTTAGAGAGGTGAAATTTATTGTTAAACATGAAGTCCTACCAAAGGAACCTGAGAAGATAGAGTTTGAGCTAAAGGAGGATGAATCAAACTCTACAACAGAAGAAGACTCAGAAGAGGAAGAGCCACAAAATCCAGCTGTTAGAAGATCAGTTCGGGAAAGAAGACAACCAGAAAGTTATATTCCATCTGCTTTCTGTTCAAATTTTTCTTTAACTATAACTGATGATGATCCCAGAACTGTCAGGGAGGCAGTATATTAAGAGGATGGAAAAGTCTGGAAGGAGACCATGGTTGATGAAATGGCATCCTTGCATAAAAATGAGGCATGGGATTTGGTGGAGTTTCCAGCTGGAAGGAAGCCCATCAAGAGAAAATGGGTGTTTAAGAAGAAGATAAATGTAGAAGGAAAGGTGGAGAAATACAAAGCCCGGTTGGTAGCAAAGGGTTATTCCCAAGTGCCGGGAATTGATTTTGGTGATATTTTTTCTCCTGTTGCCAAAGTTACTTCTATTAGATTAATTTTATCTGTTGCTGTTGCACTTGATTTTGAGGTAGAACAGATGGATGTGAAGACAACATTTCTTCACGGGGATGTGGAAGACGAGATATACATGAAACAACCTGAAGGCTTTATCGTGAAGGGGAAGAGAGAGCTGGTATGCAGGTTAAAGAAGTCTCTATATAGGTTAAAACAGTCACCAAGGATGTGGTATCATAAATTTGATACCTATATATGGGGACTTGGCTTCACCAGAAGAAAGGAGGATCATTGTGTTTATTTTAAATTAATTGGTGACTGTGTTATTTATTTGGTCTTGTATGTGGATGATATGTTCTTGATTAGAAATGACAAAGAAATTATCCAAGATTTGAAGACCCAGCTGTTCTCCATATTCGACATGAAGGATCTTGGTGCTGCAAACTATACTTTGGGCATGGAAATTAAGAGAGATCGGGCAAAGAGGAAGCTCTAGTTAAACCAGAGGATGTATGTCGAGACTATATTGCAAAGGTTCAATATGCAGGATAGTAAACCAGTGAATGTTCTGATTCCTGTAGGTACAAAGCTGTCTGCTGAACAGTGTCCCAAGACACAAGACGAAGAGGAGGATATATCTTGTGTTCCATATGCAAGTGTAGTGGGTAGCCTGATGTATGCAATGGTCTGTACTAGAGTAGACATTGCACATGCAGTGGGAGTATTGAGCAGGTTTATGTCGCATTGGACAGCAGTGAAGAGCAGGATTGGAAAGAGTGTTGGAAATTCATGGTTTTGTTGATGCAGACTGGGTTGGAGATTTGGACCAAAGAATGTCTACAAGTGGGTATGTATTTAGCCTATTTGGAGGTGCAATCAGTTGGATGAGTAAAAGACAGTCTGTAGTGGCTCTTTCAACTACATAGGTAGAATACATGGCAGCCACTCATGCAAGCAAGGAAGCAGTTTGGTTGTAGAGATTGTGTTCAAGTATGGGGTTGGTGCAACAAGCTATAAGGATAGATTTGATAGCCAAAGTGCAATTTTATTGGCTAAGAACCCTGCATATCATTCAAGGACAAAGCACATTGATGTTTAATGTCACTTTGTGAGATATATGGTTGAAGCTAAAAGGGTGTTGCTGGTAAAGGTGGACACTTTGAAGAACGTTGCAGATACATTGAAAAAGTATGTGAGCACTCAGAAGTTCTCTCGGTGTAGAGAAACAATGGGTGTTCTTTGATTGGGCTAAATCCCTCCCATCAGGTGGCCCTAACGGAAGAAAAAAACAAGTGGAGAATGTTTGGTTTAGTGTTATATTTCTTCCACGACTAGTCATGCATGGGGGGGGCCACAGGGCCTGTCATTTTGGGCGCAACGTACGGGGGGGTCACAGGGGGGGCAGTAGCCTCGCCTGTTGGGGTCTGGGACAATGCCCCAGAAAAAAAATTTTGGTCCTTATTTTTCGGTGGGCGGACCCACCCATGGTTTTGTACGTGGGTTTGCACATGGTTTTGGGGCATGATGGTTTTCGGCCCCTAGAATTTTGTAGATCCAGTCAAGGGAACTACAGTTATGTTCTAATCCAAGGTTAATGGATTGGGGTTTATGTATGCTTCGGCATGTATATATATGTGTTGTAACACTAAAAGGAATATAATGAAAAATCAAGCTGTTCGTCCCGATTTGGAATCTAGGGGAAAATCTCTGTGTTTATCTATTTTATGTTGTATGCTCTCGCTATTTTTTATTTTCTGTTTTAAAGATTCGTTCGCGGATAATTTCTGTACAAGGTTAAAACCTACAGTCACCTTCTTCAAGATTGCTCAACTCCAAAAAAGGGTCACCTTCTTCACTTCAAAAAATGTCACCTTCTTCAATATTGTTGAACTCCAAAAAGTGAGTGGGATAGTGATCCTCGCGATAAAAATCACGAGGAGCTCAAAGCTTAATTCCATACTTCGAGCTGACTGTATAGCTAGATCTAACCGGAAGAGGCACTTCAGCACCCAAGAGCAGTAAAAGTGCCACTAGGGTACAGTTCTTCCTTTATTCCTTTATTTTTCCATAGAAAAACTAGTTGTGGATCAAAGACCATTAAGGACTAGCACTAGAACCAGTTGTGGATCCAGGACCAGAACCAAAGGAATTTCATTCTTTTGGAGCTCATTCTTCTGGTGCACGATGAAATGGAGAGTGAAAATGAGAGCAAAGGTAGGCTCTGAGCCACATGTAATCACAAATCCAATTGTCAATATTAACACACATCATTCACGGAGCAAGCATCCGCGTGTAATCACAGAGCCAGGGGCGCCAACAACCAAATTCAAACATTTAATTTTAACTCTAGCATTACTCAATTATATAAAAAAATCTCAATAATATGCATTTTAATACAAAGTTTTGTTGCTCTCTGCCTCAGGAAGAGGCTAAATAAGAACTCAAAACTTTTGATTGGTTAACATAAAAATCAGTGTTTAATAGGCTGAAGAGAAAGTGAAAAAAACTCATGTAAAGAAAAACTTTGGATAGTTTAGTTTTAAACATCTATTTGTTTTTAAGCTTGCTTATATTCCAAAGCATTTGAATTTTAATTACAAGAATCCTTGTCGACCCTTTTGGGCAGGGACTAATAACGTAAAATCATTCGTTATATGAGTTTCACACCAATAAAGATTATTGGCCAACCACTAGACTAGGAGTAGAAGAAAATTACATTTCGATTTTGCTTCCCTATCAATACCAGTACCCATCAACACCTCAGATGTTAACTAAGGCCTAAAAACCCATCTGTTCTGTCCAGGCCTTTTGGCTTTCTAAGCAGGCTTAAAAAGCCATTTGAACCGTTTGGGCATTTCAGCTTTCTAGGTACCATATTTCACATTTTGGGGAGTTCAAGATAACATAAACATGAATATTGTTAACTCTTATTGTCTGTCTATGTTGTGGATTGAAAAGACGAACAAAAGAAAAATAGATGGTTGTGGATTCCTCCTCTTCCGTAGTGGCGGGAAAAAAAAAAAAACATTTCTATAAAACTAAATTTTATATTTCTGCATTATAGCCAAGGTTTCTGAACTACTAATTTGAACTAAAATTATGGTAAGAAAGAAAAATCAGATAGTTTACTAACCATTTAAATCCAAATGCCATTGCCACTACCCAACTAAACACACACCCACGACTAGGAATGTGCAGCAGAATCCAGTTAAAAACCATGGAACAAAGATTTCAAAATGACAACCCAACAAACTCAAAAGAAGAAAAAAGAAAATCGCTGAAATACCTTGCAAAGCACTCCCGCATTGTAAAATTGCAAATGTGTGTTTTTTTTTTTAATTGGACCTCTTGGAAAAAGTTATGTTTCTCCTTTCTCGGAAATAATCACTAGACAACTCACAAAAAGAAAAGCTCTCTTTTAGCACCATAAGTTAGCACCACTTATGTTATTTGGTGTTAATGTGGTGTAAATGTTTATGTATCATATTAAAAATGAAGTATATAACCACCATATTTGATGGACAAGTTAGCACCATTCTTACTATGTGGTGTTAAAGTGAAATATTTTTTTATTGATCTTATTGGAAGTGGAGTATATCACCATATATTTAAAGAAGTGGTGTATGCTATATTGTCTAGTTCTATAAAGCAGGGTAGTTAACTTTTTGTTTGTCACGTTGGCATGTACAAGTGGATTTATTAATGTGAATTGCCACCATAACTATAAAAAAATTACAAATATTTATATTATGAATATATAAATTAGAACTAAACTCATAAATATTTATTTTATAATATTTATTTGTTTGTCATGTTTACATGTAAAACTAAAATTCAAAGTAATTATTTTCTAAATATTTTATTTCAATTATTTACTTTTTATATTATTCTCATGAAAAAATAAATACACAAAACCATAATACATAATTATTTATTTTATGAATAAGCCAATTAAGAAAAATATTTTTATATTATTGTAATTTCAAAATAAAATAAGGGTGAATTCGATGGAGTTGGGTTACTCGTTTTTGGAAGAACTTCTGTTCCAAAGGTTGAAAATGTATCTTTGTGAGGGTATTTTTTAAGCCCTCCATCAAAGCTTTTAAAAGGTCCATCTATGACTAAATAAAACCTTGAATTAAACTACATAGCTCCATCGTGCTATGGAGCTTGATGGAGACACATAGCTTGATAGAGTTATAATATGTACATGTGCCATTAAATTTGCTTCAACTTAATGATAGTTTTTTATAGGCTCATGGCATTGAGAATATAATAGTATTGCACATGGTATAGTATGGTTTGCATGTTTATACTATACTTGGTATATTTTTTATTATTTCATTACATATATGTATGTATGTAATTTTAGAATTTGTTATTGTTATTAATTTTATACATTTTATAGTGTTTTTTTTGTAAGCTTGGTAGGACTCCTTTTTCATTCATTTTATAAAAAACAAACAACTAGATTTACCAGTTTGGTGGTCTCAACCCACCCTGAGTGGAGAACCGAGTTTGTTGGCCACCTGATGGCGTGGTATGCCATCCAAAAAAATAAGGCTTTGAGTCTATCATACAAAACAAAAAAAGCCTGGATACTCACACATATACATTTTCTCATAGATTGATTAACATATTTACTAATCCTTGAAATTTAAATGCTAGCCGCATATAAATACTAAGAAAAAAGGCAGATTAAAACAGTCATGAACTATTGAGCCTCGTCTGGAATCGAGGTTGACTCCACTGGTACCGGATCCTGAACCGAGGTACTAGCCTGCTCAAAAGGCTTGGAAATACATGGGAGGTGGTAGTCAATATGCTCGAGGCACCCATCATGTTTCCTCAGCTGGAACTTGATCTTATCGAACTCTCTCTTGTAGTCTGGGAAGTCTTGGGCTAATTTCACCAGGCTCATAGAGATCTACTCCAAGGCTTTGTCAAGGATGCTCTTCATAGACCAATAAAGATACAGTGCCTGATTGAATTATGTTAGTCTACCCCTTGTTTGTCCCAACTCTGGTATTAAACCTCTCCATTCCTTAGTATCCATCTTTGTCTCTGCATGTCTATTTATGTCAGCTTCCCATTTTTCAATGAGCTTTTGAATTTCCTCTGATGTGTTCTCGTGGTATGCTTTTGCTGCCTCTTATATCACATCGATTGCAAACCTCCTTCCTCTCGGCTTGCTTGGGGGTGAGCTAGGTTGGGCTTCTACCACCTTCCCTTTATCTTTCCAACCACGGCCTCAAGATGCAAGGCTCTTGGAATGGTCGTGAGTAGCAAGACTCTTGGAGCATGCCATCCCACAATATTTGACTAGGTTTCCAGGTAGGTGACCTGTCCAACAATCAAACAAAGGCATAATTCCATATAATGAAAACGATCAAAGGTCAATGAATCCCAGTTATCAGAAGAAAGGTGACCCGGGGGCCTCTTCCCAGGACTTCTCCCCTGCCCGTCCCTTTGCGGACCCATCACCCTCATACCCTGCTTAATTTCTGCCACCCCCTATCCCTAACGATTGCACACACTCCATAAATTATCCCCATAACCCAAAGAGCTCATGCCTTCCTTCAATCTCCTTACCTCCCTTCTGGTGTCCTCTCTCTCATCATACCTCCCACCCTTGAAATTGACAAAGGAGGCATCGCTGCCCATTGCTTGGGCCTGGGTGGAATTACCTCTCCCATTCCTCATGTCCACTATGCCCAAGTAACTCAAGGTGGTATAAACCAGCAAAGCGTCTGAACTAAACACAACCCATGACTACTCCTTAACTCTATACCCTGGCAGGATTTCCCGACCCCTCACCATTCCATCTTGTTGGCATCCTTTTCCTGATAGACTCACACTCGAGTGCAAGTTGAGGCCATGCCCAATTCCTACTCTGACACAGAGGCAGAAACCCAAAAGAACCCCAACCTTCCCCCAACCAGATTCATAATGGTTCCGCTCTCCCCTACGCAGCAGAAGACTATACCAGTCCAGCTTAATCACCTTAGGCTCCCATAGAGACCGGCCCAAATCATAAAACATAAACATGGCATGAACAAGGGAGAGGAAACCAAGCACATACCTGAGTTTAATCATGGTGGAAGTGAAATGGAGGTTTGTTATCTCGCTGTTGTGCCTGCACCAAAGTATTTCATCATAAAAAATCCCCCATGCCTTCCTCCACCCTATTTTAAGCTCCATGCCTGGGCCTTTGTCCCGCTACCTCACCTTGTGCTACATGCGACAGTACAACCTATTTCCCTTGCCACTCATGTGGAAGGTGATTGGCTTCAACCACAGGTACACTACCATTAACACTGATGGAAGGGTCGGTCTTCTTCATTACACTCCGATCGGGGAGATGAGTCCGAGAACTGTGGGTGAGCTCTGCCCTCCGACCTGTCCTACTCTTTGATGCTCTACAACTTGATTCATCGTTCTTCCCTGAGATTAGGAGGCATGCTTAATTCAATAGGTTCATTCATGTGAGCGCAACCACAATTTTCCAAGAGGTCAGCTACTCTGTTTCCTTCCCTCCTTACATGGGTGATAATGATATAATCAAATTTCTTGTTTGTATCCTCCAATCCCTACACATGTGAATAAGTACACCATATTTGGCTTATTTTGCCCCACTTCATTCCTTGATTAAGTTTTTTTAGAGTGTTCGTAACCAACTGAGAGTCTCCCTCGATTACTAGCTTTCTGTATCCTAGCCTGATGGCCAAGAGGAGACCTTGGTGCACTCCTATGAACTATGCTTCATTGTTTCTCGCAAAGCCATAGGAGTCATCATATATGAATCTTGTTGTGCCATGATGAACTCGAAAATCCCCTCCAACCCCTGCTTGCCCCAGATTTCCTTTCGAGGCTCCATCAAAGCTGAGTTTGATGAATCCTTCTAGAGGAGGTTTGAAGATCTCGATGGCGTCCCCTATGTCAGGGATAGCTTTCCAGGAAGTTGGGGAGACCATGCTAGGCGCTAGATGGAGGCCCTAGAGAATTATTTCTTCCTAAGGAGCCATTTGCCAATCATCTGGCATACATTTCTTTGAGAGGATGCACTAGTAGAAAATGATGAAATTAGTGATTAGGTGACCAAAAACGTTAGTCACCGTAATTATTTCAATAGAATTACTACTAAATTTGATCAATTTTAAGTGACTGAACTAAAAATGACTAATTTAGTCGAGGGTTAAAATATACGGCTAGATGATATTACTGTAATAGCTAGCGGGCGCTCTGACAGATCAAGCGCAAGTTGACCTACCTACGACCTCCCAACTGCCATGGCATCAGGAGGGGGACCCGAGGCTCCCCTTCCTCCTCCTCTAGAAGTCCTTGCATTCAAGAAACTGATAGAAGCCAGCAACAAGCACCCTTGGACTGAATCTCAGCAAAAGTTCGTGAAGAAGCTGGATAGCATCTGTTCGATGGCCCTTCAAATCGAAGAAACTTGTAGATCTACATTGAACATGGCTGAAAGAGGGCTCATTGGACAATTTACTGGCCTCTGGCCCTCTCCCAAAGCTGTGGAAGACTGGGTGTAGAGGAACTGGATTCCTTTAGTCTCGGAAGGCATCAAAAGCCACTTTGTAGGCAAAGGATACTTTGTTTTTGTTTTTGAGAATGTGGAAGACAAAAGCCTCATATTCAGGAATGACCCATATTTTATGGGTCCTAAAGGACTATACTTAAATAAATGGACCCCTAACTTAGATCACGCTCAATATGTGCCTTCAACTTTTCTATTGTGGGTAAGCCTCCCACATCTCCCACTGCATTGCTGGAACCTGAAGTCTCTCCAAACCATTGGAAATACCTCAGAAAGTATATTGATCAAGAAGTGAGAAAAGATCAATACTCATGCGCACGTATATGTGTCGAGGTGGATTTGGAAGTTGGGCTACCTAAAGCTATCAAACTAACGGTTGCTGATTGGACCCATATCCAGGAGCTAGATTATGAGTAGCTTCCATTTAAATGTAGGCACTGTCACGGCTATGGCCATTTTGCAAGGCACACTAGTGCATTTGGTCAAAATTTCAACAATTTAGTTCCGACACTTTTGACATATTGTTGGAAATTTCCCCAATTTTTATCAAATTTTCAAATCTCTCCAACACCCGTCACTCTAGCGACGTTTTTGGAGTATCGTCGGAACAACGACGTTTAGGACAATCTTCGGAATACCGACGTTACATGACAAACCGTTGGAATACTGATAGTACAGGACAAACCGTCAGTATTGTGACGTTTAGTAGACCGCCGTCGGTCTTGCAACGTTTAAGGAAACCATTGGTCTTGTGACGTTGAGGGAAAAACCGTCAGAATACCGACATTTAGGAGTCATATGTCGGTCTTGCGACATTTAGGAGTCAACCGTTGGTCTTGTGACATTTAGGAATTCCGTCGGTATTGTGACGTTAAAGGCCTATGATAAAGTTTATATTACAACTCTCAAGCTAAATAATTTGATTTGTACTTTTTGTTTGGGGTAGCATTTAATTTACTACATATAGGAAAACACATGACATTCAATGATGTACTTAAGTTAAAAAAAAACAATTATAGACATTGTGACTATGTATTTCAAAAGCCTATAGAGAATGTAGGTTTTAATACCTATAATGAATTTAAATTAATGCATCACTCAACAACTTTTTGTTTTATCTTAAAATTTTGTTTTACCATAGATAGGGGTTGTTCAACCTCATAGTTCACCATTATATGTTGGGATACATTAAGGGATGACATGAAATGTTGTAGGCTGAGGTCTTAGTGTTGAGGAATATTGTGGTTGTTAAAAAGTAAAATATTTGGTTTAGTTTTTTATTTTGAAATATATTGAATAATTTTTTTTTTAAAATTTGGTTTGAGGAAGGCCGTATCAAATTTGTTAAGTTGTGACCGCATGTGTGCCTTTTGCATGTTCATGCAGTCCATTTGCCATTTTCTCCCTTGTGCCTTCATTCGGTCAGGTGCACCGTGTCAGGGCACCCACCCAAATGCATTCGGGTCAGGTCGTTTCATTTGAGGGTGCTCGCCAAGACGCGTTCGGGTCGGGTCAGGTTGTTTTGTTTGAGGGTGCCTGCCCAAACGGATTCGGGTCGGGTCGGGTCGTTTCATTTGAGGGCACCCACCCAAACGCGTTTGGGTCAGGTCAGGTCGTTTCGTTTGAGGGCACCCGCCCAAACGCATTTAGGTTGGGTTGGGTCGTTTCATTTGAGGGCACCCGCCCAAACGCGTTCGGGTCGGGTCGAATCATTTCGTTTGAGGGTGCCCGCCCAAATTCATTCAGGTCGGGTTGGGTCGTTTTGTTTGAGGGTGCCCACTCAAACGTGTTCGGGTCGAGTCGGTTCATTTGAGTGTGGTCGTATCAAATTTTCTAAGTTGTGATCGCATGGGTTCCTTGTGAACGTTCATGCGGCCCATTTTTCGTTTGCTCCCTTGTGCCTTCGTTCGGTCAAGCACGCCATGTGAGGGCGCCCGCCCAAACACGTTCAGGTCGGGTCGGGTCATTTCGTTTGAGGGCAGCCATATCAAATTTACTAAGTTGTGACTGTACGGGTGCCTTTTGCACATTCATGTGGCCCATTTTCCATTTGCTCTCTTGTGCCTTCGTTTGGTTGTGCGCGTCGTGTCATGTCGTGTGAGGGCGCCCACCCAAACGCGTTCGGGTCGGGTCGTTTCTTTTGAGGGTTGCCGTATCAAATTTGCTAAGTTGTGACTGCATGGGTTCCTTGTGCACGTTCGTGCGGCCCATTTTCCATTTGCTTCCTTGTGCCTTCGTTCGGTCAGGCGCACCATGTCGTTTTGTTTGAGGGCGCCCGCCCAAACCCGTTCGAGTCGGGTCGTTTCGGTTGAGGGCGCCCGCCGAAATGCGTTCGGGTCGGGTCGTTTCGGTTGAGGGCACTTGCCCAAACGCGCTTGGGTTGGGTCGTTTTGGTTGAGGGCGCCCGTATCAAATTTTTTAAGTTGTGACCGCACGGGTGCCCTGTTCACATTCGTGCAGCCCGTTTGCCCGTTTCTCCCTTGTGCCTTTGTTCGGTCGGGCGCGCCGTGTGAGGGCGCCCGCCCAAACACGTTCGGGACTCCTATTTCCTAGTGCAGAATTGCCCTATTTCCTAGCGCAATTCTTCCATGAGAAAATTTCTATTCAATGTTGCGTATTGGCTCCTCCAAGATACGCACTCACAACAAAGATCTCTCACACAATTTTGTGCTCTCTCTCACAATATCGTGAGCTGTGTCTTGTCACAGTCCTTTGTGCACAAAACAACTATGAAAATTTGTGCCTTTGTCCTCCTTTATTGATTCGATCCATGATAAAATTGGTAAGTTACAAATTTAGAATATGTGTTTTGATTGAATAGTTAACTGAGACTAACTGGTTCTCTAGCTCGTCTTTGCTTCAATCAAGGATTGAAGCTCCCAACTCGTCCTCTTCAAAATTTATAGTTGCCTCTCGAACTTGTAGTCAAACTGAAGAAGGTCCATGTAACTGATCCTCCAACACTACACATAAATTCACCATCTCCTCGAACTCGTCCATGGGCAAAGGAAGACAAATCATGGTCTTTTTGGCTAGGCACGCACCAGAGAAGACCTTCTCTTGCTACACTTTTCAACAATCCCATTGTCCATCTTGATTACATACGATGTCATTAGGTTCATGGTATTCATATCACGCTTGACTAATTGTGGGTTTTTCTCCTAACACCTATCGATTAAGACGATTCATTGCATCCCTAGGGTTGACAGGATCACAACTATTCCATCTTCATGAGATCAAGTTTAATGATCACTTTTTTGAGGGAGGTTATGTTGTTTGTTTTTGGATTCAAGAGGTTCTCTTGTGACTTTCTCTCATCGGTATGATTAGAGAGGCCTAGATTTATCTGTTCAAGAGTCGATTCTCTCTATACAAGAGACTTTGGATGGCCTCTCCAGACTCTGTACCACTAATATCATTTCTTTTTTATTCCAGCCTATTTGGGTTCTTGGTGGTGTGAATCCTAGGCGGACTCCTTTTCCTTGGAGTTAGATGGCATTGATTTGTGAGACAATGAAGTTTTCCCACATGGTTAGTAGGCACATCACCTCTATGATTTTAGAGCTTGATTTTCCCAGTTCAAACTATGGTCTCCTTAGGTTGGCTTGAGTAAGCCAAATCTCCATTGTGAAATTATTCTCATAAACCTTTATAAATAAGAGAGGAATTACCACCCTCTATAAATAAAGGAAGCCTTTCTTGGTTCCATCCCTTTGCCTGTTCCTAGTTTTCTGCGCTGTTACTTGTGCGTCGTTCAAAATTTCAACTAGTATCCCACATCAAAAATTCAGTGAACACTAGCGTAGTTGGGATCCTTGCAACAAATATGGTAAATGTGATGTAGTTATTTGTAATGCAATGGTGATTATTATGATTATGTCTGATACTAGCTGAGAAACACTAGGCATGGGATGAGTGGGGCATGTTACGTGATGGGATAAAAGTGAGTCTTATATATATATATATATAGATATAGATATAGATATATATATTTAAAACTTAGCCTTTAATTTGCTTAAGTCCCTTTTGATTATGCATATGGTTCCCAATGCAACCTTGGGGTGATTCAAATGGCAATAACACCTAGGGTCTAGGCCTTGGTTCCCCATGAGACCTTGCTTTGAAGGGGCATGTTAAAATTAACCTATGAGAGTAGATATGCTTTCATTGTCATTGGGATTTGGAGATCATGATATAAATAGTAGAGTTATGTTGTTGGTTAGAGCTTGTTAGGTGTGCAGGGTTATGCTATTTGTTTGATCTTTCATACTAGAGAGTTAGGGAAATGGTGCTAGCATTGGTTAATTGTTCTTGAGATATGATAATATAGATAATTTAATCTTAATAAATGTCCACAAATAACTAGAAAATTAGGTCAATGGGATTCAAAAGTATTTGAGTGGTGATAATTGGTGGAAGTGCAATTGTGACACTTTAAAGTCAAGAGTAAAGAAAAAAGACACATAATAGGAACATTTTTTTTGTAAGCTAAGTTGTTCTATTGGTATTGTTTAAAATTACATATCAAGAGAGTTACTGCAAGCCTCTAGTATGCCACTAGGGAAACCAGACTAATGGCAATGCAAAAGTCTCTTCACCATGAGAAGTTTAAAATTGAGATTTATACAAAATATGATAGTGTGTTTCTGTTCAAAATTAAAATTGTCTAGCAGACTAATATGCCTACCAGACTAGCAAACTAATATGGCAAACTGTATAGTAACTATAAAAACTAGAAAACTAAAAACCTATCATTAATCTATGAAGAAACTAAGGGATCCACCTCAGTGAAGGTATTCAATAGTTTTATTGGTGTTCCATAGTCCAAATGATGGGGTAAGTCATGGTTCAATGCATTCCATTCTACTAGCCATATCTATGATCTGGAGCTGCATCTCACCTAGCATGAGCAAAATTTCATCCTTGGCATTGTTATGATCTAGGAGCACGATGGATAATAGCGTCTTCATTTGCCAAGAGAGGTTTATAGTATGCAGAGACTAAATCTGTCTTCCTCTAGCATGCACTGTGTCTGGACTCTGGATACCCTGCCCCTCATTTACCTTAGAGCGATCATACCCATGATTCCCCTTGCCACCATGAGTTCCTGATCCGCCCCGACGACTGATCGGCCGCTTGTGCCTTGTCCCATGCAGCTCGCCCAATCACTACACAATGCTCCCGTAACATTGAACGCGCTCACCAACATGACTTCACCTGACGCCTTTGACTCATCTTCCCGCTATGAGGCGCACACCCGTTTGACGTTGCCGCTCATCACGTCTGCCAAAACACACAACAATGCCCACCGCTACATGATGCGCCCAAGGTGGGCATTCGCTAATATGGCACGCCCATTGCACATCGTCATCGCACATTATACCTGAGTTGGGTGCCCGTCGCGCCCCCCACCACTCGATCGTCGTGACACTAACTCGAGGGTGTGACACTCCCTCATCCTCGCTCCACTTGTATTTACTCATGCAAGACGCCTTCCACATGTTGCTCAAACCTCACTCCCATTAGAGAGTGTATGAACCTTTGTTATAATAATAATAATATAATTTTAAGGTCACGTCGACCAAGCCAAACACCAAATTGGTGTATGAGACCCCCTTGTTTGTGGGATAAGGGACTCACCTTTGCATAGTGATTTGACTGCTAAGTCTATGAATACATACATACTCTACCCCCTTTGGTTTTGAACCTATGACCTCTTAGGAGGAAACACGTACTCTTAACCATTAAGCCTACTCAACCTGTGAATACTCACACACATATATAATTTATTTATAATATGTTTAACATACATATATTGTGCGATGCCAATTTAACATATATATATATATATTATTTGATATGAACCTTAATTAATTTATTAAAATAATAAATATCAATATTTATATTTTATTGAATTTATTAAAATATTAATTATCAATATTTATATTTTATTTGTTTTAATTATGTTATATAAAATTAAATTTTAAATATATTGCGATTTTGTATTTAATTAATAATTAAAATAATAAATATTAATATTTTAATTATTTAAAAAAAAATTGTTTCAAGATCTGTAAAAGTTTGATGGCATGCCACATTCGAAAATTTGAGGTCGAACATTGGCATGGGTTGATTTCATTAAAAATACCGGTATGAAAGCCCAAAGTTGAGCCTGACATAGTAAGAAAGCCCAAGAAAACTCACTGTTCGATTGTTCAGGAAGACAAGGTTGAGGTTTTGAGAGCATGTCGAAGTCCCCAAAGTCGAACTTGACACTGTATGAAGGCCCAAAGTCGAACTTGACACCATAAGAAAGCCCAAGAAAACTTGTTGTTTGACTGTTCAGGAAGACGAGGTTGAGGTGTTCGATTGTTCAGGAAGGCGAGGTTGTGGTTTTGAGGGCCTGCCGAATTCCCCAAAGTCGAACTTGACACCGTATGAAAGCCCAAGAAAATTTGCTGGTAAGAGTTGAACTTGATACCATAAGAAAGCCCAAGAAAACTCGTTGTTCGACTGGTTTAGGAAGACGAGGTTGAGGTTTTGAGGGGATGTCGAAGTACCCAAAGTCTAACTTGACACTGTATGAAAGCCCAAGAAAACTCGTTGTTCTTACCAAGACTGGTTCAAGAAGACGAGGTTTTGAGGGCATGTCGAAGTTTGTCAAAAGTCGAAGTCGAGGAAAGACGAGGTTTTGAGGAAGAAGTTTGTCAAAAGTCGAAGTCCGGGAGAGGGTATGGTTGATTTCACCGGTATGAAATCCCAAGAAAAAAGGAATTCTGGCTGTTCTTACCTAGATTGGTTTAGGAATATGAGGTTCTGGGTCTTTGGCGTTTAATTGTTGTAGTTGGTTCTAAAATTTAGATAAAAACTGGATGAAAACTGGATATGCTGGTTATTTGGCGCCAAATTTTTTCTCTCGAGGCTGGGAATTTTTCTATATAACTACAACTTTTATCATGGATCAAAACACATTAGACAAAACTTGGAGGCTTTTTAAGAGGTGGGAAATAGAAAATTCACAATTGAAGTTTGCATACCCAGAGTCACAGGTTAGTTGGATTTTATATTTTTATATTTCTTGGCTTTGTATTTGCTCTGTTTGTTTTAAGATATTGTTGATTCATACAATTTTTTTTGGGTAAGGATCGATTGGAAATGGATTTTTTCGTTTGTTCTATGATGTTGTTGGTTCTAGGATTTATAGTTTTGATGATGTTGGTTTTACGATACTCACTAGTTAATAAACGGATTCAACCGAATCGCTTCCTCTAGCAAGCAATCCAACTTAATTAGTCACATCATTAAAGGAAGCGAATCACTACCATTTCCAACATTTCCTAATTTTTTTTCCTAGCCAAACCCATCTTATCATAACAGGTATCTACTCTTAAGTTCTTTACAGTGATATCCTCGTTGGTCCTTTTAGGTTAGGAGTGTAGTGGAAACTGAAGCTTAAATCTGGGCATTAATTGTATTAACTCTAAGTTTCCTGCCTCTAGTCTGTCAGCAATTATTTTTTCTAATTGTCTGAATACAAGATGTTACTTCACAAGTTCTTGAGATCTTGCTTGACAAAGTAATTCTCTTTATATCATAGTGTACCTTTAGTTCCTCCTCAAAAATATATCTTCCTCTAATGTGTTAAGCAAACACTGGTAAAAGCAGAATAGATCTCTCATTCTCTCCTAATAGCTTACGCATCAAGATGGCTAGTGTTTAGTGATCTGTATCAAGTCTTGTGCTATAATCATAACTCCATTAAAGTTATATGACAGGCCCAAAGCCCCTGTATCTACTAGAATAAGTTTCCTCATATAATAATCAAATTTAACACTAGAAGAGAACCATAAGTTGTAAGTTATACCTATCCTTAGTCACATCAAACATTTTTGCCAATATGGGATTTGCAAAGAAGTTGGCAATGATTGAGGTATATTATAGCATACTCATGAGATCTTGGAAATTTTTTTTACTTATGACAAGTTCAATTCTCCAAATGATATATAATGATTATATTATCTTATTTTTATGTTTTAATTTCATTCAAATCAGAAATAGTTCAACTATTACCATTCATCTTTGTAAGAATAGAAATTGATAGCACATTGGACATTAATTTATTATGCAATGATGTTGGAGGTAAAGTTAGTGGCATAAGAGCAGTCATAACATGAGAATATTCTTGACAATCTAGATAGAGCTTCTCTGTCATGTGTTAACAAGCTTGAAGGCCATGGCTAAAACAAGCGAAACATCAAATCCATCTTTGTTACATGTTGTTAATAAATCCACTTAAAAATGTCTAATTGAGATACATGAGTGTTCTCTATAAAAACAAAGCTCTGTCGAGTCTTACACTATCTTGAGCTATGCCTAAATTTGCTAAATGTGTCTATGACTCATCTCTATATGTTACGACTCTAGTCCAATCTATTGTGGGCCAACTAGCATCAACATTATTTTTGTGGCTTCCTGGTCATCAAATTATTTTCAGAAAAACATGGATTTGACAATATTGGATGCTTGCCAATATCATCTACCTTGTATCCTCCGCGAAACTGTGTTGCTTCTTTGAGAGGAAGGTTTGGGATTTTCTTTGCATTTACATAATATGACTTTTTGCTAATGACTGTTTTAATGTTGTCTTTGCTAAAATAAATATTGTTTTAAAGTAGTTTTTAATATTTTATGCTTTCAAATGTATTTATATTTTTCCAGTGCATAGAAATTGAGAAAAATTTTCCTCTCTATTTTTGCATAAAAAAAGGAAATTATAGCAAGTCAAGCTTGCAATTTAAAAAAAAATTGAATAAATCTAGCTAAGAGTGTTTGGTTTGTGTAATATCCCTAAGATGCACAAATTTTTAGATAAAGAAGTGGTTTTGTGTTTATGTAAATAATCAAAGAATAAACATAGCAATCAGTGCCTTATGGAGTCAAGAAGATGTATTGAAGAAAATTGAATAGGGAGGACAAAATTATCCTATTGCTATTGCTAAAATTCTATCAAGACAAAACTGAAAGCAAGTAAAATCGATGAAAATTATAGATTGATAAATTCTTGGAAAAGACAGAAGAGAGGTTGCCAAAAAACTTGATTTTGTTTATTATGAAGGGACTACAGGATGAAAACACCCCTTGACATGTCTGAACATAGAAGAATTCTCCAAGATCCCTGATCCTCCTTTGCAAAATATGATAGATACAGTCACAATGCTGCAATCTCAAATCCAACTACCATAATTTTCTTAGTGCTAGCTCTCAATGCCACCTGCAAGAAAAAATGCACTTGTATATTAATGTGGAATATTTTCCTTTTTAATGCACTTTTATCATGCCTAAAAAAGGCCCTAAATTGTTTTAAGGAGAGAATCCCCTAGTTTCAGAGTATGAATAAGTGACAATAAAAAATAGGATGACGGGCTAGGATAATTTTAGGAAGGAAACACTTAGAAATAGCAATTAAGGTCAACCATGTCACAATTAGTAACCTCCTAATATTAGGAAAGGAAAATGCTAAGAAATGGAAATTAAGGACAACCATGTCACAATTAGTTATCTCCTCACAGGCTAATTATTTAAATCTCAAAAATCAGTAAGTGGATTCCCAAGAAGGTGAGTAAGGTTTTTGACTTAGAATGGTAGTGAATAAGGCTTAAGGAAGATGCACTAGCTTATCAAGGAGGGAACACCATCTGAAGGTTTGTAATAACATTTCAAGGCTTATAACATCCAAAAATTATAACTCAATGTGGGCCCACTGAGTAACCTCTTCACCATGCCGAAATGCAACTAGTCCCTCAAATTTGTAAGTCCTTAGGAATGTCCAGAAATTTGACAATAATGTTGTATGCCATATTGGGTGTCCAAAAGTAGAGTCACCTTGCTAAAAATTGCACTGATAAAATAGCACCACTTTGGAATCAGAGGAAACTTGAACCATAGGAAAATCTCTGATTTGGGCCAATGGGACCACTTTCAAACACTACTAAAAATATAATTTTTAAAAGTAACAAATTAGATTTGGTTAAAATTTGAACCTGACCGCACTGCTTGGGGGTCTTCAACCTCCCATGCTTGCTCTCAATACCAGACCTAACTTGCAAGTATGGGGCCCCTGCGCTATTAAAACTCTGTACACCAGATGTACCTGTAAATATGTTTGAACTGTGTAATAAGTTGTCCTATCATCAACCCCTAAATTCGATGCTTCATGGATGGACTGATCAACCAATCCATCCTGTAATGTACCCATGAAAAAAATAATATGGGCACTAAGATAGGATGTTGAAGAAATCAGTCGGGGTGTTAGCAAGTGCAACAAAGGAAAAGTTGAGTGCGTTGTTTAGGCACAAAAAGGAAATATCCAACAATATGAGGAAGGGAGTGTGTGGAAATATGAGGTCATTGTGTTTGTGGAGGATGCCACAGGAATGAAAGAACAACATGATGGATGCCTAATGGGCATGTGCAGTAGGAAATGTGCTGGGAATAGTGAAAGGTCATGGTGGAAGTTGAAATGAAAATAATGGGTATGATGGTCACAATGAAATTGAAGAGACAAAAAATTTGAAGGTTGGAGTTGAAGCAGAAGAGAGAAAGGGACCCGGATTTCTGGAGGAAGATAAGAGCCAGATTTGACACAAGAAGATGTAGGAGCAAGATCAAGGGTTTGAAGAAGCTGGATAGTCAACCTATGAAGGAAATAGAAGGCATTTTTGTTTTCAGAGTTGGGATAGGGATTCCATAGCCAGAGGTAGGAGTTGCAGAGAGCTGACCGAGAGCTAGATTAGGAGAGCACTGGGGCAGACTGTAAATCCATAAAGGTGGTTTAATTTCTTGTAATGAGAATGCTTAGACATTTTTCCTTATGATTGTGAAATCTAGCTCTTGTGCCCTCTGAATCTGAGTGATGTTTGGCCATTTATGTTGCTGTAGCATATTTTGGTTTTAATTTTGTGAGTTAGAGTTTGCTGCACTTAGTCTGCAGAATTTGAGATATTGGTGAATTGGCTTAATTGCGCTCCTGATTGTGCCCAATTGTGAGTGTATTAACCCCAAAAAGGTGAGCTTGGTCTGGATTTGATCAGATAGATAGATAATGATATTAACCATCGATATTCCAGTAATCATACATACATTTTAATTACTTTGCACATCTCTTGCTACTATGGTTAGAGAAAATAATAAATATCCATAAGGATAACAACATTATACTAATTGGTTTCATAGCTGAAACCCATAGCCAGTGAAAGCATATTCAATGGATTGTTCATTTCTGCAATGATAATATATTGCAGGAAGCAACATGGGCACTTACTTGAACCTCGTTTTGAGATCCAATTTGAAATTTGACATGTTGCTTCAAAGTGTCATGCTTGAGAATAGAACCTGTTAGTAACCTATAAATATATGATTCATAATTTTGACTTGACTGATGGTAGTCTTGTAAATATGTATATACTTTTCTTTATGAAAGTTGTATTCCCATATTTTGTAAAAGATAAAAAATAAAAAATAAAAAAATCAAAAAGAGGGTAAAAAGCCCTCAAAGGACTTAGAAAAAATAATATACCCCAAAAGAAAAAAGATGAATAAAACATGAAACTGTGCAAGTCTAAATGCCACTACTTTTACTTTTTGTAGTTGATTATGGCAGAGTGTCAATAAATGCCATAATATATGATGAGTTGAACAATTTAATCTTGACTTTTCATCTTTCAATTTCAAATGTTGTAGATAGTGAATAAAAAATTGTCATACAGTTTAATCATGACAATTCAGTATTTAGGTAGAGAATAAAAGAATCCAACAGTTTAATCTGGAATCTTGGATGAAATAAGTGTAGAATTAGATAGTTAACTGCTTTCAAAAAAGAATAAAAGGTTGTAAGGTTGCTAGTTCAAATGCACCTGATTAAAATAGAAGGAAAAAATGTTAGAAGATATGACTGGGTAGGTAGAAGAAGGTGGGAAACATCATTGTAAATATCTTTCACCAGGCTATAAATAACTAATTTCCCCTCCCCATAGCAATTTAATATTCTAGACTATCAGTCAAAGAGGCTCAAGGCATTTCCTTGACTTCTGTTGGGACCGGACCCAAGGCTCAAAGACTGATTAGTTGAAAATGTTAAGTTTCTATATTAATCCCAAAAATTTTCGTCATTTACTCCTCCATGCACTCATCACCATTTTACTTCATAAGTAAGAACTCTTTTCTTACTTAAATGTTACATAAAGGCCCATTTAATTAACTTCCCCCATTTTACAAAGCATAAAACCCTAAAAAAAACATGATATACTAAGTAAAAGTGAATGAATTATGAAATGAAGCTTTACTCTAATTTTCACTTTCCTTAGATTTATTTATGAAAATTTGAGGTTTCACTATCCCTTTTCATATTAACACTTAACCTATTTTATTAACTTCCTATCAAATATCCTAGTCATATTAATATAATTTCTTTTTATTTAATATCCCAAAAAACCCCCTTGTTATATGATTTTGTATCAAAGAAATTAATCACATGTTGAAATAACATCCCTAAATTACCCCTTTGACATAAAACTACCCTAATAAAATACCCCCACTCCCCTGTAGTTTTAGAATTTTAACTAAATCTAAAACTATATAATATAATTAAATTTGCAAAAAGGCGCATTTTTACATACTTTGTATTTGGCACAGAAAAGCAATACTGTTACTCTCGTTCCCTCATTACCTCTACCTAAGGTTAAAAATCTAACCTTACCCCTTTCCCCCAGCATATATCCCTTTACCACAGATTAAACCTTGGTTAAATCATTTATAACCCGCCCCATTCACTTTACTTTATGTATAAACTCATTTTATACATAAGTTTCATTAAATAATTTAGCTACCTCGCGCTCATCCTCAACCCTCCGATCATCCTTACATTTCCAATTCGACGATCCACGTTCAACGCGATCATTTGGCTTCATGCCTCATCCTTCCCTGTCGTGATTAAATCATAACCGCCTGATCACCAATGCTCGCCTTGATCCTACGGTCCAAATCTAATGCGATAAACCATGCCTTTGTCCCACCATTCCCATCATGTTAATTATTAATCGTTGATCATCCCTATAGAATCAATGACTAACAGTGAACCCGGGTCCAAATTTCCCTTGTCCCACATCGTCCCAATCCATCTCAACCATTCACATCGTTCAATCAAATCCAACGGCGTATATTCAATATCGCATCCCAAAAGTGATCGAGCAAAGTTTATGAAAAATAATGCGATAAAAGATGTTTCATGAAACCAACATCTGCTACGTGTCCAAATTCTATTGGATCGCGTTCCAAAAAGGAAAAACTTCTTACTGCTCAGGAGCAATGCGATAACCACTAATGGTTTCGCCTTCAATGAAAAAACCACTCCCGCCATTTGATTTTGACCTGTAATTAATGTCCTGCGTATCAATAAAACCTAAGGTTTTAACCTTAGTTTTTCATTGTTTCCATATCATTTGCACCTTCGCCCTTTAGAAAACTACTCACAAAAACCATTGTCGAGCCTCTGCTGACCAATTTTCCCATCTGAAGCCAATTTCCCCTCTAAAATTCACCGTCGAAGACTCTATACGCCTTCTACCAAACAGCTGCGACCAGTTTGAAGACTGGTACAACCTGAAAACCTCCTCGACCACCATAATACTGTTAAAAAGGTATTTCTATGAATTTTAAGCCTTCATTTCACAAATTTAAGAAAATTCAAACCAGTCATAGTGAGAAATATAAATTTCCTAATCTGAAAATACCCGAACCTTGAAGAAACAGGGGGAACCTTGTCAAAATTTTCCCTGAATTTGCCATCTTCTCCAAATCCAGTTTTTCAATATTTTTTACCATCTAAAGGAAATTTTCATGGTTGAAATATATTTGAATTATAGTAAAAACCATTGAAATCCCTTTTCCAGTCTTCTGCCCAGATTCTGAATTTTTCCTAAAAATAGCTTACTTCTATTTCCCAAAAGAAACTAAGCAAATAGTCTAATCTTGCTCAATTTTATTCAAAATGACAAAGAAACAAGTCACTCCTAAGACTGGAGGTCCCAAACCTTATAAACCTACCTCCAGCAAGCTTCCAAACCCTAAACCTTCAAAAATCAGTAAACCTACTCCTGCCCTAACTGCAGTTTCCACTGAAGTAGTTAGACCTTTGCAACCACCTGTCACATATGAATAAAACAATTCATTAATTGATTTGGACTAGAGAATCTATGATCCTTCATTATAATTCAATTTACCTGAAGTGCACAACTAGTGCTATAAGAAGTCTTTAGAGAAAGTTGAAAATGATATACCTGTATGGGACTCAAACTTGCCTAAATATGTGGTTCCCATCACCCATCAAGCTCAAGATTTCATTAGGTTATGTCAATTACACTATATCCCCGACCAGAGATATATGATAAAAAAAGATAGAGAGTTCATGTTTTACATAACTGCTAAAGCCATCAATGATATGCTCCAACTGAGCCATGATGCAAAGCATTATCTTTGTCCATTGAAGATTTAACACAACTCTATCTAGATCTGGACTTTCCTAAAAAAATCATGATCTTTAAAAACTTCTGGCCTGACCATGTTGACATTCCTAATTTAAATCCACATTATGACACTTTTTACTTCTCCGAGGGCTCTAGACAAATCATTTCCATGCTTTAATTCATTCTAGGCTATGCTAACGATGAGTTTACAGATGCCTCCATTCTAGGTTTCCTCTCTACCTTGTCTCCAGGACAACATCCAGAACTAGTCTTCAATTTTTCCAAACTCATTGCTCATAATATGCATTATCAGTTGACTAAATTACTTGAGGAAGGAGTATTCAAATATTCATCCTATCTGTTACATCTCTTCCTATTTTTTCAGGCAGAAAATTTCCCTATTGCATTGGAAAAGATGGATGGGGAAGGTAAACCTCTTTCAGTGATATTCTGGACTTCTCTACTCAGAAAATACAACAGTGAATAAAGCTATAATGACTTCAATGATTTGTTTATTAAACTTGCCATGAATTTTTTGAACAAAGCAGATCCACCAAGGATTAATGAAGACATCAAAAGAATTCTACAGTTGTCTGAAAACTATAAAGTAGGAGACTGGTATTTGTACAAAAATCACACAGAAATAAGAATATATGGTGCACTCTTGGCTCCTTATAAATTACCCAAGTTTCTAACTACCAGGATTTTTGCTTTGGAGTACTTGAGACAGATCTTGAATGCAGATGTAGTGAATTTCATAGCTTCCAAAAAGAAAACACAGTTCAAGCTAAAAAATCAAATTGGCCCTTTCATAGTCAATAACAGAGATGATTTGAAAGAGATAGTCAGGAAATTATCAGAATTTAAGTTCCAAGAAAGCTTTCACTGGAACTGTGACCCTCATGGAATTTTGATTAATATTAGGGTCAAGTGTAACTTAACTCCATTCCTCCATGACTCAAAGCCACAAATTGAAAAGTATGCTAATCAGATTGAATGGGTTGCAAACACATTGATTGATGATATTCACGAAATGCAAACAAACGATACACAGGGAATGCAAACAGATAACATGCAGGAAATAGATGGATAGTACACAGGCGATTACAATTGGAAAACAAGCATAAATGTCCAATAAAAGACCTAGAAAAGAAGAAGGCTATTTAGCAGAAACCATTATAGAAAATAAATTTAAGACAATTTGTAGCAAGAAGGCTAGAATGATTACTGTAGAAGAAGAAAAGGCCATAGAGATAGATGACAATGAAGATCAAGCAAACAACAATTATCAACAAACAGATGATGAAGATACATTAATTGTCAATGAGACACTTAAAGAAATTCAGAAAGAGCAGGTACTACACAGGAAAAGGGCAAAGAAATGGTTGAAACACAGGTAAATTTAGAAGCCCCCTCCTCTTCTAGAGCAACAGAAGAAACAGATTCTGACATTCAAAAGAAATACAAACAAATCAAAGAAAGAAATGGGCAAATTAAGAATGAGGTTTATTCTAAATTCCTTAAAGAAAAGCCAGGAAACAAAGACAGATTGCTTACTGCTTTTTATTACTCCACCAACAAAATGATCATGTCATTTCTGAAACCCACCATTTCAGATCCAAAGTCAATTACTGATTATACTAAAACATATGTAGAGATGGACACTGATACCATATATGAATTAGATCAGATTGAATTCCACAGAAGCACCACTGAATTGATGTATTCAAAGGTAGTTAACAAAAGCATGAGTGCTACCATGCTTCAAAAGACTGTATCTAATTTATAGACTCAAATGAAATTAGACAAGGCATCTCTACATGCTAAGGATTTGAGGATCAAATCCTTAGAAGATTTGGTGATAGAAACTGGAGTGGATCCCTCTAATATTGAAGTTGCTAAAACACTGATAAGGCAAAAGAAGGAAGATATTGCTGCCTTGAGAAAGAAACTTAAACTTCCATAGAGTGAGGATCCAAAAGCAAAGGAGATTATTCAACAACAAAAAGAAAAGGATGAGACTATGCGGCTAGTACTGAAGATGACAACCCAAATCAAAGAAATGGAGAATCAGACAGAAATTTTGATAAAGGAAAATGAAACATTGAAAAGAGAAAATGATGCCTCCATTCCTACAGTCATTCCCACTGTCAGTACTGCTATTCCTTCTACACTGGAAGAGAATTTGGCACCAAAATGAGTATTGGCAACTGCAGTGTCAATAACATCTATAGATATCTTTGCCACTAGATCATCGACATCACAGGTACAACAAGCAACAGGTACAACAAACTTAGTTAAATCTATGGAAGAAATGTCCCTTAAGAACACTGAGATCAATAACTTAAAGAAGGCAAATAAGGATCTCCAATCCTCATACAAGAATGCTCTAATCACATCTAAGGGACATGAACAGAGAGCAACCAGACTTCAAGAGCAGGTAAAGATTTTGCAACAATAGGTCAATCTCAGTGAATAGGTGTCATACATAAAAAAATATCTTTGGAATAACATTATTAAAGGCATACATCTACAGTGGCCTTCTATTCAAATCATTTATGAACAGAGAGATTTACTGAAGGCAGCACAAGTAGAAGTTCAACAAACAAAAGAAGATCTTGCCAATAAGCCATCTCAAGCCTTACAGCTTATTACATTTCTAAATAGTAAAAATAGAGAAGAGCTTGAAGAACTGAAAATTCAGGATAGGACTGAAACCATACTACAAATCAAAAGGTCCTAAATAAAATAAATATAATGAACAGTTTGGAGGAAATATGTAAAGAAATGAACTTATCAATAACAAAGTTCTTGGCCAAATACACTATATTGACACAAGCAGGCCTTCCAAACATTCATGGCTTCAATGAAAAACTAATGGTTCAAAAATATTATGACAAGAAGATCAGAGCATATGCAAAAGAACAGGTGAACAAGCCTTTGCCACAAGGTTCCCCAACCGGCAAAGTTATCTTAGAATACTTTGAGAACTTGTTTTTTCTACAAAATGAAATTAAGCACATTTTCATTTTCAAGCCCAACTTTGCAAAGTACACTGAAGTTGATGAAAGCTAAAGAAAACTAAAAATCCTGAAGATTCCAAGTGATCAATAATGGCAGGAATTCACTGATTTGATATAACAACATGCAAACTGAGCAGAACAAAAGCAGTCATATTTTTCATCTTTACAATTATCAAAGGGTAAAATTTGCAATTAAAGTGTATCAGGTGTGAAAGCAGAGTCAAAGAGTATCAGGTAATAAAACAATCAATTCAATTTTACTGTTGTAAATTCTTCATTTTACAACAGTCAAGCAGTAAGAAAAAAACGTAAAGAGTATCAGAGTATAAAGTACAGGATGAAGAGTGTATTACGAGTCATATCCCAAAGATATTTTTCCAAGTGCCAGTAAGCATTTCCAGCAGCTACAACAAAGCAATAAGTTAAGATAATTAGTCCTATTTTTTATTGATAAGAGGACAGCTTGCCAGTTTGTTTTGCAGCTGTCCCTCTTTCTATGTAATAATCTTTATTTTTGCCTTGAGATATTTTCATATCTCTTAAATATTTTTTAAACAAGCGATTTGTATAAATACTTCTCTTTTTGAAGTATTAAGTGTGGAATAAAATTTTCCAAGAATACTATAGACATTTTTGTTGAATACATTGGAGTTTTTGTGAGTTGATTTGTAAAGCAGCACACATGAACTAACTTAAACATACATCATAACTCAGGATTCTTGTGCTGATCAAATAGGTCAAGTATTTTCCTGTTTTCACTATTTATCTTTCTAAGTTCCATACATACATTTACATGTTTTGTTCTGTTTGGCTGAACAAAGTTTTCAAGATTAGCTAAAGTTTCTGCCATTAATATGTTTTCTGCTGATATCTAGATTAAGAATCCTTAACTGCTCTTAGTCCCTTTTGACCCCTTTCTTTCACTTCTTTTCTGTAACTTAAGGATCCTTCATTTCCCTTTTGTTGAGATCTTTCCATTTCATCAAAAAGCCTATTTCCAAACCCTTTGAAGGTCATCTACCTTGCCCTTAGTACATTTGCTATTTTGACCTTATTTCCTAGCTCTGCTTTCCAAGAAGTTGACTCCATAGCCCAATGGTCTAGTAGATCCCTTTTTGGTTTACCTTGAAGTAACTTTTATTCCCACCAAACATTCAAAACAAACCAATCGTCCAATTATAACTAGCCTAAAATATTATAACAAAAACAAAGCTAAATCTTGAGGAGAGATCCCTCTCCGAATTTAGTAAGGCTAGATCCTGAATTTCAAAAGAGGTTCTTGGTTACCCCTGGTTTTCTTCAACTATAATCCTCATCCCACAACCTAAGAATTACTAGGGTAATAACATACTGGCGACCATACTGGGGAATTAACCACTCTCCAGTTTTAAGTTTAATCATGGAGGAAGATTTTTAAAACATATATTTTCTACTTAAAGGTTAAGTTTAAAAGGTTGTGGGTATTTTATACAATAATAATTCTGGCTCCCAAGAAAGTCTATTATACTAGATCTAACCCTGATCCCAACCCTGCAGATATAGTAGACAATCCGAACCAGATAAGAAAAAAGAAAAAATAGATTGTTAGTTTAGAAACTGAAGTGCCCCTAAGAAAAGCTAATTCCTTACCCAAAGAATAGCTTATCAGATATAGATTTTGATTTCAATTTTGAAAATTCATTATTTAGAAATAAATTTGAAACTGATTTAAAGGAAACTGTTATAGATCCTATTTTTACTTCTTTTGTGAATGAGAATAGAAAATTATTTCAGCATAAATAAAATTAGAAAAAACTGAAATTCAAAGTCCAGTAGAAAGGGTAAAAGTTACACGAATTAAAGACGCTGATGAAGCTATTAAATTAGCCAATTTTTTGTCTCAATTTAAGCCTCCAGTTTCTCAACTATACACCACAATTTTTCCAGCAGCAGATTCAACTCTGTATGCTGCCACTTCATTTATAGACACCACTATCAGTTCACCCCCAGAGCCTGTTAGTCCTGAGTTGCCTTTGCAACCTAGGATCATATATTCATCATATCCTTAATCCACCGCAAATTCATCCACAGAACCATTCATTCCCGAGTTGCCTATGCAGCCTAGGATAGTGTTTCCATCATCTACTCAGTCCACTACATCCACTACCACTGCACCCACTAGCTTCATAAGCACTTCATCTATATTTCCTAGCCATATCACTTATTCTTCATCTCCTTTTCCAAGCTCTTCAAGTACAACCTTCAACACATCTACTGTTATAACCAGCACTATCCCTGCCACTACTACTGTACCTCCCAGTTTAGCAAAAATCCAAGCCATGGCAACTATGCTCCCCTGGTTTTACCCCAAAACCTCCATGACATGTCCAAAAATTACCAAAAGGATATCCCATTATTTGATAATTTTTCACAAATTACTGCACAACAACATATCACCAGAATGAATGATTTTTGGAAAATTTATGAAATAGATGAATTTGATGTCCGAATGAGGTTGTTTGCACAAAGCTTAATTGGAGAAGTAAAAACATGGTTTAGAAATCTAGGTGCTGGTAGTATAGCAGACTTAGTTGCATTTCATAGAGCTTTCCTAAATAAATGGGAAAAGAAGAAGAATCCCCTACAAATATTATCCGAGTTCGATGTTGTTAAAAGAGCTCCTAATGAGTCTGTCCAAGATTTTTGCACTAGATACAACAATATCTACAATTCTATTCCTGCAGATCTCAAACCCACTCCATATTCCGTGTTGCTCAAATTCCCTGATTGTTTTGATGTAGACATGGCCTACCAACTTAGAGAAAGATATGCAGAGACCCTAGAACAAATGCAACTGAATGTTGTCGGTGTTGAAATCAATATCCTAGCCAAAAAATCCAGACTTAGAAATGAGAGGAGGGTCACCATCAAAGAAGAGAATTCAAGCTTAGATGGTAAATTTGATTTTATTAACAAAACTTTAGAAAGAGTAGTTGAGATATTAGACCACATTGAGAGGAAACCGCAATGGGATAGCCAATCCCAAATCAAAAATCCCAACTACAGAAAAAACAACAATCCTGGGAAAGGAAAAGAACCCTCCCCAGATCAAAACATTAGGCCCCCATTTCAAGAGAAATTTGCTGAAAGTTCTCAAAACAATGTTGAGGATGAGGAAGACATCAACATAGTTATGGGCATAGATGAATAAAATACAATTTTCCTCACACAGGAGGATCAAGAACTCTTTGAGCTTCAACAGTTCAAAGTAGAATCTGGTGAATCCTTTGACTATAAGCAAGGTTATGACTTCGCAATCAATGAAATTCATAGCCAATATAACCTTAGGAGTAAGAAAACAAATGAGCCCGCTACAAAAAAAAATGCTCCAACTCAACAAAATCAAAACAAAAAGAATGTAGAGGCTCCCAAAACAAAAAAAAATCAGATTCTTCCCAGAGAAAATAAACAAAATTCGAACCCACCCAGTCCTAAAAAGTAGCCTAATCCTAAGATCGTAGATATCACTGATGATATGGCTCAATCCTTCAAAGATGCCCAAAAGGCTAATACCACAAAGGCCACCAATTCAGCAACAATTATTGATCCAAAAATGAATCCAACTGACTCAAAATCATCAAATCCTAAATCTTCTGCTGAAAATTCCAAATATAACAAAGCATTTGCTAACACTCAAATTGTTCCTGAAAAAATGATCAAAGATAGCAGAAACGAGGAAAATCAAACAAAAGATAAAAGAAAACCTCAAGCTAAAGGTAAAATTGCTAAAACTCAAGAAAAATAATCCCGAACAATAATTCCAAAAGACGAATTAATTCAAGCTATCAAATCTCAGTCAACATTTAATATTCAATCTGAAATATCTAAGTTGAAGATAGCCATTCCATTAATTGAATTAGCTAAAAATGACTTGTATAGATATATTATTACTGAAACATTGAATGTAAATGAAAATGAGGATACAATTAATATGAGTGATGATAGACCTGAATTAATCTTTGGTCCCAATGTAGATGGTAAGCATTCATATGGGTCGGTACCTCCATTTTACTTAAGTCTTATTTTCCATGATCAGATACTACATAATGCAATGCTCGATACTGGAGCTTCCCATAATCTAATGCCCAAAGCAATAATGGAATCTCTGAGTCTAGACGTAACCTGACCATATAAAGATTTATTTTCTTTTGACTCAAGTAAAGTCCAGTGCATAAGATTGATTAAGGATTTATGTGTGAACTTGGTCCAATATCTTGGTAAAAGCATGATCATGGATTTTGTGGTAGCTGATATCCCGCTAAAGTATGGTATGCTTCTTTCTCGCTCATGGGGAGCAAAGTTGCTGGGATCTCTACAACTTGACATGAGTTATGCCACTATCTCGGTATTTGGATAGCCTAAAAAGCTTTACAGAGAAACATTGATGAAGTTTATGATCAGCAATGTCGAGAGACCTACCAATTACCCAATCTATTCAACTCCCACTGATCTTGATTCCTTTATTATTTGTAACTCTGATCATAATAATATCCAAACTGAACTTACCGATATAAAGTCTAAAATAATGGAGGATTACATTGGTCATGAAGCTTTATGGCATTTGGATATTGATGGTTCAGTAAATAAATTAGGAGCTGGAGCTGGTGTGTGGATCACCAACATTGAAACTAGCCATTCCCAAGGGCATGCCTTTAGATTGAATTTCAAATGCACCAATAACATGGCTGAATATGAGGCTTTAATCTTAGGTCTTCAAATCATTAGAAAATTGGGAGGTCAAAGAATATTGATCATGGGAGATTCAGAGTTAGTTATCAAACAAATAAATGAAAAATACTCTGTCCACAATCCCAAATTGGCTAGATACAGGGACACAACAAAAGATTTGGTTGAAGATTTGTTAGAAAGCAAGTTTTCCATTATTCCTAGAAAACAGAATCTACAAGCCCATTGTTTAGCAACCTTTTCCAGCACCTGCAAACTTCCATTTTCACCAATACAAAAATACATTGCTGAAATCAAACACAGACCTATTGTCCCAGATAATGTAAAATACTGGCAAATTTTCTCAGAAGATGAACAAATATATCACTTTTTGAGCAATGATGGAGAGTTTCAGAATTGCCAAATTGATAATGATTGTAATATATATTCACCTTGTAACATAGATTCAAATTTTTGTCAAATAAATGATTTAGATGTACATAATTTTGATAGACCCGCTATATTTACTCAGAGTGATATAGATGACTTGGAAAAAGTAGATATAGAGGAAATGATTGAAGATGAGATAGATTTAATAGATTTAAAACATAACATTTTACCCAGAGGTTTAACTCCCTTAGAAGACTTGTTTAATTCCAATGATGTGCCCAAAGGGTCAAAAATGGAACTAGTCAGGTCTGATATTGAAGAAAGTAACATAGGAACAAATGAAAAACCAAAAATGATCAAATTATCAAACTCCTTACCATCAGAAGAAAAGGTTAAATATATAGAAATTTTGAGAGAATATCAAGATGTATTTGCATGGGGTTACGAAGATCTGAAAACTTATAACAAAGACATAATTCAACATAAGATTCCTTTGAAATAAAATCAAAAAAAATTTCAACAAAAATTAAGAAGGATTAATCCAATTTTGTTACCTTTAATCGAAAAAGAAGTTAAAAGAATGTTTGATGCACAAATAATTGCACCAGTCAGGTATTTTGATTGGATTTCTAATTTAGTGCCCACTCGAAAGAAAATAGGAGAAATTTGACTGTGTATAGACTTTAGAAATCTCAATAAAGCTTCTTTGAAAGACAACTACCCATTACCTAAAATGGACAATATTTTGCAGAGGGTGGCAGGTTCTTCAAGAAATTATTTATTAGATGGTTTCCCTGGTTATAATCAAATTCTAGTTCATAAAGATGATCAAACTAAAATTGCATTTACCACTCCATGGGGCACTTTCATGTATGTGAAAATGCCTTTTGGATTAAAAAATGCAGGAGCTACATTTCAAAGGGCCATGGATATTGCATTTGCTAAGGAAATCCATGAAATTTTAGTTATCTATATTGATGATATTACTGTCTTTTCAAAAACAAATGATGAACACTTGGATCACCTGAGACAATTCGTTATCAAGTGCAGAAAATATGGTATATCCTTAAACCCTAAAAAGACTCTTTTCAGACTAGAAGAAGGAAAACTGTTAGGACACATAATCTTCAAGGAAGGCATTAGAATAGACCCTGCAAGAATTGAAGATGTTTTGAACATTCAACCACCAAGGAACATAAAAGAACTTCAAGCATTCTTGGGTAAAATTAATTTTTTGAGAAGATTTATCTCTAACCGTCCGAAATCATAAAATAACTTAACAATATGCTTAAAAAGGGCTCTGCAATAAAATGGAATATTAAAGCCAAAAAATCTTTCAAATCCATTAAACGGGCCTTGACAAAAGCACCAGTCTTAATCAGCCCAGATTACACAAAGGATTTCATGATCTTTTCATTTGCCTCAAAACATACCATAGCTGTAGTTCTTCTACAGAAAAAAAATCAATGTTTTGAACAGCCAATTGCATTTTTTAGTAAAGCCCTTAGAGATTCACCCCTGAAATACAATATAATGGAAAAACAAGCTTTAGCCTTGGTTAAAGCCATAAAAGATTTCAGAGTTTACATACTTCATTCCCACATCATTGCATATGTCCCTAATGCAGTAGTCAAAGATATTCTTACACAAGATGGGCCTGATGGTAGGAAAGTGGATTTCCACTATCCTTGAATATGATCTGGAAATCAAACCAACAAAACTCATTAAAGGACAGGGTTTAGCCAGACTGATGGCTGAATCTAATTGTAATGCTTTAGATATAAATTTCATTGCAAAAATAGATGACCAGGAGGAGATGGCGACTCCATTGATCAGTGAAGCCTATCTAGACTCACCATGGTACTTTGATATTATCTTTGTACTTACACACTTAAAATCTCCCCCTGGGTTAACTAAAACCAAAGCCAGATTCATCAAACAAAAAGCAATGAGGTTTTGCATATTAAAATATGCACTTTATTGGAAAGAAAGTAGTGGGATTTTACTAAATTGTTTATTAAAATCAGAGGCTGACAAAATTCTCGAGGAATTTCATGTAGGTGACTATGGAGGCCACTTATACTGGAAGAGCACAACAGAAAAAATACTCAGAGATGGATTTTACTAGCCAACTTTATTTTCTGTTGTCAAAAAATTTGTTACCTCTTGTCATAAATGTCAGATTTTTGAAGGAAAGAAGAAACTATTGCCCTTACCTCTCAAGCCTATATCAACTGAAAATCCATTTCAACAATGGGGTTTAGACTTCATTGGTGAAATCCACCCTCCGTCCTTAGGCCAACATAAATGGATTTTAACTGCTACAGATTATTTTACCAAGTGGATAGAAGCCATTCCTACTAGGCAAGCCACTGATTCAGTTATAATCTCATTTATAGAAAGTAATATTTTGTCAAGATTTGGGTATCCACATAAGATTATTACTGACAATGCAACTGCATTCAAATCCAAGAAAATGATTTATTTCTGTCACAAATACCATATTACCTTAGTGCATTCTACTGCTTATTATCCCCAGGGTAATGGTTTAGCCGAGTCATCAAACAAAAGCTTAATCAATATCATCAAAAAATTACTTCAAGAAAACAAAAAAATCCGGAACAAAAAGCTAGTCTATGCCTTATGGGATGATAGACTTACCACAAAGAAGTCTATTGTAACTTCCCCTTATCATATTGTTTATGGAATGGATGCAATTTTCCCCTCTTCCTTGGGTGTACCAGTCATGAAGATCATTCAAGAATCACAGGAGGAAAAAAATGAGATTCAACGAAGAATTAATGAAACCATACATCTCCAACAATCAAGGGAAGAAGTTTATGAAAGATCACAAGTTTTACATGATAAAATCAAAAGAATCTTTGACAAAAGGATTAAAGAAGATGATTTTTCATTGGAGATCAAGTTTTGAGATGGGATTCATGGAGAGAGGATAAATGCAAACATGGAAAGTTTGACTTTATATGGTAAGTACCTAATGTGATATATGGTTACAGAGGTAAAAATTCTTTTTTCATCAAGAATTTGGATGGAACTGAACTTCAGGAAGGACCAATGAATGGTATGATGCTGAAACACTACTATTCTTCTGAGTTAATCACCAGTTAGATTCACTAACTTTATCATTGTAAATATTCATTGCAAGTGTGTAGATTGGATTGGAGATTTTATCTACAAAGTTGAAGCCCGAAGAGAAGGCCCTAAGCTTTTCAGTATAAAATATCATAAGTATGAATTGTTGCAGAAGTCAGAAGGCAATTACAGGATCACTAAAGTTAAATTTGAAGGCTACTGATCTTAGAGTTCTTGAAATTTCACCAGGAAATGCCATCCCCAAGTGAAGCCGATGTTAGTAACCTATAAATATAGGATTCATAATTTTTACTTCACTGATGGTAGTCTTGTAAATATGCACATACTTTTCTTTCTGCAAGTTGTATTCCCATATTTTGTAAAAAAAAAAAAAAAAAAAATCAAAAAGAGGGTAAAAATTCCTCAAAGGACTTAGAAAAAATAATATACCCCAAAAGAAAAAAGATGAATAAAACATGAAAGTGTGCTAGTCTAAATGCCACTACTTTTAATTTTTGCAGTTGATTATGGTAGAGTGTCAATAAATTCCATAATCTATGATGATTTGAACAATTTAATCTTGACTTGTCATCTTTCAATTTCAAATGTTGTAGATAGTGAATAAAAAATTGTTATACAGTTTAATCATGGCAATTCAGTAGTTAGGTAGAGAATAAAAGAATCCAATAGTTTAATCTGGAATCTTGGATGAAATAAGTGTAGAATTAGATATTTTACTGCTTTTAAAAAAGAATAAAAGGTTGTAAGGTTGCTAGTTCAAATGCACCTGATTAAAATAGAAGGAAAAAATGTTAGAAGATATGACTGGGTAGGTAGAAGAAGGTGGGAAACATCATTGTAAATATCTTTCACTAGGCTATAAATAACTAATTTCCCCTCCCCATAGCAATTTAATATTCTAGACTATTATTCAAAGAGGCTCAAGGCATTTCCTTGACTTCTGTTGGGACCAGACCCAAGGCTCAAAGATTGATTAGTTGAAAATGTTAAGTTTCTATAATAACCCCAAAATTTTTCATCATTTATCCCTTCATGCACTCATCACCATTTAACTTCATAAGTGAGAACTCTTTTCTTACTTAAATATTACATAAAGGTCCATTTGATTAACTTCCTCCATTTTACAAAGCATAAAACCATCAAAAAACATGATATACTAAGTAAAAGTGAATGAGTTATGAAAATGAAGCTTTACTCTAATTTTCACTTTCCTTAGTTTTATTTATGAATTTTTGAGTATTCATTGTCCCTTTTCATATTAACACTTAACCTATTTTATTAACTCCCTATCAAATATCCTAGTCTTATTAGTATAACTTCTTTTTATTTAATATCCCAAAAAACCCTATTATTATAAGCTTTTTATGTCAAAGATATTAATCACATGTTGAAATAACATCCCTAAATTACCCCTTTGACATAAAACTACCCTAATAAAATACCCCCGCTCCCCTATAGTTTTAGAAATTTAACTAAATATAAAACTATATAATATAATTAAATTTGCAAAAAAGCGCATTTTTACATACTCTGTATTTGGCGCAGAAAAGCAATACAGTTCCCTCATTACCTCTACCCAAGGTTAAAAATTTAACCTTACCCCTTTCCCCCGATATATATCCCTTTACCACAGATTAAAACTTGGTTAAATCATTTATAATCCGCCCCATTCACTTTACTTTATGTATAAACTCATTTTATACATAAGTTTCATTAAATAATGCAGCGCCCTTGCGCTCATCCTCAACCTTCCGATCATCCTTACATGTCCAATCCGACGATCCACGCTCAACGCGATCATTTGGCCTCATGCCGCATCCTTCCCCGTCGTCATTAAATCATAACCGACCGATCACCAATGCTCGCCTTGATCCTATGGTCCAAATCTAACGTGATAAACCATCCCTTTGTCTCACCATTCCCATCGCGTTAATTATTAACCGGTGATCATCCCTATCGAATCAACGGCTGACAATGAACCCAGGTCTCGCTTTCTCTTGTCTCGCAGCTTCCCAATGCATCTCAACTGTTCGCATCGTTCAATCAAATCCAACGGCATATATTCAATATCGCATCCCAAAATTGATCGAGCAAAGTTTATGAAAAATAATGCAATAAAAGTTGTTTCATGAAACCACCATCTGCTACGTGTCCAAATTCTACTGGATCGCGTTCCAAAGGGAAAAAATTCTTACCACTCAGGAGCAATGTGATAAAAACTAATGGTTTCACCTTCAATGCAAAAACCACTCCTGCCATTTGATTTTGAATTGTAATTAATGTCCTGCATATCAATAAAACCTAAGGTTTTAACCTTATTTTTTCATTGTTTCCATATCATTTGCGCCTTCTCCCTTTAGAAAACTACTCACAGAAACCATTTTCGAGCCTCTGCTGACCAATTTTCCCATCTGAAGCCAATTTCCCCTCTAAAATTCACTGCCAAAGACTCTATACGCCTTCTACCAAATAGATGCGACCAGTTTGAAGACTAGTACAATCTGAAAACCTCCTCGACCACCATAATACCGTTAAAAAGGTATTTCTCTGAATTTCAAGCCTTCATTTCACAAATTTAAGAAAATTCAAATCAGTCACAGTGAGAAATATAAATTTCCTAATCTGAAAATATCCGAACCTTAAAGAAACAGGGGGAACCCTGTCAAAATTTTCCCAGAATTTGCCATCTTCTCCAAATCTAGTTTTTCAGTATTTTTGACCATACAAAGGAAATTTTCACGGTTGAAATATATTTGAATTATAGTAAAAACCATTGAAATCCCTTTTCCAGTCCTCTGCACATTGTAAATCTGCGTTTTTATCCTAAAACCCTTGCCCACATTCTGAATTTTTCCTAAAAACAGCTTAATTAGCGTTCTATTTCCCAAAAGAAACTAAGAAAACAGTCTAATATTGCTCAGTTTTATTCAAAATGACAAAGAAACAAGTCACTCCTAAGACTGGAGGTCCCAAACCTCAGAAACCTGCCTCCAGCAAGCTTCCAAACCCTAAACCTTCAAAAATCAATAAACTTACTCCTGCCCTAACTGCAGATTCCACTGAAGTAGTTAGACCTTTGCAGCCACCTGTCACATCTGAATAAAACAATTCATTAATTGATTTGGACTAGAAAATCTTTGATACTTCATTAGAATTCAATTTACTTGAAGTGCACAACTGGTGCTATAACAAGTCTTTAGAGAAAGTTGAAAATGATATACCTGTATGGGACTCAAACTTTCCTAAATATGTGGTTCCCATCACCCATCAAGCTCAATATTTCATTAGGTTATGTCAATTACACTATATCCCCGACCAGAGATGTATGGTAAACAAAGATAGAGAGTTCATGCTTTACATAACTGCTGAAGCCATCAATGATATGCTCCAACTGAGCCACGATCCAAGAGCAATATCTTTGTCCATTGAAGATTTAACACAACTCTATCTAGATCTGGACGTTCCTAAAAACATCATGATCTTTCAAAAATTCTGGCCTGACCATGTTGAAATTCCTAAGGTAAATCCACCTTAAGACACTTTTGACTTCCCTGAGGGCTCTAGAAAAATCATTTCCATGCTTTCATTCATTCTAGGCTATACTAATGATGAGTTTATAGATGCCTCCATTCTAGGTTTCCTCTCTACCTTGTTTCCAGGACAACATCCAGAACTAGTCTTCAATTTTTCCAAACTCATTGATGATAATATGCATTATCAGTTGACTAAATTACCCGAGGAAGGAGTATTCAGATATTCATCCTATCTGTTACATCTCTTCCTATTTTTTCAGGAAAAAAATTTCCCTATTTCATTGCAAAAGATGGATGGGGAAGGTAAACCTCTTTCAGTGATATTTTGGACTTATCTACTCAGAAAAGACAGTAGTGAATACAGCTATAATGACTTCAATGATTTGTTTATTAAACCTGCCATGAATTTGTTGAAAAAAGCAGAGCCATCAAGGATTAATGAAGACATCAAAAGAATTCTACAATGGTCTAAAAAATGTAAGGTAGGAGACTGGTATTTGTACAAAAATCACATAGAAACAAGAATATATGGTGCACTCTTGGCTCCTTACAAATTACCCAAGTTTCTAACTACTAGGATTTTTTCTTTGGAGTACTTGAGACAGATCTTGAATGCAGATGCAGTGAATTTCATAGCTTCCAAAAAGAAAACACAGTTCAAGCTAAAAAATCAAATTGGCCCCTTCATAGTCAATAATAGAGATTCTTTTAAAGAGATAGTCAGCAAATTATCAGAATTTAAGTTCCAAGAAAGCTTTCACTGGAACTGTGACCCTCATGGAATTTTGAGTAATATTAGGGTCAAGTGTAAGTTAACTCCATTCCTCCATGACTCAAAGCCACAAATTGAAAAGTATGCTAATCAGATTGAATGGGTTGGAAACACATTGATTGATGATATTCACGAAATGCAAACAAATGATACACAGGGAATGCAAATAGATAACATTCAGGAAATAGATGGATAGTACACAGGTGATTACAGTTGGCAAACAAGCAGAAATCTCCAATAAAAGACCCAGAAAAGAAGAAGGCTATTTAGCAGAAACCATTATAGAAAATAAATTTAAGACAATTTTTAGCAAGAAGGCTAGAATGATTATTGTAGAAGAAGAAAAGGCCATAGAGATAGATGATAATGAAGATCAAGAAAACAAAAATGATCAACAAACAGATGATCAAGCTACATTAATTTTCAATGACACACTTAAAGAAATTCAGAAAAAACAGGTACTAACACAAGAAAAGGGCAAAGAAATGGTTGAAACACAGGTAAATTCAGAAGCCCCCTCCTCTTCTAGAGCAGCAGAAGAAACAGATTCTGACTTTCAAAATAAATACAAACAAATCAGAGAAAGAAATGAGGAAATTAAGAATTAGGTTTATTCTAAATTCCTTAAAGAAAAGCCAAGAAACAAAGACATATTGCTTACTGCTTTTGATTACTCCACCATCAAAATGATCATGTCATTTCTGAAACCCACCATTGCAGATCCAAAGTCAATTTTTTATTATACTAAAACAGATGTAGATATGGACACTGATACCATACATGAATTAGATTAGACCGAATTCCACAGAAGAACCACTGAAATGTTGTATTCAAAGGTAGTTAACAAAACCATGACTGCTACCATGCTTCAAAAGACTATATCTAATTTACAAAATCAAATGAAATTAGACAAGGCATCTCTACATGCTAAGGATTTGAGGATCAAATCCTTAGAAGATTTGGTGATAGAAACTGGAGTGGATCCCTACAATATTGAAGTTGCTAAAACACTGATAAGGCAAAAGAATGAAGATATTGCTGCCTTGAGAAAGCAACTTAAACTTCCACAGAGTGAGCATCCATAGGCAAAGGAGATTCTTCAACAACAAAAATAAAAGGATGAGACTATGTATCTAGTACTGAAGATGACAGTCCAAATCAAAGAAATGGAGAATTAGAAAAAAAAATTGATAAAGGAAAATGAAACATTGAAAAGAGAAAATGAGGCCTCCATTCCTACAGTCATTCCCACTGTCAGTATTGTTGTTCCTTCTACACTAGCAGAGCATTTGGCACCAAAAGGAGTATTTTCAATTGCAGTGTCAATAGCATCTATAGATATCTTTGCCACTAGATCATCGACATCACAGGAACAGCAAGCAACAGGTACAACAAACTTAGTTAAATCTATGGAAGAAATGTCCCTTAAGAACACTGAGATCAATAACTTAAAGAAGGCAAATAAGGATCTCCAATCCTCATACAAGAATGCTCTAATCACATCTAAGGGACATGAACAGAGAGCAACCAGACTTCAAGAGCAGGTAAAGATTTTGCAACAACAGGTCAATCTCAGTGAATAGGTGTCATACATAAAAAACTATCTTTGGAATAACATTATTCAAGGCATACATCTACAGTGGCCTTCCATTCAAATCATTTATGAACAAAGAGATTTATTGAAGGCAGCAAAAGTATAAATTCAGCAAACAAAAGAAGAGCTTGCCAATAATCCATCTCAAGCCTTACAACTTATTACATTTCTAAACAGTAAAAATAGAGAAGAGCTTGAAGAACTAAAAATTCAAGATAGGACTGAAACCATACTACAAATCAAAAATGTCCTAAATAAAAGAAATATAATGAACAATTTGGAGGAAGGAAGTAAAGACATGAACTTATCAATAACAAAGTTCTTGGCCAAATACACTATATTGACACAAGCAAGCCTTCCAGACATTCATGGCTTCAATGAAAAACTAATGGTTCAGAAAGATTATGACAAGAAGATACGAGCATATGAAAAAGAACAGGTGAACAAGCCTCTGCCACAAGGTTCCCCAACTGGCAAAGTTATCTTAGAATACTTTGAGAACTTTCTTTTTCTACAAAATGAAATTAAGCACATTTTCATTGTCAAGCCCAACTTTGCAAATTACACTGAAGCTGATGAAAGCTAAAGAAAACTAAAAAGCCTGAAGATACCAAGTGATCAACAATGGCAGGAATTCACTGATTTGATATAACAACATGCAAACTGAGCAGAAAAAAAGCAGTCATATTTTTCATCTTTACAGTTATCAAAGGGTAAAATTTGCAGTTAAAGTGTATCAGGTGTGAAAGCAGAGTCAAAGAGTATCAGGTAATAAAACAGTCAATTCAATTTTACTGTTGTAAATTCTTCATTTTACAGCAGTCAAGCAGTAAGAAAACAACGTAAAGAGTATCAAAGTATAATGTAAAGGATGAAGAGTATATTACAATTCATCTTCCAAAGATATTTTTCCAAGTGCCAGCAAGCATTTCCAGCAGCTACAACAAAGCAATAAGTTAAGATAATTAGTCCTATTTTTATTGATAAGAGGACAACTTGCTAGTTTGTTTTGCAGTTGTCCCTCTTTCTATGTAATAATATTTATTTTTTCCTTGAGATATTCTCATATCTCTTAAATATTTTGTAAATAATTGATTTGTATAAATACTTCTCTTTTTGAAGTATTAAGTGTGGAATAAAATTTGTCAAGACTACTATAGAGATTTTTGTTGAATACATTGGAGTTTGTGTGAGTCGATTTGTAAAGTAGCAGACTAGAACTAAGTCAAAAAAACATCATAACTCAGGATTCTTGTGCTGATCAGATAAGTCAAGTATTTTCCCATTTTCATTGTTTATCTTTCTAAGTTCCATACATACATTTACATGTTTTCTATCTTAAATGATTAACTATGAAAGCTTAAATAGGATTAGTGTCAAAAGCTCCCTGTTTTTTACTAGTTATTCATTAATATGTTTTCTGCTGATATCCGGATTAAGAATCCTTAACTGCTCTTAGTCCCTTTTGACCCCTTTCTTTCATCTCCTTTTCTATAACTTAAGGATCCTTCATTACCCTTTTGTTCAGATCTTTCCATTTCATCAAAAAGCCTATTTCCAAACCCTTTGAAGGTCATCTACCCTGCCCTTAGTACATTTGCTCTTTTGAACTTATTTCCTAGCTCTGATTTCCAAGAAGTTGACTCCATAGCCCAATGGTCTGGTAGATCCCTCTGTGGTTTACCTTGAAGTAACTTTTATTCCCACCAAACATTCAAAACAAACCAATCGTTCAATTATAACTAGCCTAAAATCTTATAAAAAAAACAAAGCTAAATCTTGAGGAGAGATCCCTCTCCAGAATTTAAGAAGGCTAGATCCCGAATTTTAAAAGAGGTTCTTGGTTACCCCTGGTTTTCTTCAACTATAAATCCTCATCCCACAACCTGAGAATTACTAGGGTGATAACAGAACCTATTGAGAAAAATATTTTATTCTTTTTAATAAATATAGATGATCTCAGAGAATGAATTATAGTAGCTAACCTCAACAAGCCTTCAAGAGGTCCACAAAATACAGTGGGCACTATCTTACAGACCTAAATATTCAGATCAATTCAAATTTTACCCTCGGCACTCTATAACAGCACAAGCTGCTTCATTTTTTACATAAGGTAAATCTGGCCCTAGCTGCCATTCCTGCAATTTGGTATATCACTGGAGTCACTACTTTTTTGTAGCAGTCAAACTGAAGTTTTTTTTGTAATCTTGAACTGAATGTGCCTCTCTATTTTTTCCATGGAATGTGCCTCTCTGGTCACTGAGCTTAAGTAAACCTCATTACCCATATGCCATATTACAACTAATACCAACGCTCCAGTATTTCCCCACATAGTTACCAAACCCGAACAAACCACCCAAGGAAGTAAATAACTAATGAAAACACATATCATAACTCTCTTAATCTTAATTAACAATGGATTTTCAAACAAATGATATAACTGGTCATATTTTATATCATTGTCATTTGAATGTACATTTAGATTGAAATTGTCAATAAAAGAGAGCAACTGAATAAAGAGAGCGCTAATGAACAGAGATTCACCTGGAATCCAATGGGATCTTCTCTTGAAAGCTTGTACGCATCCAAAGAGAGCAAGATAGTAAGTATCAGTGAACTATTTATACTCAATAACAATACAATACCTATCTTCCATTAGACTCAATACTCTATCTATATCATTCCCACAGCTAATAAGTACTAGCTACACTAGTAAACACTAGTTAGAATATATATGGCTTACATTAGACTCAATACTCTATCTATATTATTCCCATAGTTAATAAGTACTAGCTATATTAGTGAACACTAGTTAGAATAGATAAGCTTTTATTACATTAATTAAACACATTGGACAATACATGATATTTTTCAACTTTCAATAAATCTTACAAGGAGTAACAACTTTGAATAGATGGGATTAGTACTAAGAAACTTAGATAGGATGAAGCTGGTAATCAAGTTATCAGTGTAATGATCTCGGTATTAGTATAAGTAATACATACCTTACATAGGTAATCCTAGTCATATATTTTACAATGCTTAGACTAATTACTACTCTTCTATATAAGTAGACATAAGCTTATATCCATAATAAAGTAGAATCAATCATAATAGAGTAGAATCCATAACAATTTGTCACAGTGTTCATTACTGGCATAGTTGGAGTCAATGAACCCCATTAATGTGGTAATATCTGTCAAAATGAGCAACTATACATTACATTAACTGGGCTTTTAGGAGAATGATTTATAGATTCCCCAGGGTATCTTGGTTGACCTCTGATGTTGGCAGCATTTGTCCTGGGCAACTACATGTATAATGTTTGCAGGGATATTCAGAACTCCAGTGTGATAGAATCTCAGTCAATTGGAATCCAGTTGAATGCCTACTTGGATCTGTGCTAACATATGAGACACCTAACGGTTGATGACAATTTTGCTGGAAACACAAAGTTAATCAGCAGATTGAAGGATTTTTTTATATAAAATAAGAGAGGCAGATGGAGGTTCATGACTACCATGATAGCCAACATAAATGATAAGTGGAAGAGGATGAACAGTGGAACATTTGGAGATTGAAGAACATCTCAAGGAGGGAAAATCAGATTCAGGAAATGTCGAAACTGAGGCCTATAGAGTCCAGCCCTTGGAGATACGATTAGTTGTCTGAGAAAAGAAAAGGATGGTGGTAGAATATATGCATAGTATAAACTGGTGAGAGAGGCTATGGAAAGCAGAGAAGCAGAGAGTAGACAATGAGGTCAGAGAGATTGATGAAACATCTTTGTGTTGCAAATATTTTGTAGAACTTTTGGCAGTGTGAGTTAATATACTGATTGGATCCAGAGTTGAATACTATACTTGTGAAGTTTATTGTATTAAAAAATCTTCTGAAATTAATGCAAAGACATAATTTTTATCCCAATTCGTGTATAGATGCATTCTTTGCACTTTTATTCTAATAATTTTTGAAGAAAGCTTTTGTTGTGTAACTCTGTATGGCTCAGTGACTGATATTTGGGGCATGTGGAGTCTGATTTCTCCCCAGATTATTAAGGCAGAAACTAATGAAAACTACACTAAGATGAAAAGCTGAAATTAGAGATCTCTAATGAGAGCATATATGCATACAATACTATTAAATTCAACCAAAGCATTAAAACCACTTATCCACTTATATGTCCAATAAATCATCAGACAGGCAGTACAAACATACCTTTTGTTGCATGTAGATTGGATGGAAACAGGATTAGAATGTTACAGGAGAAAAACTTAGCAATATTACATAATTTTTAATAAAATAGCACACTGAAGTTTCATGGAAATCTTAAAAGTCACAGCTTATAGTGCCTATGATGGCTCACATATGAAGCATACAGATTTGTAGATAATGGATATTAACCATCAATATTCCAGTAATCATACATACATTTTAATTACTTTGCACATCTCTTGCTGCTATGGTTAGGGAAAATAATAAATATCCATAAGGATAACAACATTCTACTAATTGGTTTCATAGCTGAAACATGTATCCAGTGAAATCATATTCAGTGGATTGTTCATTTTTGCAATGGTAATATATTGCAGGAAGCAACAAGGGCACTTACCTGAACCTTGTTTTGAGATCCAGTTTGAACTTTGACATGTTGCTTCAAAATTTCATGCCTGAGAATAGAACCTATTGAGAAAACTATTTTCTTCCTTTTAATAAATATATATGATCTCAGAGAATGAATTACAGTAGTTAACCTCAACAAGCCTTCAAGAGGTCCACAACAGACAGTGGGCACTATCTTGTAGACCTAAATAGTCAGATCAATTCAAATTTTACCCTCAACACTCTACGACAGCACAAGCTGCTACATATCGTACATAAGATAAATCTGGCCCTCGCTGCCATTCTTGCAATTTGGTATATCACTGGAGTCACTCCTTTTTTGTAGCAGTCAAAATAAAGTTTTTTTTTGTAATCCTGAACTGAATGTGCCTCTATATTTTTGCCATGGAATGTGCCTCTCTGTTTTTGCCATGGAATGTGCCTCTCTGGCCACTAAGCTTAAGTAAACCTCATTACCCATATGCTATATTACAACTAATAACAATGCTCTAGTATTGCCCCACATAGTTCCCAAACCTGAACGAACCACCTAGGAAGTAAATAAATAATGAAAACACATATCATAACTCTCCTGCTCTGAATTAATAGTGGATTATCAAACAAATGATATAACTGGTCATATTTTATGCCATTGTCATTTGAATGTACATTTAGGTTGAAATTGTCAATAAAAGAGAGCAACTGAATAAAGAGAGCGCTAATGACCAGAGATTCACCTGGAATCCAATGGGATCTCCTCTTGAAAGCCTTGTACGCATCCAAAGAGAGAAAGATAGTAAATATCAGTGCACTATCTATACTCAATAACAATACAATTCATGTCTCACATTAGACTCAATACTCTATCTATATTATTCCGATGGTTAATAAGTACTAGCTATATTAGTGAACACTAGTTAGAATAGATAAGCTTTTATTATGTGAATTAAACACATTGGACAATATATGATATGTTTCAACTTTCAATAAAGCTTACAAGGAGTAACATATTTGAATAGATGAGATTAGCGCTAAGCAGCTTAGATAGGATGAAGCTGGTAATCAAGCAATCATTATAATGATCTCTGTATTAGTATAAGTAATACATACCTTACATAGGTAATCCTAGTCATATATTTTAAAATGCTTGGACTAATTACTACTCTTCCGTATAAGTAGACATAAGCTTATATCCATAATAAAGTAGAATCAATCATAATAGAGTAGAATCCATAACAAGTTGTCACAATGTTCATTACTGGCATAGTTGGAGTCAATGAATCCCATTAATGTGGTAATAGCTGTCAAAATGAAAAAATATACATTACATTAACTGGGCTTTTAGGAGAATGAATTATAGATTTCCCAGGGTATCCTGGGTGGCCTCTCATGTTGGCAGCTTTTGTCCTGGGCAACTGCATGCAAAATGTTTGCAGGGATATTCAAAACTCCAGTGTGATACTCCTGCATTGTACATCAGTATGACTCCAAAACCAGCATATAATTAAACATCAAACTTGAGGTTGGTCTGTAGTGAGACGACTATTTGTAGGCACGTCTGGCCTGTTAGGGAGGGCTCCTGTAACCTTGCCATTGATGCATTCTGCCTCCAATTGTTGTTCATGGACTAAATTATCTTATTGATCCATGTGTGCTTATCTAATATTTCCCCCCTTTTGATAGCAGCTTCAAGGTATATTCTGGATGGTTCACATTCATGACTAGCCTCCATAATTTGTATGATGAGCTTTCAGGCTGCGAAACTAGAGAGGATAGACTACCCATATTTGAATTCATTTTGTGTAGGGTCATGAAGCGAAACTGAAAATCAGCTACGTGGGTAGGGCATGGGGGTTATTCCGTTGAAGAAAATTAGCAGCATGAATTGTACAATTCTAGGAAACATGAACTGGCTTCCCACAATGATAACATGTTCATTTATTGTTTGTGCTAGCCTTTCCTTCCTTGCTTGTTGAAAGTGTAGTGAAGAAGGTCTTCTCTGTGTGTGTGCCTTAGCCAGATAAAAACCACGATCAGCTTCATAATAAGCCATGCTTTCTCAGAGAAATTGACTTCAGTCAATGATTCATCCATGGTGGATCTTAGAAGATGTGACACCTAGGAGTTCTCTTACATACCGATAGCCCTGCAACTTAATGTGATGAAGTATGGATCATTTTATTTTACTAGAATGTAAAATAAAACATCAATAGATGAATAATTCTTTTGAGAATTTAACCATCTGATATCAATCCATGGATTTCATAACTCCCTCTTAAGGTGATGATGTGATCATCTGAACTTCAAAAGTCAACTCCCTCTTATCATCAATAAGAAATAGGTCATTGGCTTTGTGTATGGTGTAGCACTAGAAAATCCCCACTACATGTTTGAAACTAGCTAAAAGGAATAAAAAACAAAGCTACTCCAATTGCAATGAAAGGGATAAGAAAAAAATCTATTACAAGCAAGATCTTTATGGTAACAAGTGCAACACACTACAAGATGTCCTGATCATATAATTATTGTATGGAATATGGGGTAAAAAAACACACACAAATTGAAGAGGTGTTATTGGTAATTTTATCAATAATTTCACATATATAAATTGCAACAAACATAAACCATTTTCAGACAATAAATCTACATCTTAAAGCAACGGTTCCAGACTATATTTCTTCCTACGTATTTTCTTACATGGGAAATACCACCGAGGAGGACCACATGAGGTGCTAATGAAATATTTAATGCCAAGAACCTAAACATAGAATTGGTTCATAGATATATTTCTTTTAAATTCTATTAAAATGTTTTTAAACAAACAGAAGATCATAAAACATGACTACAAGGAGATTTTTGTGAAAGGTGTTTCTTGTGACACCTTTGACACAGTTCAAAAGCTTGAAAGTTTGCTTGATGTTACTAATAATTATGATGTGTTTCTTGCATGATATGGGACTTCTGAAAATGACATACCAAACATTAAAGATGAATGCAAAGGGTGTTTTGAAAAAACTACCAAAGAAATTGGTTCCAATCTTAGATTAGATTTCATGGCAGCAAAGGTCTAGGCAAATATGGGAAAAGAATTAGAAAGCCCATGGAGCTGAGTACAAGGACAGGAAATTATGGACTTGGTTTTGTGGTTAAACGAGCAATGGGAACAAATAGTTTGTAAGAGGGGAACCTCATATAGTGAGTGAATCATTTACCTCTAAAATAAATACATATAGAGGGGAGAAGATTAACAACAGAAACCTTGTACAAGGAAACAAGTTCAACAACAAAAGTTGTTGAACCACATGGATATGTTTAGCTAAAAGGCCACCATGATGAAACTCCCAGATTCAAAATAATACATTAAGTTAGCAAAAACCAAAATTAGCTTCGGAAGCATACATTCAATTAACATTTTATTTTGGTTTTAGAATTCTCATTAGAGTTGTAGTCTAGCCATGGAATGTGCCTCTCTGTTTTTGCTTCTTTGTTTTTCGCAAACAAATGGGGTATGAAAGCACTCCGAAATCAACAATTCCTTATGGGGGGTGGGGGGGGGGGGGGATTTAATAGGACCAATATGTAATCAAAACAGAGCGTGCCATGATTACATAATGATAATAAACAACACTGATAAACATATTATACCATGATGATGCAAAGAGGGCATTGCATGAAAAAAATATTGGCATACCCTGCGGTATAATGTGCATATCATTCATTATTCTAGACTTGTTTCATCGAATGTATTACTCATCTTAAATGCCACTAAAAAATTTACCCATCAGCAATGCAATAAGGAAAAAATTATTAACAATGTTTTATTTCTGTTTCAGACTCAAGTTAAATGGGCACTAACTTTTAAGTTTACAAAGTGCATACATATTCATTGTATTTTTAGACAGCCCTGTGATTAGATCCACCTTTACTATTACCATCGATACCATTAGGATCGTAAATTTCCCCTTCACTTCTGGAAGGAAGACGTTGTGGGAGAAATCAACAACCCTCTGTGCAGATATCTAGGCTCATATAGCAGAACCAGGGGAGGTTTATTCACGTGTGCTAGATTGTGTTGGACTAAGCTCAAATAAAAATTTGTTGGACAGAATCATTTCTATCTCGAGGGCTTTCCATGGACTCAAAAGATGGACTATTAAAACATCCCTTTCAAGTGCAAGATCTGCAATGGCTTAGGCCATTTTATGGCAACTTGCCCCAAAATAATCCCTAAACTTGAAGTACAAAATATGTTTCTCCAATTGTTGGGTGCACTTCTATAAGGGGATTGACATAGATCTTTTTACAAGAAGATCTGATGATTAAAGTTCAGAAGTATAGGCCTTATCAAGCTTGGAAGATAATTCATCTCTTTTCACTGTGTCTCAAATTCTAATGATAATTTTAGTTCCTTTTATAGATGTATTTCCTCCAAATTCACATAAACAGTCTTGAATCTGCTCTCCTCTTTGATGGTTGATTCCATTAGATGTTGAAGGAGGATTCTGCAATAATGTTTTGCAGATTTGATTTGAAGCCACTATGAGTTATTGAGCCCAACTCTGACATATTCCCAAACTAGAATTATAACAGTCCCTTGCTTGATGGAAACTTGGATACATTCCTTGTGATTGCATTCCTTCTCTTGGCAATTCTACCTAGAAAACCCCAAAACTGGTCTGCTTGGTTAGTTTAGCCAACTCTGTTCTTGTTTTGATAACCCTGCCACCATTAGAAACACAAATAACATATTTATAGGTATTTATTTGTTATTAATGCAAGAAATTTTTTTATCTATCAATTTCTACATTTATTGGGGTAGTTTGCTATTTTATTGAGCAGAGTTTAGAGTCTAGACTGTCTCTAAAGTCATGTTTTTCTCATAAGAAAATATCTTATCCTTATCCTTGCAAAAACAAACCAGGTAATGAATTTCAACAATAGAATATTGTGAATTATTTGTTCTTAAAATAGTAGCCTAGTTGTACTATAAAATTCTTGCTTCATTTCTCTGATGAGACGGTTGATGACTTTACTACGATAGTGCAGATTTCATGGTTTTTTTTTTTTTTAAGTGGTCTACCATTCTAACCATGTTTTCATTTTTGTTTGAATGGGCTGATGATTTCTCTATCATTTTTCTGTTCTGTAAAATAATGATCTTTATCCATAACAACTAATTACTTTGAGATGAGCTATTTTACCATGAAATCTTCTTTGTTGTCTTTGCTAATTTTGTGGGACTTAATCAGTAAATGGAAAGATTCAGTATAGTTTTGAACCAAGACTCAGAAGGTCGGCTGGCTCATTAGACTGTAGCTTCATCACTCCAACTCAGATTTTTTAATAACCATGTACGTAATTTCAGGTTAGGCTCATTTTTTTTTGGGAAAGACACATGAGATGGATAAGATTGTATGCATGGTTTTTTCTCATGGAAGGCTACAAAGCCAAAAAACTTCCATAGTGACTTGTCTTTTACCAAAAACAAGATAAATGCAATGGCATTGATACACAACGAAGTTGCAAATGTCCAATACACCAAGTTGGATATCATGGGCATTAAACCATTTCTTGTGTTCAACATCCATTTTAAGTTTTTAGCCTATTGTTTTGAATACACTTTCAGAAAAGTTGCAAATCTTACAAAATGGAAGTTCAGAAGAGATAGCCAGAGGGGTATACTCTGTCTTTTGAATAGCTCAAGGAATCCATAAGAACATACTGTTAAACCAATCCCTAAGAAAAATTCCAACAGATGATTAAATTCACAGCCCTCGAAGAAACTTTCGGAGGCACTATCCTCAACCCTTATTGTTTTTGGATAGAACAGTCAACAACTCTCACAACATTTTTGGCAATTTAGAGTTTAAAATTTTGGTATATTGGGAAACATTATAAGATTTCATGGTTTCCCATCATAGGATAATTGCAAAAATGTTTGGAATCTCACCAAATGCACAATGTGCATGAGAGGAAACTCTGAATTTTCTGATTTGATATTGAGTTGGTTTGACTCAAGATTTCATTTGTGACAGACCAAGCACTCCACCTCTGTAACTGCTCTAGGAGAAGAAGAGGTCATGTTACAAGAATTGTTCAAACTTCATGATAGAAATGATTTACCTACCTGAGCTAGTTCTACTTTGACAGTTCCTCGGGGTACTAAACTCGGTTTAGCTCCCCAGATTCAGGCAAAAAGTCAGGGTTCTCCCCAGAATTTTTTTCCTTCAACCTTGGATGGTAAGAAAGTGGGGCAACATTGGATGGAAAAAATGTGGGGCTGCTTTGCTCCCACACTTCCCCAGTATCAACAGCCAGGCCCCCTCAGCCCTAGATAGCCCCATATGACATCATCAACCATTTTACAATGGTCAACACCCCTGCCTCGGCCATCAAGACTAGCAGCCAATGCATCCAACTCGAACTACCCCAAGTGGCCTACCATCAATTCTGCCACAATAGTAAACATGTACTGCAAGATAGTAGCAGCTATAGTGGGAGCTGCAAGCTTCCATTGGGCCTTGCACTCGGACCAGGTTGTCTTTCTCAATTCTTTGTGCTTGTGACTGTTATCTGGGGGGGGCATTAAGCTGTCAAGCTGCACATACTTGTGAACTTCAAACTCATTGTTGTGTTCATTGGAAGGATTCTGAACATTTTGGTACCTACCTTAAAATCATCATGCTTTTATGTACAAAACATTAGTCATAGATGGTGCACTTTATTGGATTCCTTTGCAACTCTTTTCATGGGCTATTTCAGTGGTGTAGATGATGATCTAGGGTGCAACTTTGATTGTTGTTATAGATCAGATTTAGGCACTCTCTTTGAATTCTCTTTTGATATTTATCTTACGTTCATCCTTGCTTGAAGAGGGCACTGCCACAGGTGGTATTTTAGCATGTTTCTATACCAAAAAAACCACCATGATTTCATGAAATCATTAAGAGCAACTGAGATAGGTTCAGGAGGCATTGTTGTTTAATCATCAGAGGAGAAGAAACAATAATGGATTTATCCTATTGGTTTTAAATATGTTGAGTAGAAATCATGGGTGTATCATATTTGAATTGAATTAATGTGTATTGATGAATTTAAATCATTTCTTTTAGATTGATGGATTATCTCATAACTCTTGATGGATTTATTTTAACTCTTAAATGTATCTTAAGAGAGAGGAAACAGTTTGATATTCTATGCAGTCTATTTTTCTCTAAGAAATTTTAGTTTTAGTTATTTATTACACTATTTTATCTAATTGAAAACCTTTGAGACCACATATTTATACATTATGAGACTAATATGAGTAAGCTTATTTGTTGATTTTTTTTAGGTTTTAGTGTAAAACATGAACATCCCTGAATATGGCACATATGAATGGTGGACAATGGATGTCTACTGCTCATGCAATCACTGCTATGGTAGAAGATGCCAAAAACGACATGTTGAGAGGGACCATTTATCATTAAATGGTCCAATGCAAGGTTTTTTGGAGAATGACAAAGAAATGAATATGGAAATGTTCGCAAGAATTCAAAATAATAATTTAACAATTGGAAGTGGTAATGGTTTACCCAAAATCATTGGTGAAGATAATGTTAATCATAGCCCCAATAATGATAGTATACATAACGATTACATGGATGGTTCTAACGATGACCATGCACATGTAGAAGAACAAATAACTATTGAATCCAATGTAAGAGAAATTCTAGATTCAATTAATATACACGTTGATGGACAACCTCATGATAATGATATTATACATATGGAAAGGACACCACTATAGCCTGGTGCACAATGCTCCATATTGCAAGTTGTGTTACCCCTTCTTAACTTAAAAGTTGTCCATGGATGGACAAACAATAGTTTCATTGATCTTCTACAATAAGTGTTTTTATACAAAATGGAAATTTCAAGTTTTTTTTAATAGATGTTTCCAAAAATATAATTCCACTCTAAATTATATTTTATCATTTTTGATGGTACTGTCATAGGTTGTTATCAGGTCTACTCTTTCCAGTTAATAACAAATTGTGTAAATCAAAAAATGAGATCATGTCATTGACAAAAGATTTAGGTATGGATGCTTCCAAGACGTTTGATGCATGTCCAAATGATTGCATCCTATATTATGGAGATGGGAAGGAATCCTTAGATGAATGTCTACAATGTGGTGATAAAGGGTACCATATAAGTACATCATCAAAAAAGGTAAGAATAAAGGTACTACATCACATACCTTTAGCCCCACAATTTGAGAGGTTATTTGGATGTAAGGAAATGTCACATATCATGGATTATCATGTGAGGGGAAGGAGCATAGATGGTGTTATGAGGATGCCAGCTGATGGAGTGGCATGGCATAAGATCGAGGAGAAGTGGCCAATTTTCAAAGATGAGCCACGAAATGCAATAATATCATTAGCATTAGATGGTGTGAATCCTTATGGAAATAAATCAACACAATGGTCTACATGTCCAGTAATTGTTATCAACAACAACCTACCCCCATGGTTATCAACTAGAAAGGAACATGCTATGCTGACACTTATCATACCAGGTTATACTTTATGGAAATTCATAATATTGAGTCTACATGGTAATAGTAAAAAAATTCATGGTGCAAATGACAAATTGAAGTTGATGTCTTTACAGGTCCAAATCAACTGAAACATATGGACACATACTTGGAGCCTTTAATAAACGAGTTATTAATGCTTTGGCAAGGAATGAATATGAAGGATGTGTCTCGTCCTATTTCTTCAAGGATCTTTCAATTTCATGCAATGCTTCTTTTCACAATTCATGATGCTCCAGGGCTATCAATGTGTTGTGGTGAGTTATAGTCGGTGTTAATAACCTCATATTGTATTTATTGATTTCATTTATTTCATATTAAAATCCTAAATTATTACTTGATCTTGCATATAAAAATGAAATGCCTTTAGACTAAGGGATCTTATGGATGCCCAACATGTGGGCCTTGCACCTCATCAAGAAGATCGAGTCATTTGGGAAAGATTGTATACGATGAATATAGAATGTTTCTAAAGCCTGATCATCCATATCGCGTACAAGATAAGGATGATTTTTGTGGAAAGGAGTGCATTCTTAGAGAACCTTCAAAGATCAATCCTAGGAGATGGATGCCTGCATATAGAAGCACAAATGGTAATTTTCATTCTCGACTTTTAAATGATATACGATTACATTCCTAAAACATTGATTTGTTAAATTTATTATGATTTTTCTTTTTGGTAGGATCCCTTCCTTCAGGAATGACTCAAAAGACAATATTTTCAGAGTTTCCATATTATGAAGACCTACCTATTGTTCACTTGTTTGATACAATGCACATAGGGAAGAATGTATATGTTTGTTTATATAATATGCTATTTGAGAAGATTTCAATACATGAGAGGAAGCTAAATAAGCTGCAAGTGAGGATGGACCTCAAAGAATTACGAAGAATGCCTCATCTTTGGTCAAATGATGATGGTAACTTTGTAGCTGATCCATGGTCTCTCACAAAAGAGGGGAAAGAGAAAATGATTAAATCCATAAAAGCAGTAAGATTCCCAATAGGTTTTGGAGTAAATTTTAAGAATGAATTCTCAAAGGAAATGGACTTGTTGGAATGAAGACCCATGATTGGCATAATTTCCTTAGGGTATGTGCACATTGGTCGACATTAACTATATTATCTATTATGTGATTTTAAAATTCTTTTATTTAAAAAATAATTATATAGCATGAGTAACTGATTAATTTTAACATTCTAATTGCAGTATCTATTACCTGCCAGCCTTCCAAATAATCTCGATGACAACATTAGGAGGACAATCTACAAGCTAAGTAGATTTTTTAGGTATGATGCATGGCCTGTATAAGGAAAAAGGTCTCTTCAAGTACAATGTGATATACTAGAAAATTTTTCATCTATAATATTTTTTTTTTCTTTACAAAAATTGTGGGCTTAACTTAATTAATTCTATTCTAGGTGGGTCACTTCAACAGAGATACACAACAAAGACTTAAAGATGTGGAAGAAATAAATCCCCATTTTGATGTGTGACATGCAAAAATACTTCCCAACAAGTTTCTTCAATGCACAGGAACACTACATTGTGCACCTCTTACATGAAATAGAGTTGTGTGGACCAATTCAAACAAGGACAATGTTTCCTATTGAGCATTATTTAAAGGTTTTGAAAAATTTTGTAAATCAAAAGGCTCGTCTTGAAGGTTCCATGCTTCAAGGGTACATGTTGTTCAAATCCACAGTTTATCTCACTGAATTGTACAAAGAATTAAATATTGAAGGGCCGCGACTATGGGACTCAAAAGAAAGTGAAAAAGTTGAAGGACATGTGTTCAGAGGACTAGCAAAAACTAGGGAAATTAAAGGTGATTAAACTTATATCAACATATGATTCACAATTTTGATTTGTGACTATGATGGTATAATGTGTTTTATGTTTATGATTGCAGATGTTATTGAAATGGAGGCTTTATTATTATATGTTGCAAGAAATAGTGAATACACAAAAATATGGAGGGAGGAATATCAAAGGCATCATGATGCCCAAAAAAGGCATTGTTTGTCATATGTATCTCGAGGTGGTCATAATTCATATTCACATTCAACAATAATGAGAAAATTTGAAAAGGATTGACCTCCAACTATGAGTTTAAAATATTTGAGAGACAGAGTAGCAAGGGCATGTAGAAATAATGATGAAAGATTTACAACACATGTATTGGACATTATAAAAGGACTAGAAGAGAATAAGGTGACTCATTATAAGGGGTTGTGGTGCAAGGGTTGTCATTAGCGTGTTCGGAAGCTAGATGAAAATCGACAAACATTTGACTATGGAATTGCTGCATATTTTACAGTAAATTTTCCGTCACATGTTCGTGATGGAAACATAAAAACTGACACCTTGATATATTATGGATTAATCGAAGATATCTTAGATCTTAACTTCAGATCTTTCAAGGTGGTATTATTTGAAGCTAAGTGGTTTAGAAATATTGTAGTTGGAAATCATCCAACAACATATATGCATGAGAATGGTTTTTTCATCATCAATCATACCAGGTTTGAGCAAACAGATGAACCATATGTTTTTCCTGACCAATGTGAGAAAATGTTTTTATGTTGTCATCCTACAGAACGATCAAAGTCATTTTCCATTGGGTATAATACTAGATCAATAAGAGTCTTCCAACCTTCACATGAAGAACAACCTATCTCAACAAAAATGTCATCTAATGGTAGTTCATATGATGAATTTAATGGGCAAGAAGACATGCTTGAAATGTACAATGGCTATTCAAATTATTTTGATGATTAATGACAAATTATATGAATAGTTCTACTCAAGAAAATCTAAATGTCTAGTAGTTCTATATTAGAGTTGTATTTTCATTTAAATCTATTATATGGATTTGTTTAGAAGAATCAAACCTATCATAATCTAAAAATTAATATTATTTCAATGTTAAACATATCAGAGAACTATAACATGATAACAATGTTATATATATTATCATTATGTACATTTAGATTTTTTTTTTCTCATTATTTTTTTAGAAAACTTAATAATTAATGAATTTCTATCTTATAGAATTGAAAACTTATTTTTTACAAGGGAAAGTTAGATATTAGAGGATTTGTTAAGATTTTTTTACCCTCCAAAATGATATTTTATGATTAAAATATTTTCAAAATGTTTCATTTGATTATGAGTTACTATTTTTTTTTGTTTCTTGTATGTATTTTAATTCATTTGCATACTTTTCATTTTATAATATACTCATTATTTCACTTCATATAATCAAAGGTTGATGTTTTTATTATATATATATATATATATATATATATATATATCACTTGTTTCATTATTGGATTAATGCAATGAAGTATATAAAACTCGTTCTAACTTGGGAAATGTGTAATATTGAATTAGGTCTATTGATTCAATATGCGAACAAGAAAAAGAGGAAAGTCTATTCGGACAAAGAGTTTAAATGAATTTATGAGGGACACACCTTCTGGAGTCATAGGTATTAATGAGATACCTTCCAAAGGAAGTAATTTATCTACAATTCCATCTTCCCATTTAGATTTTATAGATGATGTATATGTCCCAGTAGTAACTGATACTTGCCATAATGTGGAGCCTACACTTGAAACTGGATTTGAAATTGATAGATTGCAATCATATAGAGAGTTGTTGATGAAGGATGATGTTGATCCATTCATAAGAGATGCAATTCATGTAGCATACAAAACAGCTATCTCTGACACAGAGAATGCAACGTATGCAGAAACAACAGTTGATGATCTACTAAGGTAAATAGTCATTTATATTTTACTTATAAACTTTAGGGTTGTAATTACATAACATATGATTATTAATAATATATTATATTGCAATTTTCAGGAGTAATATCAATGTTCTCGAAGAAGACACTAACACCAATGGACAACAAAATCAATCTCCTCCATCAGATGAACAAACTATACCATCTATTGATGCATCTTTTCAACCTCTCTTAAAACATCCAAATGAATATGTTAAAGGAGAGGCAACTAATGGTATGCCATTCATAATCACATTAAATGAAAAAGGGCAAGTGTTAAATGATGAAGGTGGGAGAACATGGAGAGACATACTTCACCATGAAGCATTGAGATTATTTGGTCCTACAATTACTAAAGATTTTCGTCGTCAAGGTAAAACACATATACTATGTTTTTTCATAAATTGCATACTTAATTTATGTAGTATAAACTATATACTTAACGTTTCATGTTTCATATTAAAAAAAATTATATATTGTACTCAGTGTTACATTCCCTAAATTTCATTGCTATGATACTAGAAACCTTAAGATTTTTTATATGGATTATTTACTTTCTATGTGTATTTCACAGATAAATCTAAGAAGGATGAGTTATTATCTCTTATGCATAAAGTATCGGCAATTGTACCTCCATTTAACAAATTTCATAGTGTTTTTGAATATATTAAAAATACCAGGAATTCTTTGAGAGGAGAATTGGTAAGAAACAAAAATGTAGTCAAGCCGCACTTCATAGGAGAAGGAGAGTGGAAGAGGTTATTGGATGAGATTGCTATTAAGAAAAAAAGGAAAAATGGAACTTTGGTTGGAAAAGACAAATATTCAAATATTGTACAAGCGTCTAGGTTGTCCACACACCATCGTTTGGGGAAAGGTGGCATGTTATCTGCAGAGGCAAAAATTGTAAGCTTAATACACTACTATGCTTCTCAAGGAAATTTTTTTTTTATATAATCAAATTTCTAACTATTTCATTGTTATTTAAAATATAGTTGCAGGTGTTCAATACTAAAATGTCTGAAGATGACAAAGATTTTGCTTCATGCTATGGTGTATATTCTCTCATTCATCAAAAGATTAAAGATGGATTTCATCCTATTACAGATTATGAGGTATTTTTTGACCTATAATTTTTTTGTTCTAGATAAATTTTTATAATATGAAAGAAGTATATGCAAATGAAAGTTTCAATTAATACAATTTATAGTTGTACTGATCTTATCTTATATGTGTCTTAGGTAACTGATCAACATGATGAAAGAGAAGATGAAGCTGAACTTTGAATCATGCTTCAACCTTACCATATGTTTCGTTAGCTCACTTTAGTTATTTTTTAAATCAATAGGATACTTTAGTTATGAAATACCATTAAATGCACAAACTTTTTATGGTTTATTTCAATTCAATTGAAGTTGTCGTTTGTGTTTTTATCCCTTTATTTCATTTATGTATTTTTATTCACAAACTTATGTTTATAATTTTATTTTTATGATTTTTCCATGCACGCGGCGACACAATTTCTTTTAAGGATGAGCAATACAGATGATTTCAAACGAATTATCAGTTTAGTTTTTTTCATATCTCATAATAAACAAATTTCAAGACGTAAGAAATTTCATTATATTAATAAATGAAAAGTGTTTTTTTTATAATCAATTTTGGAACATATGTATAACTTTTATTTTCTTTAAGTAAATTATCTCTTTTTATATGTACTCATTGTTTTGGTTGTTGTATAATATACTTAAAATTTTAACATATGTAGATATTATTATTACTTTGTAATTATTCATTTAATGTGAAAGATGTCCATTTAATATATTTTTTCATAACTAGACAGATATGTAATAGATTAGAAAAACAAAAGTTTTTGAAATATCATGTCATCTTGAAGTTTTCACTCAAACAAAATTCTATGAGGCTTGGAATTGAAATGACAATTCTTAGAACTTTTATTTATTTATTTATTTATTTTAATTTTCAAAGATTGAAATGATTCATCTACATGATCAATACCATGTTGACCAAAATGATCAGTAGTGATATTATGTATGTAAATTTATTATGCCCATCAACTTGGAATCATTTGAATGTTTCAATGGAGATAGTCTTCCATTACTTGTAATTGATACTTGCCATAATGTACCCAAGCACAAAAAAAACTACCATAGTCTTATTGTACACAATGAATTCAAATTTTTGGATGTAACTATGAGATACTTTAATTTTGTTAATGCATTTGATATTAATTAAATATATTTATGGTAATTGGATTTAAGCATAAGAAAATGTTCAAAATGTTCTCTTTGGTAATAAAATCAAACTCTTCCGATGATACTCACCACATGCAATATATAAAGGAGGTTATTGTTTTCTACACCACTTCATATTTTACGGTGCTTTGCACCATATACAATTTTATTATAATAATAATAAAAATGTATTTTTTTGCACCATTTTTTATTTTATGGTGCTTTGCACCATATACAATTTATTATTATTATAATAATTTTGATATTTTATGATAAACTTTTAATTTTTGTAAAATTCGTTTTGGTACTTTGCATCACAATATCTTGATCCACGTCAGATTGGTTTGGTTTTTGGTGGTTTGCACCATGCACCATGGAATGCCACATATGCATTTAACACCAAATTTAACATTTTTTACTAACTCTACTTTTGCACCAGAAAACATAGCACCACTTGCATATCTCCACATTATGACCACTTTTACACCACTATTTGAAAAGTAAAGATTTCTCAAATCCTTTACAAATTGTGGTGCTAATGTGTGGCTAAATGACCCTTCTTGTAGTGACTCCTAACCATACCTTAGCCTTCTCCAAAGCACTAGCCACCTGAATTCCTCTTTGACACTAACAGAAGAAAAGGCAGAATATTGAGGTTCAATTAGCTATGATGTTAAAGCAGACTAAACATATTGCCAAGCATTTGGTACTGGTAGTAGAAAACAATCAAGCCATACAAATCATTCAATGCAAAAATAACTTGCATATCTCAAAGATTTCAAAAAAATAAACATGGCATTTAAGGAGTCTCATACCAACTAACTGGTTCATTGAAATAACATTTCAATATGGGTCATTTTCCTACTAAAAAATATTTGTATATGAATTTATACCATATTTCAAATCTGGTTGAGCCGAGAGACTTATTGAGCGGAAAGGCTCATTCTACAATCCAGTATGAGCGACATGTGTAAGTATGTCACGTCCTCAAAAAATAAAATATGTGTAAGTATGAGCGTGATATATATATATATATATATATATATATATATATATATATATATATATATATATATATATATATAATAATAATAATAATTAGAAGTAAAATATTAACTTCATAAATATCTATATATAATAATAATAATAATAATAATAATAATAATAATGTCTTATAGAATAGATATCCCATGTGAGTTATGAGTAAAATATTTTAATATTAATTAGTATTGACATATATTTAAAAGTATATTAATAATAATAAATCCTTAATAATAATAAAAATCCAATTTAATGGGCATTGATAAGATAAAATATCTAAATATTCTTATATGCAACAACTACCTTGTGCCTCAGTTAAAATAAGAAGAGAAGAGTGTCAAGGAGAGGAGAGGAGAGGAGTGTCAAGGTGCAAGCCAGGAGAATATCAATTTAATACATTTTACTCGATTACACATTTAGCAATATTCATTTAAAAAAATACAAATATAAATTACTACTTTAAATAAAAATATTACAACACATTTAACAACATTCATTTAAAAAAATACAAATACAAATTACTATTTTAAATAAAAATAGTACAAAGAATCACATTAATTACCATGGCCCTCGTGTACCTTCCTCTTATTACTTTTAAATAACTTTTAAAATACCTAATGTTTGTAACTTATTCTTAATCACATAGTGTCAATTTTATAAAACTATAATCTACAAGTCTCACTTTTTATAGCTTTGGTGGAAGGATAGAGTATCTATTTTCCCTTACCCTTTAAGAAGCATCATCAATTATTGTACCACCCACCTCTGCATCCAATCTAGACGTCTTAGGTTATTCTAAATTGATCAAGAGTATAGAATTTTAAGGTGGTGTTCTATGTTCACTAAAATTCCCATGATGTCCATCACTATGTATGGGGTTCATTGCAACATTGGATATATTTTGTGAGTTGTTGTGATTTTTTTTTCTTGTGGCTAAAACTTATTTTTGGTTGTCACTAGTTATCATGATTCAAAACATTGTTATCATCTCAGATCATTATAGCATTTGATATATTTTGTGAGCTAATGTGATGTTTTGTTTGTCACAATGATTCAAAAATCAATTATTATACCACACTATTGACTTTCTCATAGTCTTTTTTGTTTATGAACCCTTCAAAAAAAACCACAGGAACATTTGATTTTTACACTCTGATCTCCCGAGCATGGGTGGGGGTTTCAAAAATTGGAGAGTAAATTGAGCGGTTGTTGTTAGAAATTGTTGTATAAGATGGGAAATTTGGATGGTTTGCAGAGAATATGGATGTCATAACAGATATCTATTTTTAACTTTTAGTGTCTCTGGCCACCGTGCATCTAATACCCATTTCAACTGAGAACGCCAATAGATCACTATGTGAATGATAACTTGTGACATCTCTTTCCATTCTCTTTGATTATGGATCAGGTTACAAACTAATACTTTGCGAAATCCCTAGCCATTTTCTTTGATTGTGGATCAGGTTATAAACTAGAATACACTCTCTCTTCAGAAGACTCTACAATATATATTGGATGAAGGGAAAGGTTATGATAAAATTTGTAAAGGAACCCCTTAGGGTTATGTCAACTTACTCTATTGTTAACCACATAGTGCCAATTTTGTAAAACTATAATCAATAGTAAGGGTTGAGTGGGTTTTTCTTTTGTAAGTTTTGTTTGAATTGAAAAATAAAAAAATTATAAAAGCTAAAATTATGTAGTGAAAAACTTTGTTTAAAATTTCAAAATAAAAAGTTGAGTAAGTTTCACATCAATATACTATGAATTTTTTTAATGATTATAAAGTAAAAAACATGTAATATTTTTTAGCTACAATTAGGAAATTAAAGATATGTATAGAGTTTTTTTTTTAATGGAAGAAATTTGATATTCATTAACAAAAAAAAATCGGAAAGAGTATGTATGTAGTTACAAACTGTTATATAGTTACAAACTATTACAATTAAGTAATTAAAAGTAAATTTAGTGTTATTTAAAAAATGAGAATTATGAACATTCATCAATATTGTTCAAGATAAATCATGTCCTGTGAAATAATTTAATAAACTATATTCCACATGAATACCATGGGTCAATACCATGCACTGTTTTTATAGTTTATTATTATTTTATTTTATTATTTTTGTTTTTTATTGTATTTTGACCTAGTTAAAATGTTCATTACATTATGTCAATTTTTTTATTAATTTTATTTTATTTTTATTTTTGTGTAATTTGACATAGTAAAAATGTTAAACATGACATTACAACATTTATATTATACACCTAAAATCAATCCAACTTATTAAAAAGAAAAAAGAAAAACTAACATTATAAAAAATATATATATATAAAACTATTTACTTATGGATCTAATGGTCTAAAACATTTCAATCATCTAACATTTGATCCAATGGCTCAGACATGGACATATTGGCAGCTAGGGAATTTTTTTTCAAATAAGAATGTCTTACGGATTAAATATTTTGATATCTATGTTAAATAAAATAATTTTATAATTTTAAGCATATATACTCAATAAACTCAATATTTCGATATCTATGTGAAAATTTTGTGGTGAATTTTCTCCATTAATACTTGGGTCTGCGGTGAAATTCTTCCGTGAATTTTCCCGATTAATACTTGGGTCTGCAAATTCTGTGGTGAAAATTTTGCGGTGAATTTTCTCGATTAATACTTGGGTCTGCAGTGATTTTTTCTGGATAAATTTTCAAACCTAGGTACTTGAGGTCTGCTGTCCAGTTTGTTGATATTTAGGTGCACACATTCCTTATCTTTTGTTGATATTTAGGTGCACACATTCCTTATCTTTTTCTAATACATATCTGCTCATATATTCTCAAGTATCAATAATTCACCATAGCTACCGAAGATTACCAAAGGTATACATAGCACAGTTACTCTATGAGTATATAGAGTCTTTAGAGAAACATAGAGAAGAAAGAGAAGTCAACCTACAAACTGAGTTAGAAGCCATGCTGGAAAACAAATTCACATCTCTTGAAGACAAGATCCAAAAACAAATAGAAAATAAAATAGAACTATTGGAGAATAAAATGGAGGCAATGGAGACTAGGTTGCAGGTCATAGAAAAAAAACACCAAGATACGAACCAAACATCCCAGCAAGGAGATGCTGATAATATAGAGAGTCTTAAAATGAAGGACATATTAAAGAAATAGAAGAAAAAGTTAACAACAGTCTCACCCTAAATAGTGGGGGAGGTAAATTAGATATTAAACCAATTAAAGATGAAATGAAAAAAATGATCGAATTAGACCATGAGCGTAACAAAAATGCCTTGAACCTTATAATATTCGGTTTGAAAGAGGAGGTAGACGAGGATACTTTAGCCATAGCCCAGACATAATTACATAATAGATTACAAATTGAAACTACGTGTCTCACAGAAGCAACAAGGTTAGTGAAATTAACTGAGAATAAAGGAAGGCTGATCTGAATAAAGGTGAGTTGTACTGACCATAAGTATGACATACTTAGTAAAACCTCAAGTTTAAAAGGAACAGGAATATTTATAAATGAAGATCTCATTCCAGAAGATCAAACAGAATTAAGAAAGGAGGTTAAAAAGGTAAAAGAATCTAGGAAGGAAGGAAAATGGGCAATAATCAGAAATATAAAAGCTGTTATTCAAGATAGAAACCAAAAAGATAGTAATAAATAGAAATTCAATATGCTCCTAATTCTTTCTTGGAACTGTTGGGGCTTTCCATGGAACAAAGGCCCCAAGCTAAGTTGGATCTCAAATGATGTTGATATTATATTACTTGTTGAAACTTGGGAGCATGAAGAATCTAAGGTCCCCAACATAGATGGCTTTGCACTATGGTCTACCTGGAACAAGCAATCCTCCCGTAAAGGCATTGGGGGCATAGCTTGCTACATTAAGAAGAACATCTCCCCCCATGCTAGGATTTATAAAAATGACCCTTACAACCAATATAGTTGGATTGAGATTACTGACATTAATGATAAAAACACCTACATAGCAATTTGTTATTTCCCCCCCATTAATTATAACTTCTATAAGAAAAAGAATATAGATAAAAATAGTCCTTACAATGGTTTAGAGAATGATATTTCTAGCCTAAGGAATGAAGGTAATATCCTTTTAATGGGTGACTTTAATGCTCAAACTTCAAGCAACCAAGCTATTCTTCTAAGAAATCATTCCAACCCCAATCCTCTTTTGTTAGACGAAGACCTTACTCTGGCTAGTCGGTAAAAAAGGAGCTCAGAAGACCTCGGGGATAATTTGTTTGGGTCAGAGCTAGTCAAGTTCTATAGTTCTCAGGATCTCATAAGTTGCAACGGTCTAAATAAGTGGCCCAATTCTAGCCAGATGACCTGCATCCATGGGCTTGGCAACAACATGGTAGACTATGTTATTTACGATATCCCTTTATACAACGAAATAATAAATTTTAACATCTTAGATGACCACAAGTCTGACTCTGATCATAGGCCTTTACTCATAACTCTCAATTTTTTCATGCATAGAGATCCCACAGAAATAATCATTATAGTCAAAAGAACTTAATCTTTGATAGAAATAAAAACGACCTCTTTCTAAATGAATTAAAAACTAATTTTCTTCATTTATCTAGTATAGATAACATAGATGACCTCTATCATAATTTTACTACAACCCTCTCATATTCTATTAACAAGTTCTCAATTGACGTCTCAAGTAATAAAAGAAATAGCAAAACCAACCCATGGTATGACAAAGATTGTAAAATTGTGAGGAGAGCAATTAAGGAAGTTGTTGATGAATCTCATAAAATTGACAAGATAAAAATCTACAAAGCCCTAACTAAAAGGAAAAAAAGGCAATATATTCGTAAAAGACAAGAGAATCTCTTACACCTCTCTAAGGTGACTCTTAAGAAATTCTGGAGGCAGATTCTAATTGGAAAAACTAAAGATAATAATAAAATTTCTTTACACGACTGGAATTCCTATCTTAAAAAGCTTTATGAATCTCCAAATGCCAAGGATAACTTTGAAACCCTGCTCACAATGAAATAAGTTTTCTCATTAGAAAACATTGATTTTGGGATTAAACGCCTGGAAAATAAGAAAGCTAAAGACGTTGAAGGTTACTAGGCGGAAATATTAAAAATTGGAGGTCCTGTCCTCATCCCCCACATCCACAAGCTTTTCAACCAAGCTAAACCTTGGACTCAGAGCATCGTTATCCCTATTTTTAAAAGTGGGGATACAAATAACCCCTCTAATTATCGAACAATTATGATTAGCCCTCTCTTAGCCAAGTTATATGGTATTATTTTGGAAAAGAAGTTGAGCATTCGGCTTGAAAGTGAAGGTAAGCGGGCTAAAGGCCAAGCAGGTTTTAGAAGTTAGCACTCAACAACGGACCACCTTGTTACGCTTAGGATCATTATGGAAGAATGCCGCAATGATAAATCCAATCTCTTATGTTGCTTTGTGGACTTTAGAAGGGCTTTCGATACGGTTCCTAGAAATAACCTATGGAATAGATTAGAAGAGCTAAATGTTCCTTCCGAGCTAAGAGCGGCAGCTATAAGGTTATACAATAATGTAATTTCCAAGTTAAAGAGCAATGAGGGGTGGTCGAAAGATATTAAGTGTAATATCGAAGTTAAACAAGGTTGCTCCCTCTCCCCTACCCTATTTGGAATTTACATCGACAAGCTAGAAGGTTGTTTAAAGGAAGCAGGATGTGTTGGCACGATCTTAGTTGGGATAGTCATCATCCTTCTTCTCTATGCTAACAATATTATTCTTCTCGCAAGGTGCCCATCTGATTTTGATAAGCAATTTAGACTTCTTAAGGATTCCTGCTCTACCATGGGTATGTCTGTTATCACTAACAAAACAAAAGTTATGATTATCAAATCCAAGAAGGACACTTACGCTAATTTTGTGTATGACAATAGTAACTTGGAGGAAGTGTCTTCGTACAAGTACCTAGGAATTGATATTCATCACAAGCTCAAGTGGAACTATAGCATTCATAAAAGAATTAATGGAGGGTGGAAAGCTTATTTTGGTCTTGAAAATAATTGTAAAATGACAAACCTCGTAATGTGGGATAGAAAGAAGTTCCTCTTTGAAACTTTAGCCACTCCTGTTATCTTATATGGATGTGAGGTTTGGGGTTGCAGCATCTCTAGAGAATCCCGGAGAAATATTGAGAAAATCCAGAAGCGTTTTATAACGTATAACCTTAAAATTAAAATAAATACACCCTATCATATTCTCTTTATAGAAGTGGGTCTTTCCCCCTATCGAAAGACTAGCTATGACTAGGCTTCTGTTGTACAAGCACAAGCTCAATAGCATAGGAGATCAGAGACTTCCGAAGCTAGCTTTAAATTCCAGCCAAAATCACCTAAGACTTAAATGAGGTTGGTATAAAGACACCAGGGCCTGGTTAAACCATTGGGAGATCGACAAGAATGTTACATTGCAAAACATCAATAACATTAAAAAAATTGTTACTTCTAAGTTCAAAGAAAAAATGTGGTGAGAGAAAGATCTAGCAGCTAAAAGAAAATTAAGGTATTATAAGGAGGTCATCAACCCCACCTTAGAAGATCAAAAGTATCTCTCTGTTATAACTAGCTCAAAGAAGAAAACTAATATAGCCAAGATTAGAACGAACTCTTATGAGCTCCATAGTGAAATAGGTCGTTGGACGGTTCCTAAAACACCATGGATGGAAAGGATTTTCCATCTCTGTGAGAATATGAACATCGAGGATGAAAATCACTTCCTCTTAGAGTGCCCCACGTACAACCACATTAGAGCTCAATTTCATAATCTTTGTTGCAATACTAACCTTCGTAGCCTTTTAAGATGTCAAAATTATAGTGAGCTGGGGAGGCTTATCTCCAAGCTTTTTGAGCATAGGAATAAAATCTTAAATCAAATTAAATAAATCTTTTCTTTAGGTCCAATAGACCAAAAATTAGTCTCAGTGAACATTAACCACCATCATCATCATCATATATTTCTATTTATACAAATATTTACATAAATATAAATGTTTATATAATTTTTATTATTTAAATTTTCTTTTAATTTTTAATTTCATTTTGATTTGCTTGTTTATTCAAATTTAGTTATTTTAATTTCGTAATTAAAATAACTAGATTATGTAATTTGCATGTTGTGTAATTTGAAATGCCCATTAAATGAATAAAATGTTAAGTTGAGTGAATAGAATGTTGTGGTATTGTTGATTTCTAGATTTAACAATTTTAGACTTGTTGTCTAACAGCCAGCAAAACTGGTCGGAAATGTCCATTTGATTTGAGTTGAGTGATGAAATGTCTTCTACTAATTTTCAATTTTAAATATTTTTTTTAAATATATCAATTTTTATAGATACAAATATATTCTAGTTTTTTTAAAATATATCCATTTCTGATTTTATAAATATATCAATTTTAATGGAACAATTTCATTTCCAGCTTTAATATCTGGTAAATAGATAAGAATTCTATGTAAAAAATTCAAAAACATTATATATATTTTTAAACTTTATAAAAATATGTATTTTTTTTAAACTTTTGATTTCTCTATTATATATATATATATATATATATATATATATATATTCACCATAATTATTATAAAAAAAATTATATATTCTTTATAAGCAAATAAAAAAATATTTTTTCTATTATAAGCAAATATAAATATAATAAAATATATTATAAAATATAAGCAAATAAAAATAAAAATATTATAAAATATTATTATTATTATAAAAATATTTGCTTATTATTAAATATAAGCAAATAAAAGTAAAAATATTATAAAATATATGTAAAAATATTCCAATATTTTTAATAAATTATATTTAATATCTACGTGTATATTTATACAAAAATAAATATTTATAATAAAATTTATTATTTTAATTAAATATGAAATATTAAGTTACATTGTATTTTGCTAGTTTATTCAAATCTGTCTCTTCTAAGTTAGTTTGGTTGGCTCAACATTTGATTATGTTTGAGGTTCGGGTGATTTGAAATGTCAATTTAAATTTCAGTTAAGAGAATAGAATGTTCTTAATTATTCATTTCTAAATATAAATATAACAATCACCAGAGTCCAACCAAGAGTGTAAGAACGTTGTGTTATTTAAAGTTTTCATTTGAGTTCAATTGAGTGTATGAAATGTTGTCTGAGATTTATAATGTATGAAATGTTTAAATATCTTAATTTTAGGGTGAATGTAAATTAGGAAATAAGGTGGCGAAGCTGCTTAAAACTGAGTGTGCTTGTAGCATGTAATAAATACCTCAATAGATTGTGTTTCACCTGCAATTGTAAATGATGGAAATGGACTCCCTTCAGCCCCATTTGATGCGAGGGCCTTTGCAAACCAAATGAATTTCACAGAAATAACTTAGCAATAGATTGTGTTTCACCTGCAATTGTAAATGATGAAAATGGATTCCCTTCAGCCCCACTTGATGCGAGGGCCTTTGTAAACCAAATGAATTCCACAGAAATATCTTAGGTACTCTTCAAATATGAAGTTTGGTATCTTCCTAAATGTGTTTGAAGTTAAGATATTGAAATGGTCATGAAAAATTGAACACTGAAATATTAACAGTGGGCGCTCCTTTTTTAAATATATCAATTTCACAGTTGCATTTCTAAATATATAAATTTCTGTCTAACAATTTCATAGTTTCATTTCTTTTCTTCTTCTTTTTCAGATAGAAAAAAACTAATGTATTATATAGGAAATATATAAACAGTATATTGTTCAGTACATTACTCCTTCCATAAACAGGAATGTATAATATTGTCATGGTCTTGATACAATTTCTAAAAACTGATACCACATTAAACTGATACCTTACAGTACATAACATATCAAGATCTAATAAAACATTTCACAAGACGGCATAACAGAAAAACATTAGCTTAATGAATAGGACAGATTCACAATATTTCTGGTTGGCCACATTCACAAAGTTCTTGCCTGTGTAGCATCATAGATTGTGTATGTTGAATGTCACGTGCACTTTTGAAAAATCCCGCATCTGTCCATTACCTCCAGTGCGGCAAGAAGAAAGCACGTATGACCATTGTAGCTGCATCAATCACTTAGACCTGTCTGATAAATTTAATCCTGAAACATATGAGAGGCAGATCCCACAAAACAAACTGGTTTTAAATGTGGTATTGTTCGTAATCAGGCTCGCTTGTAAGCTGAATCCGGCTCGCTTGCTGTAATGTACAGGCTCGTTTGACCCTGGTATTCAGAAACCATTCAAAAACCAAAAACAGCGAGGTAGATAATGTATCATTGATAAAAGTTCAGGCTCGCTTGATTATTGAAACCGGCTCGCTTGTATTGCAGCCTCGCTTGTTATCGTGAGCAGGCTCGCTTGATGGGAAATAGTGTAACCGAAGGAAAAATTGTATACCAAAAAAGGTGAGCCTCAAGGGGCATAATCCTATCATCAGGGAATTGGAATGTCACCGGTCCATACCTTTTTGTTGTGCTTATACTGAGAAACCTGTAGTATACCAAAAACCATGCTCACATCCAGCTTGGATAAACCGTTGGCTCTTGTATTGTTTTCCCTGTAAATATGAGAAATGGGCGGGCAATTCAATCGTTCCCATAGGTGTCTAGCCCTTCTATACCATCTGTGGCTTGATATAGATGAGTTTGTATCAGGGAAAATTTTAAGAACCCCCCTAAATTTATATGTATAATAAATGGGCGAATCCCCATGATACATAGGAAAAATGGAAGGCGATTTTATTAATAATATAATATGTATATATAATTTTTTGGCGAATCTCTCACGAGATTATATTATCTTGTGGCGAATCACCAGTACAAATGGCGAATCACTAGTACAAATTGGTGAATCGTTGTCTAGTGGAGTTTGGTGTGTTGGTTCCAATGAAGATATGGTAGTTGAACCAGGAGTTGAAGGAAATGAACCACCGAGACCAAGCATGGCACATGGTGACTCGTGAGGGACGTAGTTCTCGTGCAGTTTGGAAAATGCGTTCTAGTTCTGCTAAGTGTAGTTTTGTTGCTCATGCTACTACTAGCACTGATATTGAGGTTGGAGAGGAGTTTGAGGAAACATGGAAGGTTGAGTGCTTTTTTCTTCAAGCACTCAAAAAGGAAGAAAATATATTGATTGATTGAAGAAGATAACAAGGAAAGTCAACTCAAAAAAGAAGAAATGATTGATGTGGCCAAATAGGGAGACACGTTGAATGTGGACGCTATGGTTCAACAAGAAATTGCCACCATTCATTAGAAAGGAAAGGATCATAAGGACTCTTTAACATTGGATGGAATCAGGGGCTCAAAGAGAGCTCATGTCTCTAAGAGCTTGGATTCTAACAAAGGAGTCCCACAAGTGGGACGTGAATTGACTTTGGTTCTTGTTGAACCAAATCCCAAGGGTTGGAAAAAAGTGCAAAAAAGGAAAAAAAATGAAAATATTAGCTCTAGTTGTCATACTTTATTTTCTTTGTTTCTTTTGATGTTATTTTCCCTGCAGTTCTTAGTCATAAAAAAAATCTTTCTTTTTCCTTCTATTCTTTTTAGCCTCATCATGTACTTTCTGAGCCTATATGCACACACATTATGTGTGTCTACAAAATATAATTTTTATACCATTAACAAAATTTAAGGTTTTTTTTTCGAGGGGGGAAAAAAAGAGAGTTGAAGATGAAAAACACTTTATATTAAAATATTTTGTGTACACCCATATGACATCACAATTTCAAAATATTTGTCACAATACCAACATTCTTAACTTTCTAATTTATCAAAATTATATGAATCTTAGAATGTTTTTTTTACTATTTAACAAAAAACTGAATAATTCCTTATCTTTCTTAATATCTAATAAATAAAATATAGTTCCAATAAATATTAACCACCATCATCAAACCATAACCATATTATAATAAAATTTCTAAAATAATAAAATTACTAAAATAGAATTATATGACAATATTAGTAAAAAGAAGTCCACAAAAACAACATAATTAATTTCAATGGATGTTTAAATAAAACGGTCATCATCATCCTAACATATTTAAACCATAATCCCCACATACCACCATAACATAATAGAATTTACTAAAATAAAATATTACATAAAAGATAGTCTAAGTTGTTTGTCATTATCATAACTGGTCTAACATTCTTTATAAAAGCCTAATGGTCGCATAACTGGACCCCGTTATGACAAGTTTTCTCAATTTTATAATTGTTATTTAGTGATTAAATATCATTTTGAAAGGGCAACAACCTCCCACGTATCCTTTACTAGCAAGCGAATCTTTGTTACAATGTCGTGGTCTATCGCACAATTATAAATACTATTTGTACATTCCTCCGATTAGGAAGCTTATAATTTATTTGTCAACCGCCATTTTAAACAAATTTATAATTTAGTTATCAATCGTTGTCACAAACACTAAGACTATGCTCAACAGATCATCTTATTCATTCTAATTATTTTATTGGAGCAAATGCCATTCAAACTATGATTAATTGGTCATCAAATGGAATTGAGAGTTATGTTCTAATACCTTATTCATAAACATTTCTACCAGGCATGGCAGTTTGAGTTTTAAACATTTCTTATTCATAAACATTTCTACCTTATTCGTGGAATTATAAGTTTGAGTTTTATAATCTACACAATTCAAGTGCCCCAGAGCTTTTCAGGGCACTGAATCTATTTATACATTCAAAAACACATTTTAAACAACAAAAATTGTCTCCAGTCTCATGCTTGTTGTGAATAATGGTGGCTAATGCTGCATAGAGAGATGTTGTATAAGAATAAGAAATGTTTAAAACTCAAACTGCCATGCCTGGTAGAAATGTTTATGAATAAGGTATTAGAACATAACTCTCAAGGTGGATAAGAGTGGATAAGAGTGCATCCCCCTCAACAATACTGGCCTCCCATTAGGCCCTTTGAACTCCATCTCCAACTGCTTCCAATCAGTGATGACTTTCCCCAATGTGTACAACCACTGAACTCCCAACACCACATTGGTATCCGGAATATCAACAACAAAGAAATGATCAGTGAGAGAGTAGTTCTCCATCTGCAAGGTCAATCCAGGGACATATCTCGTACACTGCATAGTTCGGGCTCTCGGTATCAAAATGAAGAATCCCTCAAACGTGGCTGTCTGGATTCCCCTATGCTCCATCATCTGGGCATCAAGAAAATTGTGGGTGGCTCCACTGTCAACCAGAACTTACACACGCTGCCCTTGAATGGTCCCCCTGAATCTGAGTGTCAGGTACTTTAGCACACCCCGAAGTCAAGCAAGAAATACTTCTACTGGGGCAAACAGTCCTCCTTCATGTGGGGGTGGTGGTGGCCCTCCTGCTCCCAATGGACCACCCTCATCCCTCGACTCCTCCACTATCTCGGTCTCCTCCTCCTTTGGCTCACTATCCGAGAACACCTCAATGAAATGGGCCTTGCCCTTGGTACACTTGTGCCTTGGTGCCCAAGGTTCTTGGCATGTGAAACACAATCTCTTCCTCCTGAGGTCCCTCTGTGTCTCATCATCCAACTGTCCACGCTCCATCTCTCTGTAGTGGCCGCGTATCTCTGTTAACCTGTGGGGTTGTGGGTCTCGTGGGAACAAAAGCCCTGTTCTTGGGCATTGCATCAATCATATCCCAAGCTCGAGAGATGGCATCCTCTAGTGATGTGGTCTTATAGGCCCTCACCTATCCACGCAGTGGCCCAACAAGCCCCTCTACAAACAACATGATCAACCGACTCTCAGAAATATTTGTCACCATCACGACTAGCCTCTGAAACTCAGTGACGAATGCCTCTGTACTGCCTGTCTGTCTCAAGTGGGCTAGCTCCCTGAAGTGCAGCTCTAGATCCTTCCTCTCAAATCTCTCCAACAACCTCTGGGTGAACTCCTAGTATGAAGTGATGTCGATATGTCCAAGTGTGATAAGCCCATGGTACCACCACTCTTGGGCATCTCACTCCAAGTGGAGGGTGGCAAATCGTATGGCATCTGCTTCCTTCATCGGGTTCAAATGAAAATAGGTGTCCAACTTTTGTATCCATGCTCGTGATGAACTCTTTGCTCCCCCATCGAAATTTTGAAGTGTGACCTTCCCCGCCAACCTTGACACCTTATGGCTGGATGATCCTCCTCTGAAATAATGACCAGCCCCCATGGTACGTCTCTCCTTTAGGTGAATAAATTCACTAAGGGACATCACCTGTCTGGGCATCCAATCCCTCATCCTAATCGATGCCGGATGCAACCTAGTGCACTATATCTTCAACTGGATTCGGCTCCCTCTCAGGCTCTGGCTCCTCTACGAAGTTTGGCATCAAAGGTATGCAGCCTACCCATGCTGTGGAGTGTGTGGGAGCTGGAATGTACGAATGCCTCCCGCTTTGGAACCTCCATCACCTTGAGGTTCTGCTACTCCATCTGGCCTTCCACCCACATGCAACCCCATCACCTGCTCCATCATGTCCATCATGATCTGCTCTTGTCTCATAATTTTCTAATTTGCTCTTAGTAGGTCCTATAAGATCTGGTCTTGGACCCTTGGCCTAGGCTACTCCTCCTCATCATGTTGGTCCATTCCTACCCTCCTGGCTTCTATTTCTGTGTTTGAAATTGGGTCTGGGATACCTTCTTTCCCACGGCCTCTACCTCTGCTTCTGCCACGACCTCTATGGAAAACTACTCCTTGGTATCTTTGTGGCATCACTTGCTCTTGTTCCCCACCCTGGCAAAGAACATGCTCTGATACCACTGTAATATTCCAAATATAAAATTTATAGTGCTATAGGAAACATGCAATAAATTTAATACATAAATTTTACTTTAGCAACACAAATACAAGAAAATATGCCCAGAAAGCCAATTTTATTAATATAATCAGCTCGAGTACAATATGAGATGGAATGAGTGCACCTGGGCTTGCACAAGGCAAGCTACAAGCCTCAGGTGATCAACATCAAAAGGTACAACTGCTACAATACTCTGCTTTCCTGAAAACTGTGTTGTCCTTGGCTTTCTACGACTGCTGGATGACTTTGGCACTTGATTTTTCCACTAAATAATGCTCAGAAAATTCTAGGAGATTGGGAAGGTGATCCTTGCCCAAAACCCAGAAAAACCCAGAAATATTTTCACCAACCTCCAACCTTCAAAATTGGACCCTTCTCTGCTTGGCCCTTTTTCAATTTCGAATTCTGTTGTTGTAGCTGCTGCTGTAGATTTTTGCCCACCAAAATACCAGCAATCCTCCTGAAATATATCTCCAATCAAACCCCCAACTCCTCAGCTGCTAACCCGCCCCGACAAATGCTGCTCCAAATTGCTGCCCTCCTATGACTGCGCAATCACTAGGTGGATGACATAGTCTCTGCAGAATAACTGGAAGGAAATGTGTATGGTTGGTCTCTTAGGGTCTGAAGCTGCTCCAACACTCCTGGAATTCCTCAATGATTCCTCCTGTAGTTTCCCCGAATGATTTTCTTCACAACCTAGCTCTCCCACGAAAACTGATTTCCTTTACTATGCAGTCCCAACTCTCACTGCATCCCAGCTACTCTAGGAATGCGTGGGATTTGTAACGCTGCCTCTCCTGATCACAAAATACTGAAGAATCCCTTCTTGAGTGGCACTCGAATTCCATCGGAGAAGGGATGAGCTTCTCTCCTTGGGAAGTTCCTATTCTAAACAACACAACGTTGCCTCAACTAAATAGCTAAGGAAATTCATTTTCCTGAATGTGAAAATGATGCCCATGCCTTCTCCAAATCTTCCTTTTATAAGTGTTGGCCATGCAAAACTTGTGGGTCCCTCTACCAATTAGATTTTCCCAAGGAATTTGAATTGATTTCTTCTCTAGTACGCTATCCTTGTGGGTCCCATCCTCCACTAACACTTTAATTTATTCTTTTCCTCGTAAGTTGGCCACAAAAAGGTACTTTAAGTTATTAATTCAAAATTGACAAAAATGTATTTCCCAAACATTAGGAAAATTTAGGAAGGGACATTACAGATGCACATGAATATATATGTTTTTATTTAAAATATGAATACTTAATGTGTTTTTGGTAAACCAGTTTTTTTTCTTCTGGTTTTTTACCGGTTTCGATCCGGTTCCAACTGGTTCCGGGTCCACAAGGTTTTTCGGTTCAGTCACCAGTTCGGTTCTGATAACGTTGATTTGGACATTCCCGAGGAAGCAGCCTATGATGATCGTGATGTGTCATCATAGAGTATTTAATTTTACTATTTAGATTAGAGATTGACGAGTTCTTAACTCTAGAGGCCATTTAGAGCTTCATGTTTTATGTGTCATGTATCATGGAACTTTATGTAACTCGATGTGAATTTCCTATTTGGACATTCAGATGCGATAGAAATCAACAAACTTGCCTATTTGGTATGTCTCTTTAGATTTCCACTGTTGTGCATGGATTCTCTCTCTCTCACACACAGATATTTATTTTTCTGAGTTGACTTTAAGTTTTGTGACTGAGTCCAACTTGGCTCGAAGGAAGGGCTTGCCGAGGCTGATCTGTTTCCAAGTCATGCACCTTTGGACCAAACTTCAATTGGCAATAACTGTTTCATATGACATCACCACATGGCCCACAACAATTAGCTTTCAACGGATGTTGGTGCCGAATAATTGATATATATGATGATTGAGACTAATGTTGTAATGTGCTACTTTAATTAGATCAATTTTTTACTAAGGCCACAAACTGGATTATCTCAAGTCTCAAGTGAAGGTTTACTGGCCCTTTAGTCCATTGGTTGGTTTATGAGCCTGAAGCTCTCTTGTAACAGAGACTTGAATTATTTATTGTTTGAACCAATGCATACATATGCGGTCTTTGCATACATAATAATGATTATTATCCTAGCTTATGCCCTATTGATATTATTCAAAGTAGCTCCTAGGGGGGCAGCTCAATTGGCGTTCGCCATGATATGAAGTCTTTGTGAAGTGTGTGGTTTGAGGTTCAAATCCCCCCTGAAAGTCTTGTGGGCAGTGCGTGCCCATGCATGGGTTCACCTAGAGGTATAGTGGTAGCAGTCGGAATTGACCTTGTGTCACGCACGTACAAGCCTGGCCCAATTGCCGATTCCTTCAAACAAACAAAAAAAGGAGAAAAAGAAGAAAAAAAACAAATATTATTCAAAGTAGGTAATCTAGAACAACTTCTTTCAGTACAGATGTGTCTGAGAAGATGCTAGAGGATCATTGGATAGTGTGCTGACTGAGTAAAAGGAGATGACTATTCTATCTATTAAAAGTTATTTTTCTCAAGTACAAAGTTCGAGTTCTTGCTAAAATGTTCCAAGTTTTGTGTATCAGACAATCACTGTTTTTCGAGTTGAACCACTTTAATATTTAAATTCTGTAGTAGCGCTTGAGAATCTCACTTTGGTAGTTTTCATTAGAGACAATGGATTGTCTTTGGAAGTTTTCAATATGATATAGGCATGTTACAATAATATTTTATGTTTAATTTTGCAGACTGGCTTCCAGTGTTCTAATAAGTTGATTCATAGATCTGAGAATATGGCAGCGGTTACATATACAGAAATAGTGGGTATCATGCTCCGCAGTCTGAACTAGTCTTCCTTCAAAAGCCACAGATCTTGTCAACATGTTTCATGTATTCCATAATCTCTTTCGACACCAAGATAAAAATCTAGTAGACCGTTGGGTTGTTCATATAAATGAGAAAAGAGATGACAGTGGAAAATACTCTAATAATATTGTCTCAACCACTAAGTATACATGGTATTATTTCTTTCCTAAAGGACTATTTGAGTAGTTTCGAAGAGTTGCAAATATTTATTTTGCATTTCATGTAGCCATTACTCTCACACCAGTCTCACCAGTCAATAGATATTCAACAATTTTACCTTTCATTTTTTTCATTGGAGTGGCTATGACTAAAGAAGCAATTGAAGATGTATGTCGTGGCAAGGCTGATAAGGATGTCAATAACCCCCTTGTACAAGTGTTGGAGAAAAATGAAGAGTTCAAACCACGTCGCTGGAAGGATGTGAAGGTTGGAAACATTGTAAAGGTCAACCATGATGAGTTTTTCCCAGCTGATCTTCTTTTTATATCCTCAAGTGATTCTGATGGAATATGCTACGTTGAGACCATGAAATTAGATGGGGAGACAAATCTAAAACTGAGGAAATGTCTTGATGAAACCAGGAACTTCACCAGCAGTTCCATGTTTCAAGAATTTAATGCTATTGTTGAGTGTGAGCTACCAAATCCCTCTATTTATAATTTTGTGGGAAATCTCTTATGGCAAAACATGGTACTAAATCTCAGTCCTATGCAAGTCCTATTATGTGGTTCAAAGTTGAAGAATACTTCTTTTGTGTATGGAGCAGTCTTGTTTACTGGGCATGAAACTAAGATCATCATGAACTCAACAGACCCACCCTCAAAACACAGTAGGATAGAGAAGCGCTTAGAAAAATTGGTTATATTCCAGCTATTCCTTCTTATTATACTGTCACTTGTTAGCAGTTGTGCATTTTCTATGTTGCTATCCAAGGACTGCAAGAACCAAACATATTTGCGACCTGATGATGCACATGGCAAGAACAGTATAGAGTCTGCTCGATTTAATAAGGACAATTCTTTTGTTGCCGGAGTTTTGCAGTTCTTTACAAGTTTTGTGCTGTATGGTAAGTTTCAAAAACCTCTAGTTTCAAAATGAAATGAAAATTATTCTGAATTATACTCTAATTTTGATGTAATAAATTCCACTATTACCTTTTCAGAGGAAGCCGTGAGGTCTGCAAGGGAGTAACTATGTAATCTTCCTTTTTGACAGAGACTATTATATGGGAAAAATATATGATAGTTGTAGAGTATGTTAAATATACAGACTTTTTAAATAACTGCAGCAGTGTACAAAGAAACAAGACTCATATATTTTTTTTATGTTATCAAGTGAATTGAAACTTCATGTGATTTATCATCCAATAATTAAAGTATTAAGTGTAAATTACGAAGTGTTAATACCTCCAAGCTCTGGCTTAGTAAGTGTTGCACTTTGCTACTCCAAAATACCTTTTTCCAATTGCCTTTCCCTTTCATTCCTATATATTAGCCACAAGAGGATAGTTGGGTCAGTGAATGTAGGGTAGTGTTATAGCCCCGACAGGGTTTGATTCCTAGAAAAATTCACTGGTGTTATCCTGCAAGGGAGATGTTGATAAGAAGTTGAGCTGTCATGTCCATTAAGTTGGGCTGGGTGATTACATGCCAAAAATGTGTAAACGGATTCCCACCTCTTGATAGGTGATGGATACTTGACACAAAGTGAAAAGAAGCTTCCTGAGACTTTTTCTCCTGTATATTACAATCTTGATGTTACCAATACCTAGGCATTACCACTACACAATGCAGCATAAGTCAGACCCAACAAAAGATGAAAGAAATGTAATGAGGAATAAGGGGGGAGTACAACATTAAACCCTTAGTATATGTAATCAAACCTTGACCAAAAATAGTGTGTTTGCTAAAGTATTCCATGATTCAGAGATTTGTTAAAATTTCTAATTTTTGTATAAGAGTAACTCAAACTAGCACTGTGCTTGTGAGAGTGAAACTTAGCATCTTTTGTGATGATGTCAAGTCCATATATGAGTGGCTCTTGCTCACCAACAATATATTGATACTTTTGTACTTAGCAGCCCCATTGATCTTGTTACCACAAAACCTAGCAGGGCCCTAAGGGGGGAAACCTACGGGACAACTACTAGACTAAGTGACAACAATACGACAATGGCCCACTATCACCACAACCAAGGACCCCTGCTATTTATAGACTGATCTCCTCCACTCTGATCTCCTGCAACCACATGTACATATTCAGAAAACAATGCAAGAGCAAACCATGATTAATTGGTCATCAAATGGAATTGAGAGTTATGTTCTAATACCTTATTCATAAACATTTCTACCAGGCATGGAAGTTTGAGTTTTAAACATTTCTTATTCATAAACATTTCTACCTTATTCGTGGAATTGTAAGTTTGAGTTTTATAATCTACACAATTCAAGTGCCCCAGAGCTTTTCAGGGCATTGAATCTATTTATACATTCAAAAACACATTTTAAACAACAAAAATTGTCTCTAGTCTCATGCTTGTTGTGAATAATGGTGGCTAATGATGCATAGAGAGATGTTGTATACATGTTGCCTACTTGCTTTGGCAATAAAGTTGATGGTTGAATTTTTGCATCATACAATGGCTTCGCAAGCTGCTGAGAAACCTGGAAATACCAAAGCAAATAGGTAACCTAAAGAAGCAGGAAACTTAAATAATTTTTGAGAAATATATAGGTAAAGATAAAAATGTTATCATTATTCTGCATATAAAAGGAGAGTAAGGAACATGAACAAACCTTTTCTAGGTCACGACTATTGTAGCTATCTTCTTCAGACAAGCTAGCAAAGGGTTCTAGCTTCTCTTGTGCATCCTTTCCAACAGACCTAACACATAGAAAGCACCAAAACACTTAGTTTGTTGTTTTGCATGATCATAAATCAAATCTTCCAAAAGCCTCACAACACACATTGGTGACTATGATAGAAACCAAACAAGATGCATCATTTTCATTGTATTAAACATATCTAATAATTTGTAAATTTGACCTTCACAAGCAACCCAAACGAAGCTATATTTACATATGAAACAGTTGTACTCATTTTAAGGGGATTGATTCTTTAAACCAACATGAACTTCTCAGGCACAAAATAAATGAGGCTTTCAGTCCCAGTTAAGAGCTAGTCATATAAATGCATAAATACTGGTCTAGATTCAAAAACCTTGATTTTCTTAAAGAAACATAAAAGACCCTTCATTCCTTGACTTGCTTGGAAATAATAAAAGACGGTACTTTCCTTTTCAATATCTACATTTTTTGCTGCATTAGGAGGAAATTTCTTTAATGAATAGGTAATTTATATGTTGTTCTACAAGCTTTGAAAAACACATTATGTTTCAAATATTCAAAGAACACATAAAACAAAAGTGACATGTACCAAACAGAAAAAATTACATAATTGCACACAAACAGAAAAATGCATAAGCACAATGAAATACAAATATTCGATCCTTGGTTTTGAATAATTAAAAAAACAAAGCAGTTACAAGTCAACTGGAGGAAAGACTCTAAATTGCAGTACTTGCAAAGTCGCAAGAAAATTGAAGCAGCTTGAAATCTTGATTTCATCAACAACCTAGTTTTCCTGGATACTCACCACTTCTCACATACTAAGATCATAGAAAATCGCCAGGCAAACAGATAATAGCAGGAGAATAAGAAGCCGGTGGAAATCTTAATACTGCCAAATATCCCAGGTCGTAGATCATATCATATGGTTTTCTTTTCCTACAATACCCATGTGCTGAAAAATGAACGACAACACAATGAATTTCTAGGATGCTGAAGTGGCATCTCCAAATGGAAGTTCAAGACAGTTATTTGAAGAGTATGAAGCTTCCTAACAAACAAGGACAGTAAGATGTATCGCAAAATATTTTCTTTAATAACCAGTCTTTTTCCATCTGATATGTAAGAGGACACCAATGAAACAAACCATTGATACCAAACAGGGATGGGACATGAGCTAAGGAAAGATGTCCTTGAACTTGTTAAAGGGAAATAGATAAATCTTTGTACACAACTATAGGCGCAATAAATCACAACCAAGTTCTGTAAAAATTAGATTATAAAATGCTGGTTTAACTCTAGGAAATAACATGTCCAGAGGTCCAAGCTCTACAGAGGACACAAGTTGAAGTCTGTTTCTCACTTATATTCGACTTCTTCATTTTGGAAACCAACAATAATCACAATTTTTATTTCAAATATTGTAAACTGAATGGGGACTCAATTCGAATTTGTAGAGATTCAGAACCAACCTGGCATGTCTTGAGAAATCATTGAACAACAGGTGAGCAAAGCTCTTTTGTACAAGCTGCATCGCATATAACAAAGCTTATTCAACAGAAGTTATATGCTTACTTTCAATGCTTTAAGTACATTGCAATATATTAAGGACTAAAATCCATAATATGCTTCCATTTGCGATTGAAGATGATACTTTCATATATAAATATAGGAAAATACCTTATTGTATGGAGAATGAAATGCAATATAATCTGCATCTAGAAGAGAAAATTGTCTTCCTTCTTCCTTTTCAAACCTGGAAAAGGCAAACATGAAACCTCAACATGAGCCAACCATGCTACCAAACAACTGTCATATGCCCTTCATAAACTTCCACATGAAACTGGAATGTAAAAATGTGATGCAGAAACTCACTTATTACAAAACCGTTTGTAGCATGAATCCAATGCCATGAAATAACAAGTTTGTGAAAGCTTCCCATCTACAACCTGATTCACCAACATTTCATTTTAAATTCGTACAAAAAAAGATTAAGGAATCTTTGGATATCTCATATCTTATGTTTTCAACTATATATTTTCTAAAAAACAAACTGCCAATGGATATGAAGGACACACATAAAGATCAAAAGACCTACATTAGACTTGTTTTGCAAGATAACAAGGGCATATTATTCACATCTACTAAGGTACAGAAATGTTTATCGTCAAAAAATTAAATTACCCAATTCATATATCTTGCTTGTTCTTTGCAAATTGGGCTTCGTGCTTCCAAATTTGAACGGGGAATCCATTCCTCAATTCAAATTTGTATTCTCAAAAACTCATTTTTCTTATAGTTTATGACATATAATTTTTAATTTTACTCTTTTTATGAATATGCTTCAATGTGAGAAGGTTCTAGGCTTTATTTTATTGGGTTCAAAGCTATCAAGGACCTTTGCCAAGACAGTAGGGAAGCTAAAAACGAGGACAATGCAAATGAAATTTCGCAAATCCACAAGAGGTCTATCATTTTAACTTCTGATCACTGTAACTGCACATCAAATTAGATTCATCATATTTGTCTTAGCTTAATTGCCTCATTAGAACTTTCTGATTGAGTTGTGTATTTGAGGATGTTTAGCTTCTAGCTGTTATTGATTAGAAACAACAAGAAACACAATTGTTTAGCATCTTTGGGATTCGAAGAGAATAAGAAATAAAACCTAAAATGGACAAGCATTTCTCTAACTCGAAATGTATTTACCCCAGTGAAACTAGTTAGAGTTGTAGAATATTAACAATAGGCTTAAACACCAAAAACTGCATGGATGTAGGATTGATGTTTGGCTTGAAAATCTGAGAGCTTTGGTATGTGCTACTTTTATTAGACTAGAAATGCAACAAGCAGAAACAGATAAAAGAATTAAAAAAAAATAGAGGTAAGCTTGAACTAAAATAGCACTTAGATTGGAAGCTTCTATCTCTATTCTACATGGTGAATCAACATAGCAAACAATAAAATAGCTCATGTAACAGGAAATAGTGACATATTAAAAAAACAAGAGTAAAGAAGCGAACCAGATATTCACTAGCCAGATTAGGCTTATAAAATTCATAGACATGAGTCATATGTGTTCCCCTATATTTGCTCTCAATTGCTATTGGAGCATTAGGCCCTATCAACATTGCAACAACAGTTGCTCCTCTAGTAGGTCGTGCTGCCCCTTTAGCATAGACCTTAAACAAGAAAAGAAAATGTCAATATTCTAATATAGTAAGCAATGCTTCTAGTACAATCCTAATGAATAACAAAATCATAACAAGAGTATAAAAAATGCCAACTCAATGAATTTCCACTAAAACTTAAAAGCAGAGCATCATTTTGTCTGTCGATGGTCACCTCAGTTCTGTATTGTCTATTCATGAGTTTATACACTATTTCAAACCTCTTACAACTAGCTTCCTTTAGGACCACTTCTCAAATATAAAATAAATCTCTTCTAATGTGAATGCAAATATTTGCATAAATAATAATTGGTAGCTGATATTTGATTTGAAATAAAAGATCATTTCCAGAATATTTTCAAAATATCATATACACTGTAAAAATTTGGAAGTGTAGATAATCCGATCCCCTTCCTAAAACTCTAAGCAAAGATACCAGCACCTTTTTCCAGCAAGGCAATATCCTACATAACTTCTTTTGGTGGGTATTATAATATCGATACAATCATGATTCTGTTTTAAACACTGGTAAGAGCTGATCTGGATAAAGAAAAGTAACAATGACTATTGATGCAAGCATATAATCAATGAAATCTAAAGCACTGAATATTCTAAATACCACCGAACAGTTTCTTAACAACTCTGGTTATTCTGTATGAAGCTCCAATGTTGGGTTATGCCTATAAGTATATTTCAGTAATGCATGCATTCCATAAAAGTATAATTTCAAATGTCCTAAGCATATATTCTTCAAACTGCAAGAAAACCCATAATAGAGAGAATAGATCATACTGCACTGTCTGTAGCTACAACAAGACCATATCTTCCATCCCAATAACTGCTTTCAATCCAGTTAATACAGTTAAACAGGGCTGCAGTTCCTCCATATCATGCATTTGTTGAGTCCACACCTTCAATTTCAGTATTACCACACTTCTGTAAAATTTACAAAACAAGGAAAATTAGCACTGGAATGACTATTTACAGGGGAAAAAATCGTTTAAAAAATAAAAAATTGAAGGGAAGATCAGTGCTGTATTTAAATTTTACTTTCTTCTATGATGATACCATCAGATCTATATCAAATGAGACATACAAATATGATAATGACTATAAATCCAAGCATATGATCTGTTGGATATGAGGGGTCCATCTTCCTTGATATGAGATGAACCTTTTTTCAGGGTGAAGATGTCCAAAGATATATTTTTTTCTGATTCAAGAATCAAAACCAATTGAAGTATCTTTCATTGTAAAAATATAATCTTGGATGATTTGAACCCAACATTGATGCTGAGGAAATTTCTAGTGTGTTTTATTTTAATTTTATATGAAATCTACCATTATGCTTGTGGCAAATATGAGTACTCATGAATAATGTATTTTTTCAGTGCCTCAAGAAAAACAGTTGAGATTTCATAAGCTAATCAATCACCACTGCAAACTCAACCCTAGTAAGCCTATTGCGCTAAAATGGATTTGTAAGTAAGATTCACACAACCCAGGAAAGTTGGGATAGGGCAGCAACAAATGTTAGGTTTTTAAATTTTCAATAAGAAGAGTAGAAGAAAATTTTGAATTTGAGAAAAAGACTGTAATAATTGTGACAAGGTAATCTATTGTCTTATTTGCTGCAATTTTATAGAAGGCCATTTATTTTCACCCTAACCTTGTTGATGTGGTAATAGCCAGTCTCATAGATCTGGAACAATCTTAGTTTTCATTTCATTAGGGCTTACTAGTATATGACACAAGCACACATCATAATAGGGAATGTTTGAGTAGTGTTGTTGAGTATCTGCAGAACTAGCTGGACATAAAAACCAATGCATCTCTCTCAAATGATGATTTCTTGAAAAGATGGATTTCTTTAAGACAGGCCAACTTTAAGGAGATGTCCAAGTCTTCAAAGAATAAAAAAAACATTTCAGCAAAATTTGAGCAGATAATGGTATATTACATTAAACCTACAAAAAAGGGAAAGGTTTGAGATTACTAAGGCAGCCCATCATTTTAGATATGGGAAAATCCTCACAAAAAACAATTCAACAAAATCTGAATAGAATATGGAATGTCGCTTAGAAACTAGAAGGAAGAGAAAATGACTTGCAACCATTACAGAAGTCATTCTTTAGAGAGATGTGTAAGTCCTTGTAGAATGAATAACATCTTAACAAAAGCCAAACAGAAGATGGGGTATTAAATTGAACCTAGACAAGTGTAATGAAAGATTTGGGACCATTTAAAATATAGGTTGTCTTCACCTAAGTAGCAATTTGTTCTTCCTTTATTCTCCAAGGTTTAAAAGTGAAATATGAAGAAACCAGAAAATCATTAATTGCAAAATCCATATTCAAAATGAATTTTCCTACCTTAAATGTGCAGCAAACATAATCTAACAATATGTTTTAAAAATAATCTGACTGCGGAAAAAATATAGAAATAAATTGAAGTTGATGGAAGCTAAGATCCCATGATTTACTTTTGTTGAGCATACTAACATTAGAAGGTTGAAAACCTGCATATCTCTAAACTATTTTTTCAAAGACAAAGATGGAAGTCATGTAGGCTTTTAATTATCATCGTTGTGAATTCCATAAAACAGTTGTAAAGCTATTTTGATAATGAGTTTAGTGAATTGGGGAAAAAACCTCAAAAATATGCATCAACCATGTCTTTATTGACTTGCTTTTGTCCATAACAGTTTCACTGCCAACTTCCAAATGACCAATTTGTTTTGTATGAATTTTATATTTTTCCAAAAGTGACGTTACCACTGTCAAACTGCAAGCATTCATATGAGGAATCAGCTCATAAAAATCGGTAGGAAGAAAAATATGTAATATCAAACAAGCGTGAGATAATCTCTATCTTATGGAAATATTATTCTACTACCATACACGAACAAAATGTAGACTGGCCTCAAAATATGCCTGCATGAAACAGTGAATGAACTGAAATTCAACGGTATTAGGCAGCGACAAAATCTATAAAGTTATTGTCAAATATCATACAATATTTCAGGAAATATTGTTCTTACCACATAGAAATAACGTCTTTCAAGTCAGTGCATAAAGTCATGCAGTCTTGTCCAAGGTCCATGGTCCTTCAAAACCAGATCTCTCCTTGTGGCATCGCCCCAAGGTGTGGGCACCAGACAAGACCACAATTTCCTTATCCCTAAACCCCATGTGACCAAAAACATCGCTCAGATGATCAAGTCCTTTTGTAGCATCAGCAAGGCGACCTTCTTCTAGAGGCTTAGGCTCGTCTTCTCTTCCGGGATGGAATGGAATGTCAGGTCCTCCGGTCACTTCAACAGCCACCACACTAGCCAACAGATAAATACGAACATAGGTGATTATGGGAAACTATTCCTTGATTGACTCCAGGAGCCTCACGGAAATGTCCAAACCGTTGTTAGCACCATGGGAAAGCTCGGCCCCGTATTTGATCGTCTCGAAAGGCCCTCCGGTCTTGATCTTGACATCGTGATCGGTGCACAGTTCTTCTCTGCAATGAGACCATGGAGCTTGCTCTTGGCTTTGTCAATGGCAGCCTTGTACACCTCACTTACCGTGGTACTCCTCGCTTACGGTGGGATAAGCCTTCACCATGGTTTCTCAACCTGCAAATGAAAAATCCAGCAGGAAATCAGGCCTTCACCATGATTTCTACCTTGTTCTAGCCTAAAATGTAGCGAAAATTAATATTTCAAGAACAAACTGCCAACACCTGGGCTGCCCTAAAATAAAAATACAGGGCAAACTTGATATTCAAGGAACGGAGAGGGTGAAATACCTATAACCAGTCTCCCATAACCAGTACCATTTGTAGAAATCGGGCGATCTGAAGAAAATTTTACAAACAAACATGGAGAAATCGGGCGATCTGAACAAAATTTTACAAACAAACAAGGCGAATAGGGCTGGGAAGGTTTATCCGCCCTATTTTTTGATAGGCTAAAATATAATAATAAATTATTTTTTGGATATTTTTTGGGCTAATTATTGAAACTATTGAAAATTAATGTAATTTAAAAATTCGCCCCTTAAAAATAGGAAATCCCTTAAATTTCGCCCATGGGCTAAAATTCGCCCCTAAAATTTTCTATGGTTTGTATCCTTTCCATTCATTGTGTCAATGACCAGCTTGGAATCCCCATATATTGAGACACCACTCAGACCCAGGTTTATTGCGGCTATAAGGCCAAACCAGATGGCCATAAGCTCAACAAGATTGCTGGTACCTTTACCTTCGTTCCAACATATCTCGATCCTTTCCTCCTCTGATAACTTCAGCGAGGCACCACACCCCATAATTCCACCACAGCATGTTCCGTCGAAGAAAATAGCCGGTAGGGAGATGGGATGAGAACTAGTGCATTTTGATGCATCCTGTATGAAAGGGGAGTGTGGCATCCTTCCCCGGATCCATGTCATGATAGCAGCATAAATGCGAAGATGATCAATTGGCACATTGTCAAATATGTGTCTGTTCCTGCCTAGCCATATTTCCCATATAAAGAAAAAGGGAAGGGATTGGAATTAGCCCTTGAGCTTGTCCCAACGATATGTTGCTTCCATAAAATTTGTAGGTGACCAATCTGAATCCAATATTGGCTTGCTGAATAGAGACCACAAATGAACAATCCATGGGCATGTAAAAAAAATGTGATTATTAGATTCCTTCGCTACTCTACAGAAAATACATCTGTTGGGACCATGATATCCTCTACGAATGAGATTATCCCATGTTAATATTTTCTCTCTCCATACAAGCCAACCGAAAAGAAGGACTTTAGTAGGCAAATTCCTCTTCCAAAAACCATCGAAACCCGTTGACATATGCTTTAAATTGTGGAAGAGTGTTATGTTGAAAGATACCTTTTTAACAACCAACGAACCCTCCTTCATAACCCCTGCCCAAGTCAGAATGTCTCCTTCCATAGAAAAAGTAAGGTTGCCCCCTTGAAGGGCGTCCTGATACTTCATCCACTCCATTTCATCCTTGCTAGATAATAGGAGCTGTGCTGCCATTTTGAAGACCGAGGCATAATGCACCCAATGATCAATCAATTGCCCAAGAGAAATAACTTCTCTGGTATTAAGAGTGTGCAGCAGTCTATTACTCATAACCAGAATATCATTCATGCCAAGTATCTTATCCCCACTTATTAAATTTTTTTTTCCACTGCCAAATCTCCACACCAGCCCTTCTAATATCGTGATATGTATTTTAATAAAGTTGTTCCAGATCGCAGATCTTCCCTTAGGGAAGCTCAACTGTCTGTTGTATAGAAATCTTAAGGCCTCCTGTGGAAGGTATTTTACAGCTATGATGTTCGCCCATATGCCATCTCCAGTGAGAGCCCTCCATAGTGATTTAGTGAGCAGAGCTTCGTTGAAAGCCCTAGGATTAAGAATGCCCCAGCCTCCGAGCTTCTTCGGGCAAAATAGCACCTCCAATTTGCAAATATGAAATATTTTGGTAGAGTCCGTCCCTCCCCAGAGAAAGTGAGACATAATGGATATAATCTGGCCAATGATGCCTTGTGGTAAATAATATAGGTGCCCCCAACAAAAAATTAATTGAGATAAAACCACTTGGACCAGGATATAACGCCCCCCAAGAGATAAATATCGATGAGTCCATTTTGTAATTTTCTTTTGAATTTCCCAACAACCCACAACCAGTCCCTGTTCTTATATGCATTGGGTTTAATTCTGAAGCCAAGATAGATGAAACCTTCAGCCGCACAGACTTTACCAACCCCCAGAAAACTAGCAATGAAAGTGATCTCATTTTCATTTCCCGAATCATAGATAATAAAATATTTTTCATTGTTAATACATAGACCAGTCGCAGCAGCAAATTGGGTCAGTATATAATGAATATAAAACCAGTATTTTCTCATTAAAGCCCCAAATATCAGCAAGTCATCTACAAAGAGTGAATGAGAAATACTCACAGCATTTCAGAAGGAGAAACCGGTGAAGTAGCCAGCCCTGGTCGCCATGTGCATAAGGAAACTGAATCCATTCATCAACAGTATAAAGATCATCAGAGAAAGCGCACACCCCTGTCTCAGACCTCTCTCAGCACTGAAGAAGAGAGTTGGCTTCCCATTAATTAAAACAACATATCTGACAAATGAAATGCAACCCATAATCCATCTTATGGTTCCCATTGGTATCCCCATTTTCAACAACAGTAATCTGATATAAGACCTATCTGCTCTATCATATGCCTTTAGCAGATCAATCTTCATAACGATGCCTTCCTTTTTACCAACATGCATTGAATTTAATACCTCCTGAGCAATGGCGACAACGTCATGTATTGATCTCCCTTTTAAAAACCCATACTGTTCCTTCTCAATATGCTTGGACTAGAAATATTTCAACCTATTTGCAATGATCTTTGAGGAGATCTTGTAGATCAAATTACACAATGTGATGGGCCTATAATCACCAAAAGTCTCGGGTTATGAGTTCTTGGCAATTAGCTCAATGAATGTAGCATTCATGTTAGAGGGAATATGCCCCAATAACCTACCTTGTTCCACCACAGTCGTAATTTCATCCCCCATGATATCAAAGAAATGACAGTAAAACTCTGCAGGCCAACCATCAAGGCTAGGACATTTATCGTGTGCAAAAGCTCTTAGCGTGGAGAATACTTCCTCCTTTGTAATCTCAGCATTTATTTTCTGACATGCCTCCTCATCAAAACATCTTGTATAGCGTTGTAACACCCATTCCTAACTATCTGCGTTGATTCCTTAGTCTTTCTTATAAAATTTGGAGAAATGGTTGAAAGCTTCGTTCCTAATATCCTCCTCTATGCGCACAATTTCCCCGCTCTCCTTCTTTATGTGCCAGATTGTTTTTGCGTTCCTTCATGCATTTGCAGTCTTGTGGAAAAACTTCGTATTCATGTCCCCCTCCTTCAACTAGGTGATCCTACTTTTGAGCTTCCAGGTGAGCTCCTCCATCTTTAAGATCTCCAGCCTTCTGCATTAGAGAGTTTCCCTATAATAGTATGTTCCCTCCTCAGGAGCGCATTACGCAAAGGATGATTGAATTGCCTTCAACCTAGATATAATGTCAGCCATCTCAACCTTTAATTTCTTCTTCTTTTTTGTTTCCCATTCCTTTGTGAATATTTTGATTTCCTGCAACTTGTATGAGAAAGATGCCCATCCACCCGATTCCATATATGCAGAGCCCAAAGCCCATTTCTCCCTTACCATGTGATCATACTCCGAATCCATGCCAGCCATGTACGATTAAATTTTAACGGTACAACATGGCTCCTTTGAGCCCCCTTCCATGTCAGATATATAGGCCTGTGGTCGGATAGGTCAGAGATTAGATACCCTGATTAGATGTGGCCCAATACTGTGAATAAATCTATGTGCACCATGGCCCGATCCAACCGCTTTGCAATGAATTCAACCCCCGATCTGTGATTATTCCATGTTGGCTTGATAGGATTTGGCCTTATGTCCCATAGGGAGGCCGTGTCCAAAATCGACCCAATGATTCCCGCAAGAGGATCCAATCTCGCCTTATCTCCCCAAGATTCATCAGAATTTAAGGTTGCGTTGAAATCACCCATAATAACCAAATTTGGTAAACTAAGAATGCCAGATTTCTTAATCTTGTCCCAGAAACCGGCCCTGTTTTGACACGGTGCATACAAATTGATGATATTAATGTCAGCATTAACATCCTTGATTCTCCCAGATAGCAGGATACCTCCAATAAATTTGTAAGCTCGAAAAAAAGCAAGTTTAGGATTCCAACAAGCAACCAGTCCCCCCGCATGACCATTTGCATGAATCCTTGTCGCCAACCATCCCTTGCAGATTGATAAAACAATATTTATAGCCTTACTCCTGTCGCATAATTTCTCTTGTAAAAAAACCATCCCCGGCCTTGAATCCTTTATTAATTCCTTTAGGCGCAACATTTTTGAGGGTTCGCCCATACCCCTAATGTTCAGGGATAATATGTAAGTCATTGAGAACCCTCATGAGGGAAAATTGCTCTAAGGGCCCTGAATTCATCAGTAGAAGAGACTAGTACTTCAGTTAAGTCAAGAACCTCATTGTGGAAAAGAGACTGAGTCTTTACCCTCCCCCTACCACGAGATGATCTAGCCCCAAGTGCCTGCTTCTTCCTATCAGCATTATTGGTCGAAGGAATAGATAAAATAGGATTAGATTTTGAAATGGATGGCATACTGTCGAATACGGTAAGTGCAGCCAGGTCAATCTCAGGGTTGGCATAGAGGTAATCAATGTCGCTCCCAATAATATTTTGAGGGGAATCTCCATCAATATCCTCATTCTTCGGTGGGGAAATAGGAGAGGATAGGGGAGAAACCGGCTCCAAGGGTGGCATGGAAGGTGATGGAGCCTCGTGAGTAGACTGATTACGAAAAGCAGGGCTAGTGTCAGCATATGACCCATATTCAGAACAAATATTAGGACAGGAGGGCATCTTATCAGAGGATGGTTTGCCAATAACCATCAGATTCTTCTGCCGGATTCCAATATCATTCGAAGGACCGTCCAGGGTGTGTGAAGCCCCCACTAGGGCGGTAGAACTCGACAGGGAAGTATACTTACCAGAGTCATTATGGGCATAATATGGTATTTTCTTAAATTACCTTGAATCCTCATCAATTTGCAACAATCAATCAAAAAAAAACCTGCAACAAACAATAAATTACCTTGAATCCTCATCAATTTGCAACAATCAATCAACAAACAACCTACAAAAAACAATAATGGAATTTGTATCATAGTTTTAAGCAGCTCTGGCTCGCTCACGCAGTTTTAAGTAGCTTTTATGCCTTATTTCGTAATTTGCATTTACGCTAAAATTGAGATATTTAGACACTCATAAATTAATATATTTAGAAATTTTAAGCAGCTCAAACTCCGTGAACGAGCCAGAGCTGCTTAAAACTGCGATACAAATTCCATTATTGTTTGTTGTAGGTTGTTTGTTGATTGATTGTTGAAAATTGACGAGGATTCAAGGTAATTTAAGAAATTACATATGATTATGAAACAAATGCTTCATCTAATGTTGTAATAACAATTTCCATAACAATTTTTGTTTGTTTTAATTTCTTCATTGATCAAAGACTAAAAATGGAGTCTATAGAGAAATGGAGAAAGTTTTTTGGGAGGTGCCAAGATTGATATTATTACTTTGATTGAATATGCAATTCATATTGCAGCTGTCGATTACCCAAAATAATTTGGCAGTAAGAGAGATAGAATTGCACAGACACTGTATGCATCTAATACCATATATTCTTGCAAATCTCGATGAGGTGTTCAGGATCAAAGACATTCTTGAAAATCCAAATGAGGTAGTTATTAATTAACTAAAGTCTTACTAAAATAACTAAAGTCCTGAAAATTGCTGGAAAAAAGGTGTATTCATTTATCTCCATAATCAATTATATTTTGTGTTGTAGTTTGTTGCTGATCAGCTGTATGAGTGCTTGAGAATATTGGAACTGATGCAACTCAGAGTGGAGAACCTAAAGGTATGCTTTTTTAGTCACACTTCACCTTCAAATATTTTTAAAGTTCTTTCTCTTCCTAAATGTGCTTGAAGTTGAGATACTGAAATGGTCATGAAAATTTGAACACTGAAATATTAACCTCAGGCGCTCGTCTGCCTACTGTTGTGCTACATAAAATTGAAGAACTAGGATTCTCTGTCACTCATCTCTATGCCCTCATAGAAACCGCAGGACCAATGGTTACTTGCCTTTGGAAAATGTTGGAATTAATTTCCAACTGCCCGCATAACCGGACAGCAGAGTGCAGGCGGCAAGACAGTCCGAGGGGGTCGGTGAGGCAAAGCTGACGGAGGTGTATACCCCATCGGAACAGCTGTTGTAAGATACAGCCAGGCCCACACCATACAGCGGCAAGGTAAGTCCGCGGGGGTCAATGAAGTTTTGTGGCTGGAGTTGTGAAGCCCACCGGAGCTGCTTACGTCAACAGCAAGGGGGCCCACATGTTATGCGCCCACTATACTTTGGGTTTAAATTTTTTTTGCCCAGCGTATATATTTTTGAAACAGTTTTTTATATAAATGTTTTAAATGTTGTTTGTTTTAAATATGGGTTATATATATATAAACCCAACACATTGTAAAAAGGCCGTGAAGTGAATGTTTTTATGAGAGCACAGCAGTGCGGGAAGGAATAAAATGAACAGCAGTGCCAGCGGCAATTTGCCATCAATGCATAATAGAGCGGTGCTGACAGAAGTTATTGAGACCATTAAAGATTGTCAAGCGGTGATAATTTAGTGGTTGTGTAAATTTATGGCTGAGATATTTCTGTTTTGTTATATGCAGAAACAGAGTCATTTGTAATTGTAATGTTTTGATACACAACAGCGTATTGAAAAACATAGAGAGCAATGTTTTGATACACAGCAGCGTATTTAAAAACAGAGACAGAGAGTTGTAATTTTATTACACAGAACAGCAGAGTGTTTTGGGAAAACAGAGGATATACAAAATAAAGATATGTTTTCGCTGAAACAGAGTTTTATTTCAGGCATCATGGGACACACAATACAATTGTAACCTCTTTGAGGAAGTATTGTAAATGTTAGGCTTTTGTTATATGAAATGTAGCACTTTATCTCCTCGAGTTGAAACTCGTCCTCCGAGTGAATTTAGTATTTTTTCTCCGTGTTAAGGCCAAGGCAAGCGATTTATTTTGGAATTCAAAGAATATTCCAACATGGTATTCAGAGCTAGTCCGTGCTATTTGAAGGTCAAATAAGTCAAGGAAAGGAGTATCAAGGAAAGGAGTTCTTCATTGTAGCACCTTCTCCAAGAGAGTGAAGGTTCGTAATAAGAAGAATTGGCTGTATTTCTCTATAGTTTTGTGCTATCACAGGTATCAGCTTTTAGTTAATTTTTAAACATTACGCTCAAGTGTTTTTATCATAGTTAAAAAGTGCAGAATGGTTGGAGCTAGCACATGTATGAGTTTGGGAAATATCCATCTCCCACAATTCAATGGAAAAAATTATGACTACTGGTCAATAACTATGAAAGCTTTATTTACCTCACAAGAGTTATGGGAATTAGTTGAGGATGGCTTTGAAGAGCCAGCAAATGAAGCAGAGTTTTATGTTTTAACTCAGGCAGAGAGGGAGTCACTGAAGAACAATAAGAAGAGAGATGCCAAGGCTCTTTTCTTCTTGTATCAAGCAGTGCATGAGTGTGTGTTTCCAAGGATAGCAGCAGCCAAGAAATCCAGTGAAGCATGGGAAACTCTCAAGACAACCTATCAGGATATGGAGAGAGTGAAGACAACAAAACTTCAGTTGCTGAGGAGAGACTTTGAGACTCTCTGCATGAAAGAGTCAGATAACATTGACTCATTCTTCACTCATGTGATTGGAATGGTCACACAAATAAGATCTCATGGAGAGAATCTTGAAGATAAGAGGATTGTGGAGAAACTCTTGAGAATTTTACCCTCAAGATTCGATGTGATTGTCACCACCATAGAGGAGACTAGGGATCTCACAAAGTTTTCAGTGGATGAATTACATGCATCTCTGATTACCCATGAACAGAGATTGGGTAGGAGTGAAAACTCATCTCTTGAGCAAGCCTTTAAGACCCAGATGTCTTTCGGAAGAGGAAGAGGGCAAGGCAGAGGAAACAAGAGAGGAAGAGGCAGAAGCCAAAACAGAGGTGGAAGGGACAGTCCAGCAAATGCTCAAGGAAGGGGCAGCAATCCAAATCAGCATCAAGGCCAAGGCAGCAGCCAGCAGAATGGTCAGCAGAATGCACAAGGACAAAGGTATGATAAGTCCAATGTCCAATTTTACAATTGTAAGAAATATGGTCATTATGCTAATGAATGTAGAAAGAAGAAGCAAACTGATATGAGAAGTGAAACTAGTGCAAATTTCACAAAAGAAAACAACAGTCAAAGTAATTTATTTTTAGCTTGTAATATGGCTGAAGAAAAGAGTGAAGACTTATGGTTTCTAGACTCCGGTTGTAGTAACCATATGACAGGAAACTTAGCAATGTTTTCTATGTTAGATGAGAGTGTGCAGTCACAAGTCACACTAGGAACTGATAGAAAAGTTTATGTTATGGGAAAAGGAGATGTAAATGTTTTAACAAGATTAGGTGCAAGAAAAACCATAGAAAATGTTTATTATGTTCCAGGAATGAAGTGTAACCTCTTAAGTGTTGGACAGCTTGTCCATAAGGGGTATAATGTTTTCTTTGATAATGATGTTTGTACCATCATGGATAAACCACCTAGCAAACTATGTATTGTTGAAGTGAATATGACAAGGAACAGGATGTTCCCTCTCAGAATGAGAGCAGACTTGAAAAATGGTGAAGAGAAAGCAGCAGTTGCACAGGAGACTTTTCAAAGCGAACCAAAGGATGATAATTGGTTATGGCACTTGAGATTTGGTCATCTCAACTTTGGAGGTCTTAATCTGTTGAACAGAAAAGGAATGGTAAGTGATTTACCATTGATAGAGAAACCGGACAGCCTTTGTGAAGGTTGTATTCTTGGGAAACAACACAGAGAAAGTTTTCCTTCCGGGAAAAGCATAAGGGCAAAAGCACCCTTAGAGATTGTCCACTCAGATGTGTGTGGACCGATGAAACTCCATCACTTGCTAGCAGCCACTATATCTTAACATTCATAGTTGATTTTACAAGAAAAACTTGGGTTTACTTTTTGAAAAAGAAAAGTGAAGTGTTTGAAAATTTTTGCAATTTCAAAGCACTTGTTGAGAATCAGAGTGGGCTGCATATCAAAGTCTTAAGGACTGATAGAGGAAGTGAGTATATATCTAAATATTTTCTACGGTTTTGTAGAGAAAATGGTATTCAAAAGCAGTTTACAACTAGATATACACTGCAGCAAAATGGAGTAGCCGAAAGGAAGAACCGAACCATAATGGACATGGCGAGGAGTATGCTTAAGGCAAAGCATTTGCCTAATGATTATTGGGCAGAAGCTGTACATTGTGCAGCATAAATTTTAAACAGGTGTCCTACAAAAGTTGTTATGAACAAAGTGCCGAAAGAGGCATGGAGTGGCACAATGCAAAGTGTCACACATATGAAGGTTTTCGGATGTGTGGCTTATGCACACATTCCGGATCAGCTAAGGAAGAAGTTGGATAGCAAGGGGGAGAAGTGTATTTTCATTGGATACAGTGAGGAATCCAAGGCATACAGGTTATATAACCCATCCAGCAAGAAGTTTCTTATGAGCAGGGACGTACAGTTCATTGAAGAGGAAGCTTGGGATGGAAGCATAGAGAAAACAGTGAATGTAAAACACTGTTTGTCTCATGATGAGAATGATGATGAGTTGGCTGAAATACATCCCCAAACAGCAACACCAACAAGAGAGCAGCAAAGCACACCTTTGAGGAGAAATGAAAGTGCTTCTCCAAGCACACCACAAGGAGGAAATTCAAGTGCTTCTTCAAGCACTTTTACACCTACTGAAAGAGGTAAGAAATTCAGAAGTTTGAAAGAAATTTATGAACAAGATATAGCTAATGAAGGTATAAATTCTTTGTTTGATTTATATTGTCATGTTGATGATCCTATTCATTTCGAAGAAGCTATCAAGGATAGGAAATGGATAGAAGCTATGGATGAGGAAATAAATGCCATAGAGAGGAATAAAACTTGGGATTTGGTTGAACTCCCAAAAGGTAAAGATGTCATTGGTGTTAAATGGGTCTACAAGACCAAGAGTAATGTTGAAGGCGAGATAGAGAGACACAAGGCAAGACTTGTTGTCAAAGGCTATAAGCAGAAGCATGGCATAGATTATGAGGAAACTTTCGCACCGGTTGCCAGAATGGAAACCGTGAGAGCAGTGTTGTCTATAGCAGCACAAAACAAATGGAAAGTTTACCAAATGGACGTGAAGTCAGCATTTCTGAATGGAGTGTTAATGGAAGAGGTTTACATTGATCAACCTCTCGGTTATGAGAAGAAAGGCCAAGAGCACAAAGTATGCAAACTGAAGAAAGCTCTTTATGGGCTGAAGCAAGCGCCAAGAGCGTGGTACAGTAGGATAGATTCATATCTACTGGAAAATGGATTTGAGAAGTGTGAGGGAGAACCCACCCTCTACATCAAAGAAAAAGACGGTAAAATTTTGATTGTAGTCTTGTATGTTGATGATATTATTTTTACAGGTAATGATGATTGCCTTATTGAACATTTTAAAACAGTCATGAAAGAAGAATTTGAAATGACTGACATGGGTTTGTTGAGATACTTCTTGGGAATAGAAGTAGAACAAGATGAAAGTGGGATTTTTATCTCACAGGCAAAGTATGTTAATGAGGTACTTGAAAGATTTAACATGCAGGAATGCAAAGCAGCAATCACTCCCACAGTGATGGGATTAAAGCTCAGCAGAGAAGACAACAGCAAGGATTTTGATCCTAGTTTATACAAGAGCATAGTTGGCAGCCTTATGTATTTGACTGCAACTAGGCCGGACATAATGCATGCTGTTAGTTTGATTTCCAGGTTCATGTAAAAGCCAAAAGATGCACATTGGCAAGCAGCAAAAAGAATTTTGAGGTATGTTAAATGTACTAAAAGGTTTGGTATTTTTTATACTACTTCAGAAAATTCAGATTTAGTTGGATACACGGACAGTGATTGGGCTGGAAGTGTAGATGATTGGAAGAGCACTTCCGGTTATGTTTTTCATATGGGTTCAGGAGCCATTTCATGGGCTTCTAAGAAACAGCCCATTGTAGCATTGTCTACAGCAGAAGCAGAATATGTGGTAGCTACAGCAGCAGCGTGCCAAGCAGTTTGGATGCGGAAAATGTTGAGAAGCTTATGTCAAGAACAGGTAAAAGGGACAGTGATTTTTTGTGACAACAGTTCAGCTATTGCATTGTCTAAAAATTCTGTTTTTCATAAAAGGACAAAGCACATTGACACCAAGTTTCATTTCATACGGGAATTGGTTAACAATGGTGAGATCGTTTTACAACATTGTAGAACAGAGGATCAATTTGCAGACATCCTCACAAAGCCACTACAGCAGAAAAGCTTTGAATATTTCAGAAAATGCATGGGTATGCAGGAAAACCCAGCAGTTGAAATTAAGGGGGAGTGTTGGAATTAATTTCCAACTGCCCGCATAACCGGACAGCAGAGTGCAGGCGGCAAGACAGTCCGAGGGGGTCGGTGAGGCAGAGCCGACGGAGGTGTATACCCCATCGGAACGGCTGTTGTAAGATACAGCTGGGCCCACACCATACAGCGGCAAGGTAAGTCCGCGGGGGTCAATGAAGTTTTGTGGCTGGAGTTGTGAAGCCCACCGGAGCTGCTTACATCAACAGCAAGGGGGCCCACATGTTATGCGCCCACTATACTTTGGGTTTAAATTTTATTTTCCCAACGTATATATTTTTGAAACGGTTTTTTATATAAATGTTTTAAATGTTGTTTGTTTTAAATATGGGTTATATATATATATATATATATATATATATATATATATATATAAACCCAGCACATTGTAAAAAGGCCGTGAAGTGAATGTTTTTATGAGAGCACAGCAGTGCGGGAAGGAAGAAAATGAACAGCAGTGCCAGCGGCAATTTGCCATCAATGCATAATAGAGCGGTGCTGACAGAAGTTATTGAGACCATTAAAGATTGTCAAGTGGTGATAATTTAGTGGTTGTGTAAATTTATGGCTGAGATATTTCTGTTTTGTTATATGCAGAAACAGAGTCATTTGTAATTGTAATGTTTTGATACACAACAGCGTATTGAAAAACATAGAGAGCAATGTTTTGATACACAGCAGCGTATTTAAAAACAGAGACAGAGAGTTGTAATTTTATTACACAGAACAGCAGAGTGTTTTGGGAAAACAGAGGATATACAGCAGTATATGTTTTTCAGTGAAACAGAGTTTTATTTGTGCACTGTGACAACAACAGTCACAATTGTAAATCCCTCTTTTGAGGAAGTATTGTAACAACAGTTTTTTTTTATATGAAACAGAATTTTTTTCCTGAGTTGAAAACTCTGTCTGTGAGTGAATTTAGTATTTTTCTCTGTGTTAAGGCCAAGGCAGTTTTATTTATTTTGGAATTTAGCAATATTCCAAAAGCGAGTGGCTGAGTGGTACAGACTTCCGGCCCAGGAGAGGGCTAGCTACTAAACTCAAAGCCAGACAGGGCGTTAGTGGGTTTGGCTTGACTAAATTGGACATAAATGATCCGGGTAGCATGGGTAGCGTGGCTAGAGATGGAGTGTAGATGGGCGAGGTAATGATGAGAGGGTCGAGTGTTATGAAGGGATATCTCAACGAAGAGAAGAGCACTGCAAAATCCATGGAAGGTGGGTGGTTCCACACGGGGATCTCGCAGTGATCCACCTGGACTGTTCCAAAGATGATATAATCTCAGGGGCAGTGATTCCATGGTTGTCAGGGCAGCGGTTGTGGCAAATCCTGATCCTTTTTCAGGAGAGACCCCATGTGCCTTTGTGAGTACGATAAGAGGTCCAAGCAATCCTAATCTTTCGAGCAATGAATCCTAATCTTTCAAAATCATAATCTTTCGAGCAATGAATCCTAATATTTCGAAATCCTAATCTTTCTAGCATAACGGTAATAGAGGCAGAGATGATTTCATTCTGCGGAGAGAGGTTGCCTCAGTTTTAGGTTCAAAATGTGAAAAAAAGGTTGGTGGTCACATTCTGAACCTAAATTCTGAAGTTAGAAATATGTTGTTGACATTTAGCTAGATGACCGTAGCATCATGGAGGTAGAACCGTGGCTTGTGCGGATGCAGCACCAAGAAAATGACGAACAACACGATCAATACAAACGCCAAAAGAACCTGCAAATATACCCCGAAGGGGAACTCTGCCCACCAGGGGCCATGGTGGTCGCAATATTTGTGTGTCACACATCCCTTTGTTGAATCCTGATACAAAAGTTTGACTGCAAATATGAACGCAAAATACGAAGAATAGCACTGTACATGGGTTTGAGCAAACGTAGAAAAGAAAAACTCTTGAAGGACAGATGGGACACAAGGTGTGAGATTACAGAAAAGATTCGAGCTAGGTCTACTTGAGGTAGCGAGAAAATGTATTAATATTTTACTGTAATAGTGGAAATGAAATATCAACGAACTTAGTTAATTATTGTATTAATCCATTTTTAATTGTTTATTCATACAGTTATTTAATTTTTGTTTTGGGAACATTAGTGAAAATTATATATATTATATTTTAAGAAAGTGGCATACTTACACACATCCCTCATACTCAAGTGTAGAATGAACCTCTCCAGTATAGAATGAACCTCTCCACTCAATTGTAGAATTTTTTTTATGTGAAAACTCTGTCTGAGAGTGAAATTTTAAATATCTCTCTGTGTTAAGGAAGGAAGTTTTATTGTTTTGGAATTCTGCAATATTCCAACATGGTATCGAAGCCAATCCAGGCTATTTGAAGGTCAAATAAGCTGAAGGAAAGGAGTTCTTTGTTGCAGCAGCTTCTCCAGCAGTGTGAAGGTTCAGACAAGAAGAATCCAAAGGTATTTCTCTATATAGTTTTGTGTTACTATTGCAGTACAGTTGGTTAATTTTAAAACACACAGTCAAGTGTTTTTGGATCATAGTTAAGAGTGTGGAATGGCTGGAGCCAACACTAGTTTGGGTATGGGAAATATCCATCTCCCACAATTTAATGGGAAAAATTATGACTACTGGTCAATAACTATGAGGGCATTATTTGTCTCCCAAGATTTATGGGAACTTGTTGAGGATGGCTTTGAAGAGCCAAAAGATGAAACAGAGTTCTTTGTTTTAACTCAAGCAGGAAGAGAACAGTTGAAGAACAATAAGAAGAAAGATGCCAAGGCTCTTTTCTTCTTGTATCAAGCAGTGCATGAGAGTGTGTTTCCAAGGATAGCAGCAGCTAAGAAATCCCAAGAAGCATGGGAAACTCTCAAGACAGCTTATCAGGGTATGGAGAAGGTGAAGACAGCAAAACTTCAGTTGCTGAGGAGAGACTTTGAGACTCTCTGTATGAAAGAGTCAGACACTATTGACTCATTCTTCACTCATGTGATTGGAATGGTTACACAAATTAGATCACATGGAGAAACTCTTGAAGACAAGAGGATTGTTGAAAAACTCTTGAGAAGTTTACCCTCAAGATTTGATGTGATTGTCACCACCATAGAGGAGACCAAGGATCTCACAAATTTTTCAGTGGATGAACTACATGCATCATTGATGACTCATGAACAGAGATTGGGTAGGAGTGAAAATTCATCTCTTGAACATGCTTTTAAGACCCAGATGTCTTTCGGAAGAGGAAGAGGGCAAGGCAAAGGAAGAGGAAGAGGCAGAAGCCAGAACAGAGGTGGAAGGAATAGTCCAGCAAATGCTCAAGGAAGGGGCAAGAATCCAAACCTGAAGATCAAGGCCAAGGCAAGCAGCTACAATGATTATGGTCACAGAATGCACAAGGACAAAGGTATGACAAATCCAATGTCCAATGTTACAATTGTAAGAAATATGGTCATTATGCTAATGAATGTAGAAAGAAGAAACGAGATATGAGAAGTGAAACTAGTGCAAATTTCACAAAAGAAAATAGCAAAAATCAAAGTAATTTGTTTTTTAGCTTGTAATATGGTCAAGAAAAATCTAAAGACTTATGGTTTCTAGACTCGATTGTAGTAACCATATGATTTCAGAAACTTAGCAATGTTTTCTATGTTAGATGAAAGTGTGCCACAAGTCACACTAGGAACCGATAGCAAAGTTTCGTTATGGGAAAAGGAGATGTAAATGTTTTAACAAGATTAGGTGCAAGGAAAACCATAGCAGTATGTTTATTATGTTCCGAGAATGAAGTGTAACCTCTTAAGTGTTGGACAAAGCCTTGTCCATAAGGGGTATAATGTTTTCTTTGATAATGATGTTTGTACCATCATGGATAAACCACCACAGAAATCTGTATTGCCGAAGTGAAGATGACAAGGAATAGGATGTTCCCTCTCGTAATGAGAGCACTTGAAGAATGGTGAAGAGAAAGCAGCTAGCAGTGTACAGGAGACTTTCCAAAGGCGAACCAAAGGATGATAATTGGTTATGGCACTTGAGATTTGGTCATCTCAACTTTGGAGGTCTTAATTTTTGAATAGAAAAAGGAATGGTAAGTGGTTTACCATTGATAGAGAAATCTAATCACTTTTTGTGAAGGTTGTATTCTTGGGAAACAACACAGAGAAAGTTTTCCTTCCGGAAAAGCATAAGGGCGAAAGCACCCTTAGAGATTGTCCACTCGTATATATGTGGACCGATGCAAACTCCATCACTTGTGAATGTACTCACTATATCTTAACATTCATAGATGATTTTACAAGAAAAAACTTGGGTTTACTTTTTTTGAAAATATAAAAGTGAAGTGTTTGGAAAAAATTTGCAATTTTAAAGCACTTGTTGAGAACCTAGAGTGGGTCGCATATCAAAGTCTTAAGGACTAATAGAGGAGGTGAGTATATATCTAAAGATTTTCTACGTTTTTGTAGAAAAAATGGTATTCATAAACGCTTTATACAACTAGATATACACTCGCAAAGAAATGGAGTGGCCGAAAGAAAGAACCTAAACCATAATGGACATGGCAGAGGAGTATGTTAAAGGCAAAGCACTTGCCTAATGATTATTGGGATGAAGCTCAGTACATTGCAGATGCATATATTTTGAACATGTGCCCTACAAAAGCAAGCTTATGAATAAAGTGCCGAAGAGGCATGGAGTGGTGCAAAGCAAAGTGTCACACATATGAAGGTTTTCGATGTGTGGCTTATGCACACATTCCGGATCAGCTAAGGAAGAAGTTGGACAGCAAGGGGGAGAAATGTATTTTCATTGGATACAGCGTGAGGAATCCAAGGCATACGATGTTATATAACCCATCCAAAGAAGAAGTTTCTTGTGAGCGTGGATGTTCACATATCATTGAAGAGGAAGGTTGGGATGGAAGCGATAGAGAAAACAAGTATAAACACCGTTTATCTCATGATGAGAATGATGATGAGGTGGCTGAAATACATCCCCAAACAGCGAAGCATCAACACCGCAAAGTACACCCTTGAGGAGAAATGACAAGGCTTCTCCAAGCGCACCACAAGGAGGAAATTCAAGTGCTTCTTCAAGTACTCTGTACACCCTACGAAAAAGGTAAGAAATTCAAGTTTGAAAGACATTTACGAACAAGATATAGCTAATGAAGGTATCAATTCTTTTTGTTTGCTTTATATTGTCATGTTGATGATCCCTGCTCATTTCAAGAAGCTACTCAAGGATAGGAAATGGATAGAAGCTATGGATGAGGAAATAAATGCCATAGAGAAGAACAAAACTTGGGATTTGGTTGAACTCCCAAAAGGTAAAAATGTCATAGGTGTTAAATGGGTCTACAAGACCAAGAGTAATGCCAAGGCAAGGCATAGAGAGACACAAGGCAAGGCTTGTTGTCAAAGGGTATAAGCAGGCATGGCATTGATTATGATGAGTCTTTCGCACCAACTGCTTTAATGGAAACCGTGGAGAGCAAGTTGTTGTCCATAGCAAAGACAAAATAAATGGAAATTTTACCAAATGGACGTGGAAGTCACATTCCCGAATGGAGTGTTAATGGAAGAGGTTTACATTGAACAACCTCTCAGCTATGAGAAGAAAGGCCAAGAGCACAAAGTATGCAAGTTGAAGAAGGCTCTTTATGGGTCAAGCAAGCGCCAAGAGCGTGGGTACAAAGAGGATAGATTCCTATCTACTGAAAATGGTTTTGAAAAGTGTGAGGGAGAACTCTACCTCTTACACTCAAAGAACAAGATGGTAAAATTTTTGATTGTAGTCTTGTATGTTGATGATGTTATTTTTTTACAGTAATGATGATTGCCTTATTGAACATTTCAAAACACCATGAAGGAAGAATTTGAAATGACCGATATGGGTTTGTTGAGATACTTCTGGGAATAGAAGTAGAACAAGATGAAGATGGGATTTTTATCTCACAAGCAAGGTATGTAGTAATGAAGTGCTTGAAAGATTTAACATGCAAGAGAGCAAAGCAGCGAATCACTCCCACGTAGGATGGGATTAAAACTTCACAGAGGACAAAGCAAAGAAGGATTTTGATCCTAGTTTGTACAAGAGCATAGTTGGTGCCTTTATGTATTTGACTCGCAACTAGGCCTGACATAATGCATGTTGTTAGTTTGATTTCCGATTCATGGAAAAGCCAAAGGATGCACATTGGCAAGCAAAGAAAAAGAATTTTGAGGTATGTTAAAGGTACTAAAAGGTTTGGTATTTTTTATACTACTTCGAACGTTCGTATTTAGTTGGATACACCGATAGTGATTGGGCCGGAAGTGTAGATGACTTTAAGAGCACCTCCGAGCTATGTTTTTCACATGGGTTCAGAGCCATTTCATGGGCTTCTAAGCAAATCTGCCAGTAGCGTTGTCTACAAATGGTGCAAATATGCATGCCACAAAAGAAAGCAGCGTGTCGAGCGCTTTCTGATGCGGAAAATGTTGAGAAGCTTATGTCAAGAACAGGGTAAAAGGGACAAGTGATATTTTGTGATCAATAGCTCACTATTGCATTGTCTAAAAATTATGTTTTTCATAAAAGAACAAAGCACATTGACACCAAGTTTCATTTCATACGAGAATTGGTAAGCAATGGCTGAGATTGTTTTGCAAAGACGTTGAGTAACGTAGGATCAGCCTTGCGTATATCCTCACAAAGCCACTAGCACGTAAAAACTTTGAATATTTTCAGAGATGCATGGGATATGCAAGAAAACCCAATAGCTGAAATTAAGGGGGAGTGTTGGAATTAATTCCAATCGCCCACAGAGACAAAGGGTGTGCGTGTCCGCGGGGTCGTGAAAGGTATGTAGGCGTAGGAATGAACCCCTCGAAATGCCGACGTATGTCGGGGCACATATAGTAATACGACCCACATATGGTATATGATATATAATGATCGCAGTGTCAAATATTGTTAACACGGTATTTTTATAGTTGGTTTTAACAAGTTTTAAAATGTTGTATGTTTTATTTTAATATATGCACATCATATATTAAAAAAAGTCGTGAAGTGTAATTTGTTTTTATTACACAAACAGTAAGTAAAAGAAAAGAAAAGACAAAGAGAATGTTTTATTACACAGAATGTTTTTTTTATAAAAGCACAAACAGCTGCGTGAAGATAAAAAGAACAATGTGCCACCAAACCCGCTTTTGCTATCAATGCGGATTGTAAGCTGTGCCGACAGAAAGTTAATGCACATAAAGATTTCAAGCGGTGATATTTTTTGTGGTTGAATGTCAATGAATGGCATTAAATGAAATGGATATTTGTTTTGTAATACATGTAATCGTAGTCTTTTGTAAAAAATGTTTTTTATATACACAATGTAGCCGTATTTAAAAACAGTAGAGACAAAGAGTTGTAATTTTTTTTAATTACACAGTAACATCGAGTGTTTTAAAATTACGTACATACACAAAGCAGTTGTTTGTTTTTTATTTTAGAAAAGCAGTATTTCTCCGTGTGAGACTAGAGAAGAGTGGTTTGGACACTGTATGTGAAGCAGGGCCCATATTTTTGTAATCTCCACAGTACGGAAAGTTATCAAATTTGTAACAACGGTTTTTTTTATATATGGAATATAAATTTTTCTGAATTTTTCTCTCGTGTTAAGGAAGGCAATTTTATTGTTCTCGAATTCTGAAAATTTAAATAGGGATACTGCTACGCTTGCCATATGCAAGTGGATGTAGTCGTATGTGGATACGAGTAGGAAAAAAGCAGATACTCATATATTAATAAGTAGTACATACATCACAATTTTGATATCTTTCCATCTACGTTCCACATATTCCACATTTTTTCTAGAGAAATTTCAGCGTTATGGAGTATCCACAAAATGTTGTGAGATCAATTACATCCTTACTATGAAAAAAACAATACAACTATGACAGTAATAAATTGCAAGAGATGCATCAAGATGGATCAAAAATAATCGATTATCGAAGATAGCAAGATGGATCAAATATGTATTGTTGCATAGCCCAGAGGGAATCGATCCACTCAATCCATTGGAATATCATTTAAAATTCTCCAGCTTTCTCGAAGCTTCCAAGTTGAGCAAGCAGCTGACCTTTGAACATGTTTTCGCTAAGATACAACCTTATCAAATTGGGAAGAGGGCTGAGTCCGCAAAATGCCTTCAAAATTATTGTAAGATAGATCTAGCTCCTGCAGGTTTATAAGATTGGCAAACGATGTGGGGATCGTCCCCTGACACGTTATTGGAATCTAAGTGCAAGACTCAAATTCTTTAGAATGCCCATTTCATATGGTATAACCCCTAATTAGATTATTAGTGGATGCATCAAATGCCTCCAACTTCAGCAGTCTAGTGCTCTCAAATTCTTCAGAATGCCCATTTCATATGGTATAAACCCAGTCATATTATTGGTGGATGCATCAAATGCCTCCAACTTCAGCAGTCTAGTGAAAAACCCTCTAGGATGGAGCCAGTCATCTCTGCAATGTTTTTTCAGATTCTCAATTTCCGGAGTAATCTTTACTTGCAATCTCGTAGTGTTGAAATACAAAATTCGTAGTCAGTCAGCTGTAATTGTCGATTTTGGGCAGTAGAGAGCCACTGAAAGAGTTGGAGTCTGCGTTGAACATATAGGAATTTGCATTCAAAAGTTGTGTACGATTTGACTTTTCTGATTGTGTGTTTACAGGTAGAAACAGAGGATCTCCGGAATACCAAGAAGAGAATTGTGTTGCCTTCCTTCGTAAATTATATCAACCTCTTCCCTGTCTCCATCGTACTAGCCATAGTATCTAAATTGAGGCAGTTCGCACAAGATTTGATATCTTCAAAATATTTCACGGATATCTATTTACTATATAGGAAAAATAAGAGTGGAGTTTTTTCGGCATCGCTATATGTAGGGCATTCACTTTATTGAAGCAAGAAAAACTTATATTATATACAGATAGGTAGGAAAACGGTATCAATGCAAATTGTATTTGATTCGATTGATTCAGTAAATAATTGAGATTATTTGTATCCACCAAAAGCGTAGTCAGGCTTATTAGGTTACCCAGTGCAACCTTTGAAAAAATAAGAAGTCATTCGAAATACAAAGGTGGACAAATCGCCCCCCTCTGTCTTTTTTGTCACACTAAAAAATATGGCAAATATTGAATTCAATGATTCACTTGTTTTTTCTTCAAATTGGTTGGATGCTAATATTATGATATATAATGAATAATATAAAAGAAAATTAACTAACTAGTTGAATCTCATGTTTAATATTTTTTTGACAAACCATGCGTGTATATATATATATTATCTTAATCTAACTAGGTAAATGAGTTATGTTTTTTTATTTTTTTATTTGAGGAAGTTAAACTATATTCTCAATTTGATTATGCTATTTTTTATATTGTAAAGTTAATCAATTAATAGGTGGAGATTGCACTTTCATATACCATGGAATTAGTCAATTTAATTGTTTTTTTTATTAATTGGTGTTGTATTCCCTTTTGAAAAGTTGATAATATCAATTGCTACTTATGATATTTGTCACATTCTCTCTATTGACCTCTTGAATTTATATTTTTATCTTCAAGTTTTGCATTATTTTTCTTTCCTTGGAATAATCTTTCATAGCCCTTGATCATTAGCAACACATATTATTGTTCATCAATTTGCATTTTAGAATTTTTATTTATTTATAAAATTTGTGTTTTTTTAAATTTAATTAGTTAACTATTTCTTACTCTTATGGCTTTTTCCTTCCAAAATAATGATGTGTTAGTCTATGGCCTTTGGCTTTCAAAAATATTGATGAACGACTACCACTTGATCTTTAGTTTGCCCAAATATAATTCATATAATAATAATAATGATATTCGTTTTCAATTGTTTTTCAAGCAACAATTAAATTAAAGTGATTGTAGTGGTAAGTCATAGTTATTGTTGAGGTAAACAATGGTTAGGTCAAATAATAAATCATTGGATTTTGATAAATCATGAGAAATTAATTAGCTATCGCTACCTCTTATGGAAATGGTCATAGATGAATGACTTACTTAACGCAGCTTGAATCCCAAAAAATGATATATAATATAATGCACTACTAAAACCCCTCAATACTTAAATACAAAGAGTGAAGGGAGCTCTACATGAATGGTTCATGAGGCACAATACTTGCTAAAGTTTTGCAAATGGGGTAGCAATCTAAGTAGGCTTGATTGTGGGGAAAACTCCACAGCTAAGCGCGCTTGAGCCAAAGGCGATCCGGGATGGGTGACCTCCCGGAAGTCCCGGTTATCGGGTGCAAGTCTCGAAAGTGATGATTGATGCTATGAGCATCACCGCATGCAAAATCATGAGAAATTAGTTAGTTACGACTACTCTCTCATGGAAATGGAGAGCATCACCCGATCCAAAATCAAGAGAAATTAGTCACTTACGACTACCTCTCGTGGAAATGGTCATAGATGAATGAATTTGGTTTTTAAACATAATGTTTAATAGTCACCCTTGCCCACTTCTATCGCGTGTATTGTTCCAAAAAAATTATTTTAGTAATATTACAAAAAAAAATTATTCATTTTTTTCAACTAAATATGTGAAAATGATTTGTTAGCTAGATTATAATTTAATTGGTTGAAAATTATTGTGATAATATTTAATTGTAATTAATTTTACTAGCAAAAAAAAATAATCACATTTTTTAAAAAATTTGTAATTTATATTTTAATTAGAACTTCTATTGAAGGCTTTGTGAAAGTGATTTGCTAACTAAATTATAATTTAATTGGTTGAAAATTAGTGTGATAATATTTAATTGTGATTAATTTTATTGGCAAAAAGAAATAATCACATTTTTTAAAAATTTGTAATTTATATTTTAATTAGAATTTCTATTGAAGGCTTTGGTAGATTTTATTTGCATGCATGCATTAGGGTATGTTCTTGGTGAGATGGTCTCCCCAAATCTTTCATTCCTTAGGTGTACCTTTTACACCTTTCATTCCTTTGGTGTACCTTTACACTTTTAGAAGCAATTGCTAATTTATTTCTCTTCCATTTATTACTCTCCCATATAACACAAAAGATAACAATGAATATCTAATAGGAAAAATGATTTTGGAAATCCCAAATAGTATGTGGTAGCCTCGATACTTAACCAAAACGTTAATGTTTCCACAGATGATACATAATGTAGTTGAGAACTTCCGGGGATTCTATGTAATATGATTGAATGGTGGAAGAGTGCAGATCTTGAAGGTATAAATAAGATAGATTCTACAAATGATACATAATGTAGTTGAGAACTTCCGGGATTCTCTGTAATATGATTAAATAGTGTAAGAGTGCAAATCTTGAAGGTATAAATAAAATAGATTCTAGCCACTAAAAATTAGTCATTAGAGAGATAATAAAAAATGATTAAATAAATTAAAATGATTAAAGGAAATAAAAAATTAACTCATAATGATTAAAAATAATTAAATAAATTGAAATAATTAATTAATTATTATTATAACTAATTTTATAGCTTAAATAATTTGAATTATTCGTTAAAGTAAGATATATATATATATATATATATATATATATATATATATATATATATTAGATTTAATTTTATTTAATAATTTAAATTAATTTAAATTTATTAAGAGGTAAATTCAAAAAATAAGATTAAATTTGTTGATAAGATATAGGAATGATAAGATTAAAAAATAAAACTATAAATTTCACTAGATGTTGCAAAGGAAATTCGTAAGGTATAAATTCAAGAAGCATCAGTGACATATAAAAAATTCATTGAAGTTAAAAATTAGTAAACAAAATGCCATTCAAAGTATAGGAAATCACTTACATTATGCCAAATTGATAAATTCTATAACGCATTTGAAACAAGACTAAGGGTTGATAGGTTATATAACACATTTCAAACAAGACTAAGGGTGGTCAACTTGCAATCCTAATGTACCCTCTCTACAATGATGCTTGCTACAATTTCCAAATGCACATCAATACCAATCCAAGAACTACTATTGAGTAAAGCTAGGCCATTTTAACCAAACTGGATGATGCAACTCGTGCCTCAACCGTACTTGATGTAAGTGTGATGTGAATGTGAGGATAATATGATGAACAAACTATTAATGTAATTCATTATCAAGTCAAGTAGTATTAATAAGATGTAAGAGGTTGTTTTCCCACTTTGTGAGTGTGATGTGAATGTGAGGAGAATATGACGAACAAACTATTAATTTAATTCATTATCAAGTCGATAGGTATTAATAAGATGTAAGAGGTTGTTTTCCCACTTTTAATTTCTCTAGTGAATACGAAATATGCCTCGTTTTGATGGTCTAGATGAGAGTTCATATTGTTTATTTTTTCTTCCTTCAATTATGAATATCTATGTGCTCTTGCACAAATTTACAAAGGACTAACTAGAGGGCCACCATGGCACAATCGAAGGTTCGAACAAACTTTGGCATCTAATAACAGTATACTCATTAATTGCCATATGTCGTTCCTTGCTAAGTGGTTAGCCCTCGGTATTGCACCAAGAGTGTCGCAACTCCAAAGGGTTGCCCTACTTTACTTTATCAACCTGGGGTTAGTACAAACTTTGAGGTGACAAGCATATATACACAACAGATGCATTTTTTTCATGTCATCCTCTTCCGCTTTAAGAAAGGGTGCTATTTTTAAGGGTTCTCGTGAAGTTTGTCACACTTCAATGAAACTAAACTAAATTGCATAAAGGAAATGACAAAAGGAAACTAAATTAAATCACTCGGAAGAAATGATAGAAATGAAACTAATTTAATTTGTAGAAAAGGAAATGACAGTAAAAGAAACTAAACTATATTGCTAAAAAAAATGGCGTAAAGGAAACTAATTCTAAACCACACTTAACTTGGCCAATCGCTAAATGCACTCTATTTATCCTATGGTCTATATATCATGCTTCTATTCATACAACTAAGCTATCCATGACTTAATTCTAATTAAAAAAAGTGTTGCTTGGAGGAAAGAAAAGGGCTAAAGAGGCTAATGGAGGGCTTAATGCATAAAATGAGGCTTAGAAGTGGAAAGCGGGGTTAAAACCTTAGAAAACCTTAGAATATGACGCAAATGGCTTTGGAGCTAAAGAGCTCAAAAGTGTGATGACAGAATGCGATGGTCGAAAAAAAGTTGCGATGTGCGATGTCGCAATCACAACTTCACAAGTTTAAATGGATAACGATGAAGGATTTCACTGAATGAACTAAATGGTGCGTAGTGTGAAGAGTGACGTGATGGTCGCGAATCACAATATCGCAAGTTTACAAGGATAGCGATAAGGATTAACTGGAATAAACTAGATTGTGCAAAGTGCGATTTGTAATGTGGTAAAGGTTGTGGGCTGCGATTTGCAATGTGGTAAGTTCTCGCAAGAGGCGATTTGCGATGGGGATGGCGTGGCGGTGAAAAGAAAAAAGGGAAAAGTTGCATGGGCTACGATGTACGATAGGATAAGAACTGCGGGATGCGATTTGCAATTTGGTAAGTTCCGCGAGATGTGATGTGCATGGGGATGACGTGGCGATGAAAGGAAAAAGGTAAAAGTTGCGATTTGCGATACTCGATGTCGCAATATCGCGATCGCAAAGAACAACAAGAAGTGCTAAGGGTAAAAAGGTAAGCGATGCGAGTGTGATTTGCGATTTCATAGTATCTCAATCGCAAAGAATGGACAACAAGTGTTAGGGGTAAATGTTAAATGTTGTGATTGCGAAGTGCGACGTATGCATGGGCGGAGTCTTGAGGAGCAATGACAGAATTCTGGGTTTTCGATGGTTCCGTATGGTTTTTCACGTGTTTTTCGTAAAAAGGGTAAGGCGACCGTCACCGATAGAAACAAAGGGATAAGGCAAAGTTGAAGGTTTTAAGCACTTTTAGGGAAAGAGATGGGTGCAACATTTAAACAAAAGGAAAAGGAGGGGAATGGAGTCGTAAAAAACAATGTTTAAGCTATGAAGATGGAGATGGAAAATGAAGCAGTGAAGCGCCACAAAGTCTGCTCTAGGGTGTTGACATTAGTTCCGGCAAACAAACCCGTGGATTCATGCACAGGAAACGTAAAATAATGTGTGATAAAACAATGAACAAAAAGCGCTTTTTGGGTTTGTAGGGAAGGTCCGCCCTACTTGAACTCTATTGACAGAGATGAGTAGGGGGAGTCTTGACCACATTTTTTGGATTTTTTTCCTCTATTTCACTATGCATAAGCAATTAAAACTACAACAACACAAAAACTAAATAGCAATGAAACTTATCGAAGTAGATCTAACTTAAATGGAAGAAGCAAACTAACTAAATGACATGAAAGAAAATAATGGAAATAGTAGAGAAGTCGAGGCACATGGGTTGGGCCCCTAGCCCATGAGCCCAACTCTCTCGGAACTATATCAATAAAATGGCATCTCTCTATTCATTGCATACAAAAAAAATAGTTTGTTACATCCATAAAATTTTTAACGTAGCCTAATGGATTTTCAGCTAAAATTCGAATCCAATGGAATGGAATGGAAGTTGACCCTAATTAGCTCTTGATCAGCCTTTATTTATCCTCAAGGGCGCCTACCAACAGCTCCCCTAAAAACATAGTGATTGAGTCCACTTTAACTCCAAGTAAACCATCGATTGAGTGCTTGGTCGCCTTTGATAGTTAAGGAGGGTGGACAACCCCCTTGAATCTCTCCAAGATTTCTCCCTAATTTCTTGACATTGTGCTCATTTATGCTCCAATATTGATCTTCTAGTGGCAGGGAGAAAGTCCCTAAATCATCGCCTTCTCCAAATCACGTAATCCGCTTCAATATTCTCACAATATTCTACAAAAATAACCAATATTAGGCACAAATATGCAATTACCTTTAAACCTTCCTAAGAAAATATTAAAGCATAAGAAAACACTATTAAGTGCATAAGGAGAGATTTAATATATCCTTTTATGTGCATAAGAGAGGTAGATGGGCCTAAGAAAGGTTAGATGGGCCTTAATTTATGTCTAATTTAGAGGCCCATCACAGAGTACATAGCAAGTGAATCGTTTTTGGTCTTACACAAATTATTCTTATCCCATAACGTTGTCCTAACAACTAGTACACCATCACCTGGAAATTACCAAAAAATAGAGAACAAATAGAAAATCAAATCAAAGGGCTCTTCAAGAAGCCAATAATATTAGGGACAAAAGTTCATTATGTAGAGTACTTTTGAACTATTGTGAAGTTGGGGTACAAATTATGAAGTGGATAACTATCCATGGGTGGTAAAGCTCTTTGCTTACAACCTTTTAAGAGTTTCTTCCTTTGGATTGATGCTTTTCCACTCTCATGGGTGTCCCTAAATTGATTGTATGTTGATGTCCAATAGATAAATTTGTGTATAAATTTCCCTTGAGGTGCCTATATGCACTAAAGAATGAGGGTAAATCCTCAATAAAATTAACGCATTTAGTTGTTAACACAAAAGGTTGGTTTCCATCTATATTTTAGATTCACATAGCAACAAAATCTCTTGAAAACATTGATATGCATTATTGCCAGCAAGGCAAGACTTGAATAATTTAATTAACGTCTAGTGATAGTGAACTATTTATGGCGAAGGAGCATAGCTTATAGCGTCTACAGAGCTTTATATATAATGAAAATTTATGTGGCAATGGCTCAAGCCGACACCGCAAAAACGAACACTCACTCAAGTAGCACATGACTCGTACATAAGACCCCTATCACCACACTTATGTTTAACTCGCTCGCAGTGCTGTCGCTATGCATGGGCCAATATGAAGTGAATGGTTGCTTTCTCATGCATGGGCCAATACGAAGTGAATGGATATGAGGGGATGAAATAAAATTATGAATCAACTTTGCTTCAACCTGCTGGCTTGTTCTCTCTCTTATGGAATCTAGCTAGTTCTGGGGACTTCTTAGCCACAATTGTTGGAGCTTTGTTAAAATTATATGAATGCATTTTACTTGGTAAATGTGATGGAAATCCCAATAATGTGAGTCAATTTCCATCTTAATTGACAAATACACAAGTCCTAATGTGTTCTCAATCTTAAATCATGAGCGATGAAAACATTCTATTCTTTATCCAAACAATTCTCCAAACCTATAAATTTTATTATTAAGATATAAAAATTAACAATTCTCCTCTTTTTTTTAATGTACCTAAATAAATTCAAAATGAATTAAAAGATAAAAATATATATTTTTATTTTTTTATTATAATAAAAACATATAGAAAATAATAGCCTTTAATTAATATAAGGATGAATTAAATAATACTTTATAAATTTTAATATTATTAATAAATATTTGTAGATAAAGATAATGATTTTTAACTAATATAATGATTAATTAATATAATTAGTATCATTATAGCTACCTCATTTTTTTTTCTTTTTAAATAAATTTTTTTATATAGTTAATTTATATATTATAGTATGATATATTAAAAAAATATTTATCTTATTACATATTTATAACAACTTTTCAAAATCTTTTTGTTAGTCCATTCACTTCCTATCTCATATCTACAATACATTGACGTTATTTTTCAAAATTTAAAACCTTTTTTATAATTAAACATAATAAAATATTGATTCTTTATAAAAATAATAAGATATTGATTTCTGAACAGAATTTTTTCAAATTTTAAAACTCTTTTTATAGTTAAACATAATAAAATATTGATTCTTTATAAAAATAATAAGATATTGATTTCTGAACTGAATCGAGGCTTCTCGGAAGAGGGAGATCTGTTTAGAGATTCTTTGAGCCATCATCATTTGAGATTTTTTATAATCAATGTGATTCAGAAAAAATATCTTCTCAAAAAAAATCTCTAAAAACCAAAATCAGACCCAATACTTACACTTACACATACACATGTAAGGTGCTGAATAATAAACTATAAAAAATAAACCAAAACATGATCTTTTAAAAGTCTCCTCTGCTAAAATAAACTCAGTACCAAAAAAAATTATTATACCTGCACCAGCACTTGGTGAAACTCAAGCTTTTGTCCTTATCAAAACACTGAAAGGCATTGTACAAACGATCTTGCTAGTCCGTTCTGTTCATGTGCACTGTGGGAGTGATAAACTCCAGTTAATCAATTGTCCTATTTCTATCTACATATTCCCGTGTATCAAACTGAATTTTGGTCTCTTTGCTGGCTTTCTTGGCTCTCTGGACCATCAAGCAAGTGTGAATACTGTTGAAATGGTCTTAGAATCTACTGCAAGTGAGCAAGCTTTTTTTTTCAAAAGAAAAAAAATGCTGTTTTATATATTAAGATATGCAAAACAGTACATATTACATGTTGATAATGCAATCAGATACAATATATGATGCCCCATATATACCGGTAGAAAGAAACCGACGAAGGCAAAAAGATTATGATGTGTCCACAAATTATGTCAAAAAGTTTGGCACCATAAAAATGCCACTACTTAATTCTAGGAACCAGAGTAAACCTGTGGAAAAACCGGCTCATATACCTCATCCGAGGGATACATCCAGGGAAGGGAGTACGTGAGGGAAAACAGCCTCGCTTGCATATTATGTTCATCCAAAAATTGGCACGCTTGCACCTGAAAAGAAAACAAATATAAAATCTGGCCTGCCTGCAGGAGGAGGATATCTAGGTCGAGATGGCCCCCAGAATTTGCCATAGCAGCAAACGGACCTCTTATATAGAAGGGGAGAATGTATGTCATTTGGAGGCCCCAGGCGGGTCGCCAGCACCAAGCACCCTGTGATCAACTGCAGAATAAATTGGTACCTCCCTGAGGTCAAGAAGTTCATCCCGGAAAAGGGATTTTGTTTTTGGCCTCCCTCTGAAGTGTCTGGATGCAGTTTTTGATTTTTTCCTCATCGTAATATTGCACCCTGAAGTTGGCGAGATGACAATATCAGGGTCCCTAGGGATGTTATCAAAAATTGTGAGGGCAGCCAAATCAAGGTTTGGGTTATTTAATAGGGATTCAATATCACATCCAACAGAATTTATTGGGGAGTCTGAAAGGTCCACATTCTCATTATGTGGAGAGGGAGGAGAGGGGGGAGGCATGGATGGGGGAGGAGGCATGGAGGGGGAGGGATGTAATGGATCACGGGTGGGGCAGGATTGATGGTTTTCAACAAGAGCAGTAGTGACATTAAGTGAGTCCGATAAGACCACATTCTCGATATGATGTGGGGAGGGGGAAGGGGATGCATTTTCAAGGGGCGGCATGGATGGAGAGGTGTATAATGGTGCAGAGCTGAGGCGGATTTGATGGTGGACAGCAGAAACAGTAGGGACATAAGGCATTTTATGCTCCATAATGATAGTGGATCCAAGGTTTGTTTCGGCTTCTAAAAGATTGGGCGAACCGGTATTCACCGTGGAAGTAAAAACATTTATGTCTTTAGCATCAAATGGCGTCGAACGTAGTTCAGATTCATCAGGCGGGGTAAAAACCTTGTGTGGTGGAGATAATTCCTCACAATGTGCACTATCTTTTGCAGAGGAATGAAAACTAGAAGCCAGAAAGGGAGGAATACCTGTAAGGGAGACATTTCGTTGTGCATTTGGAGTGAGCTCCCTTTGAGCAGCAACAGACCTTTGTTTGCCCCGACCGGGCCCCCAATGCCGCCGGGGGCAGCTGTCCTTCAGATGGCCAGTGTTGTGACAAAACAAGCAGCGAAAAGGAATGCCCCAATAATCCACCCTTTGCCTGTGTCTTCTCGGACCCCAAACAAGATCAACATCCCCGGGCAAGCCCCCAGAGAAGTCCAATTCGACTAATAACCACGCAATGCGTTTGTCGCTGGCATCAAGCATGCTAGAGTCGATGTATTTCGTACATCCTATGGAATTTCCAATGGCCCTTATTGCCTTATCTGTCCAGAACTCCAGCGGAAGGCCCGGGAGCTTTACCCACACCGTCCTTTTCTTAGGGGCCTCCATAATTGGATTAAAACCAAGGTACCATGGCAGAAGTTGTAAGAAGCTCTTTCCACGTACCCATGGCTTGTCAACAATCAAGGCCACATCTTTTTCGTTCTTAAGGTGAATGTTGTACCAATTATTAAGGAGCAAGCTGACTTTCAGAGCATATCCCACCATGGGGCTCCATACTTTCTCCGCCCATTCTATCATATCTATCTCTTGTCCATTGGCAAACATCCAACGACAGATTAATGCACATTTCTGCAAACTAATGACCCGCCCACATAGATCCTCATGATCCAACATCACTTCTTTGACATCCGTAGCAGGCTTGTAGTGGGAAAGACGATTTTTTCCCTGTTTGTGCCTGCCTCTGCAGGACGAACCAGCCTTGGGCCCATTCAAAATCCCCCCACCAGGATTTACCTGCCGATTCTCATGGAAATCAGGGGGCGCAAAGATGGACTGTGCAATAATTGAAGTGTCCAGATCGAAATCCTTTTGCTGTGATTGATCCGCGTCCCTCGTGGCAGCATTCTTTTTGCAATCTTCATTAGTGTTTATCTTATCCCCCAAATTGCTGGTAATAGCACTGCAAATATTCAAATCATCAATCGCAGGAACAGATGAAACCTCTTCCGGGCCTTTGTTAATGCACGGAGCATGCGAAACATTTTCGAGCAGGATGGTTTGGTATCCGTTGGAAATGGCCCCCATAGCACCTGTACAGGCCCCAAATCAGCCCGAAACATAGGATCTGTAACGAGATTAATTGTAATACTGTCGGAATGCAGCCATTTCCATAGAAAAACTATAGCCAGTCTATATCAGAACTATAATAATGATATCAGGAAGTCTGACAGTGGAAAGTCTGTACTCTAGATCAGAACCCGATCCCAATTAGCAAACCTTCCCTTAATGGCAGCCGTCTCTGGTCCTTTTTTTAAATAACAGTCGGCGATATTATCGACGGCAAGTTATAAAATATCAAAAGCTGACAACGATATCATCTACAATATTAAAAAATCCTACACCATAAACGGACATCTACGAAGATCCAAATATCAACACCTAACCTCCATAAATAGGTGCCCAGAGAATAAAAGCTGAAAGAGGACCGGTCAAATCATGCGTCAAATCACCCAAAAATTGAAATTAGCCTGAAAAAGAGGGTCGAAAAACGACGGGGAAGGTCGCCGGAAAAACCAGACCAGAATGCCGCTGTATCCCTAAAGGTGGCAGCGACAGCAGCAATGGCCTCACCACCACGCATATCATCAGCCAGACCATCCAGCTACAAATTCATTTGTATCCGAAGATGATACCAGAGATGATGGATGTTTATATAGCCAGGAATCCTCAAAACTAAACATCCGACTTGTACTCATTGATAGAAACAGAGACCACCTCCTTTAATTGCCTGCAGCCGCACCAGTCCTGTAGAGACTTCTCTTCTCGTTCCACGGGAAGACCACCGATATATTCTATCTACTCAACTAAGAGTCTGAGCTTCAACCTCTCCAATGGAAACTATATCCTTTGTATTCCAGCTAGCATGAATCCCCCAGTGGATGGGTAGGAATGATTGAATCTTCTTGGATACCCAATGGCCTTCTGTGCACCCCCCCTTGAAGATTCAAAGCACAATTGAGCTGGGGCTATACCAGAACTAATCAGGTTTCACGGGCCATTTATGAAACCTGAACTTATACCCTTCATTTATGAAACCTGAACTTATACCCTTCAGAGAAAAGAGCAATATCTCACCAAAACGCTCAGAATCTTCCCCTGTAGCCTCCGTTCCTTACATATACTCTTCAATGGCGGACCTGGAAAACCCAAATCGTTCCTTCGTGTACTATGCCTTTATCTCTGAAAATAAACCCAAAAAACCCTATATGCGAACTCCTTCGTCCAGGTCACCACATCTCATATGGCTCTGCTCCCCATGGCTGCTCTTGATGCAGGCGGTTGCCTTCCTCCTTGCACATGGGAGCTACGAGAACAGCTCCATTCCAAAACGTAGGTTCCTTTCTGTGCAGCAGAAGCCCAACTGCACCGCCCATGGATTCTATGGATTCTCCATCACACTTCTATCTATTCTCACAGAAGACAATCCTGCTGCTTTAACTTCTCCAAAGACCAGAAGGATGAAGACACATAGTCATCTGGAACGATTTCTTATTAAAACTTCCTTTCTCACTGGTTGGGTTTTAATGCTGGTGCTTTAATAGCATCCTGATGATTAACAAGAGATTTTATGCTTTTTTATATGCTGCGATTTTAAGATTTCAGATGCTGCTTGTGGACATTTCAGAAACTGTGTATGCAGTTTCCTTATGATTTTTTGTTGTAACGATAGGGATATTATCATGGATATACGCTGATGTCGCACCGTGCCATCTTTGGGGGTGGTGTGATGACATTATTTTATGTTTTCATGTACGGTTTATATATATATATATCTCGTTTTTTTTTTTTTTTTTTTTCTGAAAATCAGAGTGTATAGTGCAATGGATTAATTGTGGAACATAATTTTTAGTAAAAAGTTGATTTTTTTAAAATAATTATTTAGATGTTAATTAATATACTTTAAACTTTTATTTGGATTCTGACTTGTTGCTTTAATAATTATTTAGATGTAATTAGTATATTTCAAAAGAAATACTTTGCTTGAAATTGAATTAGTAGAATACAATAGTTTGGAAAAGTTGTGTGAGTATACAATGCAATGGGTTAATTGTGGAACATAATTTTTAGTAGAAAGTTGACGTTTTTTTTAATAATTATGTAGATGTTAATTAGTATATTTCAAGTTCTCATTCTGGCTCGTTGCTTTAATAATTATTTAGATGTTAATTAGTATATTTCAAACTTTCATTTTGACTTTTGGTTTATTGTTTTATGAGATAATGTGTTTGAACTAGGAATTCAAATATTTTTAAAATAATTATCATAATTAAGATAATTTTCTAAAACATTAATAAATTTGAAAATACTATTCCATAATTATTAAAAGAAAATACTATTTAAAAACAAACTATAAACCTAGAAAAAATTACAACCATCTTACTCAGCATAATTTTTTCTATGTTTATAGTTTGTTTTTAAATAGTATTTTTTTTTTTTAACAATTATGGAATAGTATTTTCAAATTTATTAATGTTTTAGAAAATTATCCTAATCATGCTAATTATCTTAAACATATTTGAATTCTTGTTATTTATTTTGATCTACTAATTAAAAACCAGCATTTTTTGTTCAAACACATTATCTCATAAAACAACAAACCAAAAGCCAAAATTTTTTGTTCAAACACATTATCTCATAAAACAACAAACCAAAAGCCAAAATGAAAGTTTAAAATATACTAATTAACATATAAATAAGTATTAAAACAACAAGCCGGAATGAAAATTTGAAGTACAGTAATTAACATCTAAATAATTGTCCGGAGGCATTAAAGACCATTCAAATGTTTAAAACATAGGTGATTTCTCTTAGAAATTTTCAGTTAACAGAAAACAATTTCAGGAGAAATATGTTAACAAGAATGCTGAATCCTTGGTTCTGCTACATATTTACCACTGGGTTAAAGATGGAAAGTTGAGCACTGATGAGGAATCATCCACTGGATCAGATGTAGTATCAAGGCTAGCGGCCGTGGAGCACTACATGAAAGCTGGAAAGTTAAACGTGGACAAGGGAGCATGCAATGAATCGAACGTGGAGAAAGTCACACATCAATGCGGGGATTCTGTTCTGTTCGATGATGCCATGGCACAGAATTATTCATCAGCAACCAAGAGAAAACTTGCGGGTGACAGATTACTTGTTATCAAAGGGAAGTGAACTCTATAATCTATGTCTAAGGTGTTTCAGAATCAAATCTGGAGTTAGTTATAATTGATTACTGCTTATTGTATGGATGAAGTTGCCTCTGCGAATATCATGAACTGTGCAGTTAGTTATAATCGATTACTGCTTATTGTAAGGATGAAGTTGCCTCTGTGAATATCATGAACTATACTGGATGGTAGGAACACTGCTAGAGTGGAATTTTTGAAATCTTATATTTGTAAGTTGTAAAAGTAGTTTTCTGGGCCAAAGAGAGATTTGCATTGAAAATTTAAAAAAAAAAAAAATTTTAAGTTTGGTAGTTTCTGTTGGACACCTAATCCTCTATGGGTAGGTGTGGAAGGCGAACAGTCACAAATGGAGTCCAAGTGACCTTGGAATGTGGAATCCAAAAGTCACATCAATGTAATATAAATGAACATCTATGAGTAATAGAATGGAAACTCACCCCTATCTTTCCTATGTGTGTGTTTACTTTCTCATCCACCATGCCTGTGCTTTTTTGTGGATTTCTAAATCATTGGTTAGTTGTGCATTTAGTTGTTAGGATTTCTGCTTTTCCATCTACTATTCTGCTGTCGTTCTCAGCTTGGCCTGCAAAATGATCCTCCTCACTATGCACCTACTCTAACGCTCACTCTAACACTCTGAAATCTTCCAATACTCATGCCTTTCCATTGGCCCCAACGTTATTCCTTACGCATCTGACATTTTTATACCACTGACGAGCTCCATTCAGTGTCAGACTCCTTCAGTCCCTGGCGAAATCCCTCTCCAATTAGAGGAAACTCCATGTCGCTTGGCAGAGAATCTGCATATCTACTCCTCGGACCTGCCACCGCTCCAACTGTCCTCGCAACCTTCAAACGTTTCCTCCATTTCCTCCCTGTGCAGCACGCTCCCGGCTCCCACAACTCCGTATTGCACAATTGACTATGCGCAATTCCCTGTTTCTCCTTCCACCAGTCACCGGTCACAGAGCTCCTCCATACATAGCGCTTCCCAACTTTGTCATACCTCGGCACCTGCAGTGCTAGGTCGTTGATATATTAAGGAAAAGGTGGGGCTCAACAACTACATTATACACTATGAGATTCTGAAGCCCTCAAATCACAGTCGGCCTTCCTCCCTTCACTCTCGACATCCCTCTCTGTAGCTCGCAATCCTCACCATGGAAAAGTTGGTGGGTTCCTCACCACTGTGGCATCGCTCCTTCCGTGACCTCTAACTAACATTTCGTTAATGTGATGGGACAGAACGTGGAATCCTCCCTCACACAACATTGACCTCCTCCACCTCTTGTTCACTACCTCTCCTCGACATAGGCCCGACTCCTCAACTTCTCCTGGGCAGTGAAATACTACACTCCTCCACAGGACTTATGGTCTCTCTTCGCGCAACAACCTCTCCACACCTCCGTGTTTATACCTCTCAGCCATCGCCCATGCTGCCATCGGCCTCTCCACTCCGCTGCCATCGCCCACGCTGCCACCGGCCTCTCCACTGCTCCTCATACGGCATAGCGCTCCATTTGCGTCAGGCCTCCATACACTCCACTCACCTCCCTCTGCTACGCTGCCTCACCTCCTCTTCCCAAGGTATCCAGAAAGGATATATTTCAAAGAACCAATGAACATAAATATGAGGGTAGCAAAGATGACCATGAAAATAGCCATGTACTGGTACTCGGTGAATAAAAATGAGTTCGCTCCTTCAGAGATGGCGTTCTAGATCTCAACGCATTCATTGAAAACATTGTGATCGTTCAACCCCTCCTCTTCTTCAATCAATTGCTCATAGTAGCCATTCTTGTTGTTATTGTTAGGGGCGTGTGAGTGGTCATGTGACACCTTAATGCGAGACACCAGCACCCACTGAATCAGAGTGAACCAGATACCCACAACGACAACCACCGAAATTAAGATCTCTGTCAGGGTTTCGGAGAGAAGAGCGCCCCCCATTGTTAGAGACCTTAAATAAAACGCAGGGCAGATGAATTTGCAATACCACCGCCTTCTGCACGTTGAACATTGATAGCGCTGGTGTGGTTGTGTAAATACCACCACTCCAACTCCCACGGCCTCGGTGGTCTCTCCTTCTGAGTATTGCCCCAGATTATCTGAACTGCTATGAAGAGCATATTAAGTTGTGAGTAGTGGACCCATATTTCATGAAGTTCTTAAATGCTGCGTATATAAACTTTGATTTTTTTATAGAGGACGTATAGTGGCATATTTCATGACTCATAATGAAGTTTTATATATACCTTTTTGAAGACCATAAAGTGAATGAGTGGAGAAACGAATATCACATGTAGTAATATGATGTGGCCTCACATATACATGTTGATGTTTCATATACGGTTTGAAGAGTGATATTATATTGTGGTATATTGTGTGAGTGGTAATATTATATAGTGGAGAGCTTTTATATGTACAATAAAGGGTGAATTTTTTTTTTCGAAAGCAGATAATTTTCTTTGATGATGCATTCTCTCTCATATCTATTATGGGAGTAGTTTTCTCTCGCAAAGAGAACTTCCTTGAAGTGGTTTTGGAAAATCAGCATTCATCTCTTGTGATATAGAAGTGGTTTGGACAATAACTTGTTTTTGTTTTTCATATCGAGATTTGACATTGCACTTATATTTTGTGCTGGCAGTAGCTATTCCATAAGTTTTGTTGGGAGTGAAGGTACTTCATTTGGGTTAACCAATATTCTTCAATTAGAAAATGGTAGATGGCATATTAGAATTACTAAACAATATTATATTTTCTATAGTTGATGACACAATCAAAATCAGAAAAACCACCCTTTTTGACATTAAGACCTGTCTGCAAAATGCACATAAGAAGATTGATTTTTTGCAGCTTGAATCTCAGCTATAGCAAGAAGAATTATAGCAGTGGAGTCATCATTCTGAACTTGTTTCTATTCAGAAAATTGAAACAGACTCCCATCAGCAGCAAGAATATAAAGTTGAGGTTGGTCCACATTCAGTACCCATTTCAGGAGCAGATGTGCAAAAAGATGCAGACATCTAGCCAGCACCTCCCAAGCCCATCATCAGACCTTGTCCACAACAAGCACATAATTGGTCTTGAATATGATAAGGAGTTGTCATTTCATATTCCGGACTACTCCAAGCCCATCAAATTTCAGAGTGCCAGATTACTTCATGACAGTTCACATTCAGCTGTTCCAAATCCCGCTCCACTTCCACAACAACAACAGATTGTAAAATGCCAACACCATGATCGAGTTGGCCATATGAAATATCATTTTTTTGATCTTCACCCATGCAAGCATTGTGGTCGCCACATCCATTCTTCACGCAGATGCTTCAAAAACAAGCCTCTTGCAGGAACAAAGATTTATCTTGGATGGATCGTTTCTTGGCAATGGGCATCAACGACAAAGAAGATGTTTAAGTCACATGTCAGAACTTGTTCTAGAATATTGAACAATCTTGAAGTTGATTTTTCGCCATCATCTCACCTTGTACCTGACAGGGGTGAAAATGGTGGTCATCTATAAGCTTCGAAGCCACATCAAGCGTGCCTAAGCCACAATCTCTCATTCCAGATTCAGAGTTGTAGCCAGAGACACGACAGTTCAAGTGAGCGTGAGCGACAACCTGTCATTCCAGATTCAGAGTTGTAGCCAGAGACACGGATGCCCATGAGCATGCCTTTGGTTGGTGGACAACCTTAAACCATATATGTAAGGTTGATATTCTTCCTCTTTCAGAACACTTTCCAGTTTTGGTTGAGTTCCGGGAAATGCATTAAGCATTCTAGTGTTGGTGGTCATCCTTAAACCATCACAGGTTGTAGACCTCCCTTCTTCTAGGTTGAAGGTCTCCCTCTTCAAATATGAGGGACACTTCCTCTAGCAGAATCCCTCAACTTCTTGTCATATTTGGAAGAGTTCTGGGAACTGCAATAAGTGTTGCATTCCAGTGTTGGTGGTCATCCTTAAACCACCTCTTTATGTCAACATTTCAGAGAGTTGATTCAACCTAAGTGTTGTCATGCATACTTTGCAGATTTGTATTACAACTCTCTTCTTGGACTCGCACATACCCCTTCAGATTAAGGGGGGGAATGTTGGACACCTAATCCTCTATGGGTAGGTGTGGAAGGCGAACAATCACAAATGGAGTCCAAGTGACCTTAGAATGCGGAATCCAAGAGTCACATCAATGTAATATAAATGTATATCTTTGAGTAATAGAATGGCAACTCACGCCTATCTTTCCTATGTGTGTGTTTACTTGCTCATCCACCATGCGCGTGTTTAACTGTCTCTTTTATTTTTTATTTTTTTATTCCATCTTTATCAACATTTCATCAACATGTCCAGATACATCACTCCGGACCTGTGATGAGTGCTATAAATGCCAGCGTCATCACTGTTTAACCAAAACAGTGATTTGAAATTCAATATGACTTTTTCATTGCACTATTATTTCTTTTGGGTTAGAGAACCCACTCTAGAGTAGTTATATGTTTTATTTGGCAATTGAACAGTTAAAAAAGCTGCTTTTAGGTGCCAAAGGCATATAGCCGCCAATTCACATTTATGAATAGCATTTTTTACAGAGTTGCTTTATTCTTTTCAATATAGAGTAAAGTTACCCTTGTTCTTGGTCCCATTGTCTTTATTTGGACAATGATACATTTTAAACAGACCAATCTTATCAGTAATGTACTAGTCTTTGAACTAGTTAACCTAAAAATCTGGAATCTGTAAAAAAAACACAAAAAATTATTAAAATGTATAAAATATTCAGACTTTAGACACAAATATGCAGAGTTTCTAAGAGGATGAGGATGGGTTCTAAACCAGTGTAGAAAAAAACTAGTTTGAGTGGCCAGTTCTGCTAAGGAAACCTCGGAACTGGTCTGACTGATCCTTTTACCCAATTATGTTGGGTTTTTTATAGCATTGCCAGCATCAGAAACAGAAATAACAGATATTGATAGATACCAATGTGTAATAAACACAATAACTTCTGTTATATGTCATGAAATCTTTCATTTAGATAGGTAGTTTGCTATTTTATCGAGAGGAGTTTGGACTGTCTCTGTAGGCATGCTTTTCTCATCAGCAAAGACCTTCCTTGCAAAAACAAAGAAAGATTGTTGTGAATTATTTTTTCTTAAAATAGTCAGTGACATTGTTAAATGAGTAGTCTAGTTGTACTATAAAATTCTTTCTTCATTCGTTAGATGAGACGGTTTATGACTTCACCATGATATTGCAAATTTCATGTCTTTTAAGAAATTTGAAAGTGGTTTAGCATATATTTTGTTTGAATGGGTTGATGATTTGCTCTATCATTTTGCATCTCCTCTTACTTTTATCAATGGAATTTAATGTTTTATGTAGAAATTATACAATATGCATGTACATTACCGGAATCCCCTGATCTAAAAATTAAATCCACTATTAAATACAGAATCCTTCTACTCAATTCTTGCGGAAATTAAATTGCCAATTGCAAAACACATATGAAGCAAAATCAATCACACATAGCAAGATGTTTTACCGGGAAAGCTTAAAGCTAAAAACCCCAACTATCATATATTATGTATATCAATGGATCATGAAAC